>CATLJX010000047.1:0-82500 GCA_949987645.1 Tachina grossa
TTATTATTATTATTATTATTATTATTATTATTATTATTATTATTATTATTATTATTATTATTATTATTATTATTATTATTATTATTATTATTATTATTATTATTATTATTATTATTATTATTATTATTATATTATTATTATTATTATTATTTATTATTATTATTATTATTATTATTATTATTATTATTATTATTATTATTATTATTATTATTATTATTATTATTATTATTATTATTATTATTATTATTATTATTATTATTATTATTATTATTATTATTATTATTATTATTATTATTATTATTATTATTATTATTATTATTATTATTATTATTATTATTATTATTATTATTATTATTATTATTATTATTATTATTATTATTATTATTATTATTATTATTATTATTATTATTATTATTATTATTATTATTATTATTATTATTATTATTATTATTATTATTATTATTATTATTATTATTATTATTATTATTATTATTATTATTATTATTATTATTATTATTATTATTATTATTATTATTATTATTATTATTATTATTATTATTATTTTTATTATTATTATTATTATTATTATTATTATTATTATTATTATTATTATTATTATTATTATTATTATTATTATTATTATTATTATTATTATTATTATTATTATTATTATTATTATTATTATTATTATTATTATTATTATTATTATTATTATTATTATTATTATTATTATTATTATTATTATTATTATTATTATTATTATTATTATTATTATTATTATTATTATTATTATTATTATTATTATTATTATTATTATTATTATTATTATTATTATTATTATTATTATTATTATTATTATTATTATTATTATTATTATTATTATTATTATTATTATTATTATTATTATTATTATTATTATTATTATTATTATTATTATTATTATTATTATTATTATTATTATTATTATTATTATTATTATTATTATTATTATTATTATTATTATTATTATTATTATTATTATTATTATTATTATTATTATTATTATTATTATTATTATTATTATTATTATTATTATTATTATTATTATTATTATTATTATTATTATTATTATTATTATTATTATTATTATTATTATTATTATTATTATTATTATTATTATTATTATTATTATTATTATTATTATTATTATTATTATTATTATTATTATTATTATTATTATTATTATTATTATTATTATTATTATTATTATTATTATTATTATTATTATTATTATTATTATTATTATTATTATTATTATTATTATTATTATTATTATTATTATTATTATTATTATTATTATTATTATTATTATTATTATTATTATTATTATTATTATTATTATTATTATTATTATTATTATTATTATTATTATTATATTATTATTATTATTATTATTATTATTATTATTATTATTATTATTATTATTATTATTATTATTATTATTATTATTATTATTATTATTATTATTATTATTATTATTATTATTATTATTATTATTATTATTATTATTATTATTATTATTATTATTATTATTATTATTATTATTATTATTATTATTATTATTATTATTATTATTATTATTATTATTATTATTATTATTATTATTATTATTATTATTATTATTATTATTATTATTATTATTATTATTATTATTATTATTATTATTATTATTATTATTATTATTATTATTATTATTATTATTATTATTATTATTATTATTATTATTATTATTATTATTATTATTATTATTATTATTATTATTATTATTATTATTATTATTATTATTATTATTATTATTATTATTATTATTATTATTATTATTATTATTATTATTATTATTATTATTATTATTATTATTATTATTATTATTATTATTATTATTATTATTATTATTATTATTATTATTATTATTATTATTATTATTATTATTATTATTATTATTATTATTATTATTATTATTATTATTATTATTATTATTATTATTATTATTATTATTATTATTATTATTATTATTATTATTATTATTATTATTATTATTATTATTATTATTATTATTATTATTATTATTATTATTATTATTATTATTATTATTATTATTATTATTATTATTATTATTATTATTATTATTATTATTATTATTATTATTATTATTATTATTATTATTATTATTATTATTATTATTATTATTATTATTATTATTATTATTATTATTATTATTATTATTATTATTATTATTATTATTATTTATTATTATTATTATTATTATTATTATTATTATTATTATTATTATTATTATTATTATTATTATTATTATTATTATTATTATTATTATTATTATTATTATTATTATTATTATTATTATTATTATTATTATTATTATTATTATTATTATTATTATTATTATTATTATTATTATTATTATTATTATTATTATTATTATTATTATTATTATTATTATTATTATTATTATTATTATTATTATTATTATTATTATTATTATTATTATTATTATTATTATTATTATTATTATTATTATTATTATTATTATTATTATTATTATTATTATTATTATTATTATTATTATTATTATTATTATTATTATTATTATTATTATTATTATTATTATTATTATTATTATTATTATTATTATTATTATTATTATTATTATTATTATTATTATTATTATTATTATTATTATTATTATTATTATTATTATTATTATTATTATTATTATTATTATTATTATTATTATTATTATTATTATTATTATTATTATTATTATTATTATTATTATTATTATTATTATTATTATTATTATTATTATTATTATGTATTATTATTATTATTATTATTATTATTATTATTATTATATTATTATTATTATTATTATTATTATTATTATTATTATTATTATTATTATTATTATTATTATTATTATTATTATTATTATTATTATTATTATTATTATTATTATTATTATTATTATTATTATTATTATTATTATTATTATTATTATTATTATTATTATTATTATTATTATTATTATTATTATTATTATTATTATTATTATTATTATTATTATTATTATTATTATTATTATTATTATTATTATTATTATTATTATTATTATTATTATTATTATTATTATTATTATTATTATTATTATTATTATTATTATTATTATTATTATTATTATTATTATTATTATTATTATTATTATTATTATTATTATTATTATTATTATTATTATTATTATTATTATTATTATTATTATTATTATTATTATTATTATTATTATTATTATTATTATTATTATTATTATTATTATTATTATTATTATTATTATTATTATTATTATTATTATTATTATTATTATTATTATTATTATTATTATTATTATTATTATTATTATTATTATTATTATTATTATTATTATTATTATTATTATTATTATTATTATTATTATTATTATTATTATTATTATTATTATTATTATTATTATTATTATTATTATTATTATTATTATTATTATTATTATTATTATTATTATTATTATTATTATTATTATTATTATTATTATTATTATTATTATTATTATTATTATTATTATTATTATTATTATTATTATTATTATTATTATTATTATTATTATTATTATTATTATTATTATTATTATTATTATTATTATTATTATTATTATTATTATTATTATTATTATTATTATTATTATTATTATTATTATTATTATTATTATTATTATTATTATTATTATTATTATTATTATTATTATTATTATTATTATTATTATTATTATTATTATTATTATTATTATTATTATTATTATTATTATTATTATTATTATTATTATTATTATTATTATTATTATTATTATTATTATTATTATTATTATTATTATTATTATTATTATTATTATTATTATTATTATTATTATTATTATTATTATTATTATTATTATTATTATTATTATTATTATTATTATTATTATTATTATTATTATTATTATTATTATTATTATTATTATTATTATTATTATTATTATTATTATTATTATTATTATTATTATTATTATTATTATTATTATTATTATTATTATTATTATTATTATTATTATTATTATTATTATTATTATTATTATTATTATTATTATTATTATTATTATTATTATTATTATTATTATTATTATTATTATTATTATTATTATTATTATTATTATTATTATTATTATTATTATTATTATTATTATTATTATTATTATTATTATTATTATTATTATTATTATTATTATTATTATTATTATTATTATTATTATTATTATTATTATTATTATTATTATTATTATTATTATTATTATTATTATTATTATTATTATTATTATTATTATTATTATTATTATTATTATTATTATTATTATTATTATTATTATTATTATTATTATTATTATTATTATTATTATTATTATTATTATTATTATTATTATTATTATTATTATTATTATTATTATTATTATTATTATTATTATTATTATTATTATTATTATTATTATTATTATTATTATTATTATTATTATTATTATTATTATTATTATTATTATTATTATTATTATTATTATTATTATTATTATTATTATTATTATTATTATTATTATTATTATTATTATTATTATTATTATTATTATTATTATTATTATTATTATTATTATTATTATTATTATTATTATTATTATTATTATTATTATTATTATTATTATTATTATTATTATTATTATTATTATTATTATTATTATTATTATTATTATTATTATTATTATTATTATTATTATTATTATTATTATTATTATTATTATTATTATTATTATTATTATTATTATTATTATTATTATTATTATTATTATTATTATTATTATTATTATTATTATTATTATTATTATTATTATTATTATTATTATTATTATTATTATTATTATTATTATTATTATTATTATTATTATTATTATTATTATTATTATTATTATTATTATTATTATTATTATTATTATTATTATTATTATTATTATTATTATTATTATTATTATTATTATTATTATTATTATTATTATTATTATTATTATTATTATTATTATTATTATTATTATTATTATTATTATTATTATTATTATTATTATTATTATTATTATTATTATTATTATTATTATTATTATTATTATATTATTATTATTATTATTATTATTATTATTATTATTATTATTATTATTATTATTATTATTATTATTATTATTATTATTATTATTATTATTATTATTATTATTATTATTATTATTATTATTATTATTATTATTATTATTATTATTATTATTATTATTATTATTATTATTATTATTATTATTATTATTATTATTATTATTATTATTATTATTATTATTATTATTATTATTATTATTATTATTATTATTATTATTATTATTATTATTATTATTATTATTATTATTATTATTATTATTATTATTATTATTATTATTATTATTATTATTATTATTATTATTATTATTATTATTATTATTATTATTATTATTATTATTATTATTATTATTATTATTATTATTATTATTATTATTATTATTATTATTATTATTATTATTATTATTATTATTATTATTATTATTATTATTATTATTATTATTATTATTATTATTATTATTATTATTATTATTATTATTATTATTATTATTATTATTATTATTATTATTATTATTATTATTATTATTATTATTATTATTATTATTATTATTATTATTATTATTATTATTATTATTATTATTATTATTATTATTATTATTATTATTATTATTATTATTATTATTATTATTATTATTATTATTATTATTATTATTATTATTATTATTATTATTATTATTATTATTATTATTATTATTATTATTATTATTATTATTATTATTATTATTATTATTATTATTATTATTATTATTATTATTATTATTATTATTATTATTATTATTATTATTATTATTATTATTATTATTATTATTATTATTATTATTATTATTATTATTATTATTATTATTATTATTATTATTATTATTATTATTATTATTATTATTATTATTATTATTATTATTATTATTATTATTATTATTATTATTATTATTATTATTATTATTATTATTATTATTATTATTATTATTATTATTATTATTATTATTATTATTATTATTATTATTATTATTATTATTATTATTATTATTATTATTATTATTATTATTATTATTATTATTATTATTATTATTATTATTATTATTATTATTATTATTATTATTATTATTATTATTATTATTATTATTATTATTATTATTATTATTATTATTATTATTATTATTATTATTATTATTATTATTATTATTATTATTATTATTATTATTATTATTATTATTATTATTATTATTATTATTATTATTATTATTATTATTATTATTATTATTATTATTATTATTATTATTATTATTATTATTATTATTATTATTATTATTATTATTATTATTATTATTATTATTATTATTATTATTATTATTATTATTATTATTATTATTATTATTATTATTATTATTATTATTATTATTATTATTATTATTATTATTATTATTATTATTATTATTATTATTATTATTATTATTATTATTATTATTATTATTATTATTATTATTATTATTATTATTATTATTATTATTATTATTATTATTATTATTATTATTATTATTATTATTATTATTATTATTATTATTATTATTATTATTATTATTATTATTATTATTATTATTATTATTATTATTATTATTATTATTATTATTATTATTATTATTATTATTATTATTATTATTATTATTATTATTATTATTATTATTATTATTATTATTATTATTATTATTATTATTATTATTATTATTATTATTATTATTATTATTATTATTATTATTATTATTATTATTATTATTATTATTATTATTATTATTATTATTATTATTATTATTATTATTATTATTATTATTATTATTATTATTATTATTATTATTATTATTATTATTATTATTATTATTATTATTATTATTATTATTATTATTATTATTATTATTATTATTATTATTATTATTATTATTATTATTATTATTATTATTATTATTATTATTATTATTATTATTATTATTATTATTATTATTATTATTATTATTATTATTATTATTATTATTATTATTATTATTATTATTATTATTATTATTATTATTATTATTATTATTATTATTATTATTATTATTATTATTATTATTATTATTATTATTATTATTATTATTATTATTATTATTATTATTATTATTATTATTATTATTATTATTATTATTATTATTATTATTATTATTATTATTATTATTATTATTATTATTATTATTATTATTATTATTATTATTATTATTATTATTATTATTATTATTATTATTATTATTATTATTATTATTATTATTATTATTATTATTATTATTATTATTATTATTATTATTATTATTATTATTATTATTATTATTATTATTATTATTATTATTATTATTATTATTATTATTATTATTATTATTATTATTATTATTATTATTATTATTATTATTATTATTATTATTATTATTATTATTATTATTATTATTATTATTATTATTATTATTATTATTATTATTATTATTATTATTATTATTATTATTATTATTATTATTATTATTATTATTATTATTATTATTATTATTATTATTATTATTATTATTATTATTATTATTATTATTATTATTATTATTATTATTATTATTATTATTATTATTATTATTATTATTATTATTATTATTATTATTATTATTATTATTATTATTATTATTATTATTATTATTATTATTATTATTATTATTATTATTATTATTATTATTATTATTATTATTATTATTATTATTATTATTATTATTATTATTATTATTATTATTATTATTATTATTATTATTATTATTATTATTATTATTATTATTATTATTATTATTATTATTATTATTATTATTATTATTATTATTATTATTATTATTATTATTATTATTATTATTATTATTATTATTATTATTATTATTATTATTATTATTATTATTATTATTATTATTATTATTATTATTATTATTATTATTATTATTATTATTATTATTATTATTATTATTATTATTATTATTATTATTATTATTATTATTATTATTATTATTATTATTATTATTATTATTATTATTATTATTATTATTATTATTATTATTATTATTATTATTATTATTATTATTATTATTATTATTATTATTATTATTATTATTATTATTATTATTATTATTATTATTATTATTATTATTATTATTATTATTATTATTATTATTATTATTATTATTATTATTATTATTATTATTATTATTATTATTATTATTATTATTATTATTATTATTATTATTATTATTATTATTATTATTATTATTATTATTATTATTATTATTATTATTATTATTATTATTATTATTATTATTATTATTATTATTATTATTATTATTATTATTATTATTATTATTATTATTATTATTATTATTATTATTATTATTATTATTATTATTATTATTATTATTATTATTATTATTATTATTATTATTATTATTATTATTATTATTATTATTATTATTATTATTATTATTATTATTATTATTATTATTATTATTATTATTATTATTATTATTATTATTATTATTATTATTATTATTATTATTATTATTATTATTATTATTATTATTATTATTATTATTATTATTATTATTATTATTATTATTATTATTATTATTATTATTATTATTATTATTATTATTATTATTATTATTATTATTATTATTATTATTATTATTATTATTATTATTATTATTATTATTATTATTATTATTATTATTATTATTATTATTATTATTATTATTATTATTATTATTATTATTATTATTATTATTATTATTATTATTATTATTATTATTATTATTATTATTATTATTATTATTATTATTATTATTATTATTATTATTATTATTATTATTATTATTATTATTATTATTATTATTATTATTATTATTATTATTATTATTATTATTATTATTATTATTATTATTATTATTATTATTATTATTATTATTATTATTATTATTATTATTATTATTATTATTATTATTATTATTATTATTATTATTATTATTATTATTATTATTATTATTATTATTATTATTATTATTATTATTATTATTATTATTATTATTATTATTATTTTTATTATTACATATGCATGAATTATTAATTTATTATAATTACAACTGTTAATTACCTAATATGTTTCTCTTTTAGATTACTATCAGCACAAATTTCGTGCCGTAATAGCATAAACGCCCTCATCTGCAATGAGTGCCTATTCCACACAAATTCAGCGGAGGTTATGGCAGTGCATCGAAGCAAGGAGTGTGGCAAATGTGTTGTGAGGATGCCAGAAACTCACAAGGCGACGTTAAAATTCACCAACTTTCAAAACCAGATGGATGTTCCGTTCATAATCTGTACAGATTTTGAATGTATATTGGAAAATATAAGTGATAATGATCATTCGTTTATTAAGAAGCACATACCATATGGCTATGTATTTTATATTAAGTGCAGTTTTAATGATAGTTTAGATAGGTTTAAAATTTTTGTGGGTAGAGATAGTAACGTAAATGTAGGTGCACATTTTGAGAATAGTATAATTATCGAATGTAGAGATATTTACAAAAAATATTTAGAAAATATTTTACCAATGTCCCCCTTAACTCCTTAAGACGAAGAACTTTTTGAAAGTGCTAGAGATTGCCATATTTGCGGTAAGGCCTTAGGCAATGAATTAACAGTAAAAGATCACTGTCATTTTTCAGGAAAATATAGAGGGGCAGCACACAACTCGTGTAATTTAAATTATAAAGTGTCAAAGTTTATACCAATTTTATTTCACAACTTCTCCTCGTGCGATTGTCACTTATTCGTAAAAGAATTGTTAAATGTGAAAGGAAATATAAACGTAATACCTTTGACTAAGGAACTTTATATTTCTTTATCTCATACGGTTGAGGTATATAGCTCCGAAGAACTTGACATTGGAAAAAAGCAGAAACATATTGAGTTAAGGTTTCTAGATTCTTTCAGGTTTATGGCATCTAGTTTAGATACTTTAGCTGGAAATTTATCTGATATAGATTTAAAAACAGTTAAAAAGTTTTTCCCACAACTAGATAAGTTTAATCTCATGAAGCGAAAAGGTACTTTTCCATATGAGTATGTTAATACATATTCTAAATTGGATGATGACAAACTCCCTGGAATTAATGAATTTTTTTCTCAATTGAATAATAAAAAATGTTCAGAAGAAGACTATTCACATGCACAAAAAGTATGGGAAACATTTAGCTGTAGAACCATACGTGATTACATGAGTTTGTATCTTAAAACTGATGTTCTTTTGCTGACAGATATTTTTGAAAACTTTCGAAAAGTTTGCAAAAGAATACATTGTCTTGATCCACCTCATTATTATACACTCCCAGGTCTGTCTTGGGATGCAATGTTGAAGCATACAAAAATTGAGTTAGAGCTTCTAACAGATCTGGAAATGTATAATTTCATCAAACGTGGCATTCGAGGTGGTCTTACACAGTGCTGTAAAAGACATAGTAAGGCAAATCATAAGTATCTGAGCACTTATCATAAAACGAAACCCTCTGAGTATATTTTATACCTAGATGCAAATAACCTTTACGGTTGGGCTATGTCTGAATATATTCCGTCGGGTGGTTTTTCATGGACAAATGAGTTTATTCACCCACATGACATTCCATCTAATTCGGAAATAGGTTATATATATGAAATTGACCTAGTTTACCCTTCTGATTGTCATGATCGCCACAATGACTTACCATTTTGTGCTGAAAACAAAATAATTGGCGGAAGTAAGCATGAAAAGTAGTAGCCGATCTTTTAAATAAAAAGAGGTATATAATACATTATAAAACCTTGGAACAATGTTTGAGTAATGGTGTAGTTTTGGAGAAAGTGTACCGCATTCTTCAATTCAAACAAAGACCATGGATGAAATCATATATTGATTTAAATACACAGTATAGAGCCAGAGCTAATAATTCATTCGAAAAAGACTTTTTCAAATTATTAAATAATGCTGTGTATGGCAAAACCATGAAAAATGTTGACAAGCGGAAAGATGTACACTTACGTAGTGAATGAAGTCGTACTAACCGCAACCATTTAGGTATAGGAGAACTGATATCCAAACCGAATATCACTATGTATGGACTCAATGTGGGCTATACAAATGAATAAAACTTTAACATATTATAATAAGCCCATTTATTTAGGTTTCAGTATATTAGAACTATCAAAGTGGAAAATGTCGATTTCCACTATAGTTACATGAAACCGAAATATGAGGAGAAAGTAAATTTGAACTATATGGATACAGACTCCTTTATCTATTCTATTCAAACAGATGATTTCTATAGTGACATAAGGGATGACTTGAGAGATCGGTTTGATACTTCGTCATACGAAGAAAATAACCCTTTTTATTTCCCGCTCTTAAATAAGAAGGTATTGGGTATGATGAAGGATGAAACAGAGGGGAAGTTTATAACCGAATTTGTTGGACTAGCACCAAAAGTTTATTCATACACCACTGAAGGTGGTAAAAATATTAATAAGCCAAATGGGGTTAAGAAGTGCATTGTAAATAATTATACTCTAGATGTATATAAAAATGTTTTATTTACGAAACAAAAAATTACAACATGTATGCAAACATTTACGTCAAAATTGCATACTATTTTAACCCAAGAAACAAATAAAGTAGCCTTAAGTTGTAAAAATACAAAACGTAGAATAAGCAATAATAATATTAACACATATGCGTGGCACCATTACCAATTAGAAAGCGGTAATGGTGAAGTAGATTTAGATTGGTTAATTAAAGAAATAGAAAGTAGTAACGCAAATTCAAATGCTTTGAATTTATTAATTAATCAAATAGAAAATTTAGAATAATAAGTGATAATATATATATATATATATATATATATATATATATATATATATATATATATATATATATATATATATATATATATATATATAATTTTTAAAAATATTTGTAAATATAAAATAAGAAAATTGTATTGTAAATATTAAATATTATATTTATCTGCAAACGTTGTAAAATTTTGAAATATTTTTAAGTTTAAATAAGAAAAACTGTTTGTGAATAAAAAAAATTGTTTTATTGTTTTTTGAAAATTTCTTTTTTCTTAATAAACGAATGCTCATTATTTATTTGCAAACTTTGTTCAATTTTGAAATATTTTAAAATTTAAATAAGAAAAACTGTTTGTAAATAAAAAAACTTGTTATATTGTTTTTTGAAAATTTCTTTATTAATTATTTATTTCATATAGTACATGGGAATGTGTAAGTATTACTATAAATAAAGTGTTTAAATAATTTTTTGAACAATTCCAGTTAGTGGTGTATACTCCATCAATCGATCATAAAGAATCAAATAGTAGGCATTTGTATTTTATGGTACCGGCTTACTAGTTTCAAACTGTATCTTAACATCAATAGGTCTGCTCTTTATCACCTCACTTTGATAGCTCATATCAATTACAATGATAGGTTTGTTTTTGAATTCTTCGCAAATGAGAAGTGGTTGAGGTTCCCTCATATAGTAATTTTGTTGAAAATTTGCATACATATCATATAAAATTGCATAACGATTCTCATTAAATTTAAGGTTTAAGTCATCATATGGATAAGAGTCTGAATTTAAATGTACTTTAATATTTTTTAAGTCTGATTGAATATATTTATTGTCATTTTCCAAAACTAATATTATAAATCTGGGCCGCTCTCTACTCAGTGATAACTTCATATTTCAATTGTGATTCCTTCCACCAGCAAAAGTGGGATTGAAATAACAATCCCAGCTGCGAAATGAAATAGATAAAGAAGAGCCACCTTTAATAACCTTCATTATTTGTAGTTTCTTAGAATCTGAAAGTTGAACGTGTGGGATTCTCCATGTTATGTTTGTAATCGATAAACTTAGAACTGCATTTGCATCTGTTGAATAATATGCATTTGCGTCACTTGAACTTCGTAGTAAAATAAGTTCATGTTTACTATTCAGTATAATTTTATTGAAACCTTCAGCAAATCTCATTAGTAATTTTAAAGGTATGCAAAAATTGAATTTAGATATAGCTAGTTCCTCAGAAGCACACCATCCAGCATTTCTCATCATATTGCTTTCAAATTGATTTAATGCAACATAATTATTGATTGTACTACATGTTCCCCAGTATCGGGTTCGATCAATTTCAACTCCATTAATTTCATAACGTATTTCATCAAACAAATATGCCACACAATTATTCTTCAGCCTTACATTTGACGGTTCTTCACCTTTACTATTCTTTATATTTCCCTCTATAAATAAAAAGCTTTCCAAAGGTAGAACATGTAAGTCTTGCTTTTGTAGGGTAATTCGAATTTCATCATTGTTTTTAAATGCCTGAATATATGGTAAATAACTATGAAAGTCCTTTTTTGTTATGCTTTCGTCCGAGACCGGTTGTTCCAATACGTTAAGTATATCAGACATTTTTGTTTACTTTAAATTTAAGTAGCTTTAAGAATCTTTTATTTTCTTCTGTTAACTTCGGTCTTATAGCTTTAACAGTATCTGCAGGAATGTTCAGATTGATATTTCTTCTTGTGGTTTTATTATACATTATCATTTTTGCCTTGGCCTCAAATGCAACCTTAACGTTATCTCTTCACCTCTAAAGTTTATTAAACGTCCCTCTTGATCAACAATCCAAATTTTAAGATACGTTATTTCCTTAACGTTTACTGGTAGATAAACTAGATTATTAGGGTTCACGTCTAATTTATAAGCTGGAGGAACGTCTAAAGCAAACTCGTGAAGTATATGTGCTGGAGAGTCATTCATGTATGCTCCTTGTATGATATTACATTGAATTTGTATAGCATTAACTTTCAGAATACTTACAAGTTGATTAGATAAATGTACTACTCCTGTCTTTAAAGATTTTTCCGCAAAACCAAGCAATTTACCAATTGATCGCGTTTGAGTAAAATAAACTTTTATAAATATCAATCCATTTATAAGTTCCGTTGTTACTAAACTCTTTCCACATAATCTCTTTCAAGGTTCTATTGAAGCGTTCAACAATTGAAGCTTTTATTACACTATATGTAGAGTAGTGATTAATTGAATATTATCGCATCAACCCTCCAAACTCTTTATTGAAAAATTCTCTACCATCATCTGTCTGTAAATTTTTAGGAACACGCCCCATAACAAGTATTTTCTTGAATGCATTACAAACTTCTGAGGCAGTTTTAGATTTAATTGCTTCAGCCCACGCATATTTTGAAAATGTATCTATGACAGTTAACATATGTTTATAACCATTATTATATGTTGAATAGTTTCCCATTTCTACCAAGTCGGCTTGCCAAAGATCATCAATTCCTTTCATAATAACTCTGCGTCGTAAGAAGTTCTTCCGAGCTCGTGAATGAAGCTCATTAACTACTGCTCTTTTTTTCATTGTATGGTGATATTGTTGTCATTACGTTATATATATATTACGTTATATATATCCGTTATTTTTTTATTTAAATCTTTTATTTCACTTCTTAGCAGTACAACGTCTTCACTTATTCCCCTTTTTAAACTCTCTTTCATGTGTCTTATTTGTAAAATCAAATAAGCTTTGTTTAAGAACTTTTGGAAAGAAGTATATTCATCACTTTAGAGGAGTTTATATGAGAGATAAACTTCCTAATATTCCACGGAGGATAGAATGTGGAATTATCAACACATTGGGTAGCATATTATAAAAATAATGATAATGTGGAATATTTTGATAGTTTTGGTAATCTTCAACCACCCTTAGAAATATTAAGATATTTGGGAAACGATATAAAGTATAACTATAAGAGATATCAGAAATTGAATGCATTTAATTGTGGACATTTCTGTTTAAACTTTTTAATAAAATACCAAATAAAAAACAATGCGGAATAAAAAAAGAAAAGAAAACACATATAATTTGTTTAATTTATTTATAGTTTCATTTCATTTATTATCCATTCTTAACAATAGTCTGTGCATTTTTACATTTGTTACAATTTTGCTTTGCATTTTTTCCTATTTCGTAACAAAGACTAGTCAGATCAACTTCAATATCTCTTTCATTAATTCCTTTTATGTCGCTTAGTTGTATATTAGTTTTCCGTTGAACACGTTGGAATGTAGTAGTCATAATAAAAATGTAAAATTTGCTTCCTGAGGATGCCGTTCCAACATATAATTGAAGTTAAAAATATTCCAACATCAATTAGAGATTTCCACGTATCTGGCTCTATTTAAATTTTGTAGTTGTCCTGCTGAATAATTAAACGATAGCTACCGTTTTTAAATTGAATATGTATGATTATTCCTTTCCTTAGTGTTATCTATTAAATTAACTGAATTTAAAAATTCTCTTTGGGAAAGGACACTGCTGATATAAGTTTTATAATGCATTAATCGTAGCCACTCTTTCCGATCCAATCCAATAAAATGTTTGTTTTTATAATGTAGCCATATCATCGGCTTAAATCCATTTAGAGTTGAAAAACCGCAAGAAATTTTTAATTTTAGATTCAGGAAGTACTCCAGCTCAAAAACCATATCCTGTATTTGAGGTTTCCTTGATTGTTCAAAAAAATGTCTCATTTTATTTTCCATTTTCAAAAGAGAATATTAATTTTTTTTTACTATACACTTCGGAAGTAAATTTTAAACTGATGATGACTTCGCTCTAAAAAATCCGTTTATATTGAAAATATTTTGAATACTATGCTCTATCTATTTATCTATGTATATGTCATTGTGTAAATAATGTATACAATTATATACATACATACATATATGTATGTTGTCTAAACGTTTCTAAGCAAAAATAAAACATGTAATTTATGTTTAAATATTTTGTTTATTTTTTTTAATGAAAAACTATAAAATTTAATTTAGTTAAAAATTTTGTTTAAAATGTTTATTAATTCATCTCAATCTTCCTTTCGGTTAACGGTGGCAGTCGATAAAATGTGATGAAATAAGCTTCTATATTTATCAATAATCTTCTTCACCATTAGTCTTTTAATATGAAAAAGTACCATGTACCCATGCCAACAACGTCTTCATTTGAATTGTCGTCATGAGAGCAAGGTATCTTGTCATCAAAATTCTCGTAATCAGTTTTGAATGCTCGAAGAAAAGACAGATGTTCTTCGAAAATTATATTTCCGAACTCTTGTAAAAAATCATTTATAAAATCCATCGTTCTAGTTTAAAATCTTAATGAAAACTACTCATTGATTTATTAAATCCTCGTATTTTATACTTACATATGTATGTTTTTATATGGTTGAATTCATATAAATTAAACAAATATTTATGGAATTTCATTTGTTTTTTTTTGTTTTTATTTAAAATATTTCTTTAAATACTTTTAAAATATTTGTTTAAATACTTTTTATGTACTTTTTAAATAGTTTCTATTTAAATGTAGCAAAAGGATAATAATCTCTTACAGGAGGAACTGACTTTAACTCCAATCTGTATAAATCACTATTGTTGCTATCATTTATAGGATATTTAGAAATAAGATAAGCGCCCGTAGATAAATTTTCAATATCCTTATCACTTAGTGAATTAAATCTCTTTGGTAAATATAAAATATTCGTTCCCAGCTCTAAGACAATAATTTCCCCATACTTTGTAGTAATACGCTCAGCTCCAGTTACATGGTACTCCTCTAGAGATAACATATCCTTTACACTAAGTCTCTATCTGGCGTTCAATTTATTGAAGGTAGAAATTAACTCCTCGTTGGTGCTCATTGTTATGTAACTTATATTAAACTGTGAACTTTTATGCATCAGTACAAATTATTTATAATTATTTCATATCAAAACATATATACATTTCTCTGTCTCCCTCTATCTCTCTTTGTTTCTCTTTCTCTCTCTTTTTATTTATCAATTAAATTTTCTCTTTTCCATCAATTATTATTAACATTTTATATTATTTTATTTCTTTATTTTATTTCATTATTTCATTTATATACTATTAAATATATTGTATAATATAATTAAAAACTTAAATCTAACATAATTAAAAATTTAAATCTAATATAAGTTCATCACCTTTGTTATCACATCAAAATTCATAATTGAATTGGGCAAGTAGCTCGTCCCCTTCGTTATCATAGAGGAACTCATATACCTCATCCTCGAAAAAATTTTTATGATATCCCATCTGGTTGTTTGAGATATCCTCTTCGTTCCAATTCTGCGGAGAGTTTATATAGTTTAACACTACTTCTTCCACTGAATTGTTACGAAATTGTTTAAATTCTGTCAAACCGCTTATAGAAAGTGAGCTGACCGAAGGGTTTGTAATGCCGAAGTCTTCCTCCAAAGATATAATAAGTGGACTAGATTCCATTTTGATTTTTTTTTTACTTTTTTTTTTAATATTGCTTTTGCGCTTGCAATTGAGTTTCACTGACTAAGTTTAAAATGTTCTACGATTCGACATTTATACTAAAAAACAAAAACCATCAACAACAACAATAACAATAACGTAATACAAACAAAATATCAATAGATAAGCTAATGCACATAAACATTGCATTTGTTCCCTCACTCCACATACATACATACATACATACATACATGCATACACGAGTAACGCTGACCAAATTCACTACATTTTAAACCCTTTCCTATTCCACTCACGATCGTTTACTTATAAAATCCTAACCCTCATTACATATTCTCCATTCGCACATGCACTCACAAATCTAGTAATTAATCTCATTTTTATGCATTTCCGCACTAAAATATCCAACAAATTTTAAAATATAATAAATAATAGAATTAACATATTCAAATTATTAAACATATATATCAACTAGAATTTTTATACGAACACCGGCCGATCAAACCCACATAAATTATTACATCCCGTTCACTTAAATATAAAATGCTAACCCTAATTAACATATTTGCTATTAGCACATGCACTCACTAATGTAGGAATTCATCTCCTTTTTACTATGAATCTCCGCACAGACATTTTGTCTAAAAAAATTAACAATATACAAAAAATAATAGAATTTACATATGGAAATAATTAAACAAAAATATCAGTTAGAAATTTTATACGAACGCATGACATGTGCCTTTACTAACTAACTAACATACATGTACATATTTTCCCCAAATCATCAAATACTTTCTTTTCAATCTATCCTGCATTCCTACATTCGAAAAAAAATATGAAAAAAATTTCTAATCTTTTTGTGCTACAGTTCTTGTGTATCACAACACAAAATACCTATTCAGTTTCAACTAAAATTCATGCGTGCATACTTTCAGGCGTTAAAATTCAATTCCGAACTCCATTTACGACCTGTTTTACAATGTCTCCAGAAAGCGTTCGATCCAATACTTGTATTGCACACAACAATAACATTAGAAAATTTGTTGTTGTTTGCAATACAAGTATTCGATCGAACGATTTCTGGTGACATCGCAAGACAGGCCATTAGTGTTCACCACCATAAGCCAAGCCTCATTGATCAAGACTTAACCCACTCATAAACCGTTATTATTTTCTCCTTTCTCCACTACTGCCAACTAGACTTATCTACCACACAACTACTCATCCAACTCCCATTTAGATAAACTTATTTTGCCTCTAGTTAAGCCAAAACTCATTGATCAATACTTAGCCAACTCACAAACAGTATTATTTCTCCACTACTGCCACCTAGACTTATCTACCACACAACTACTCATCCAACTCCCATTTAGATAAACTTAATTGCTTTTGTGGTAAGCTCAGCCAGATTGATCAAGACTTAGCCAACTCACACACATTTTACCGCTTTAAAGCGCTGCCATATGACGTAAATATACTCCATTTACCTAATTCACTCTCCTTTTACACACTTTTTTCATCTCACTATGGCAATACTCATACCACTATTTAGCAGGTACACACTCCTTTTACCCCTTTTCACCAACATACGGCAACTCTTACACCAGTATGTACCGAAGAAACAAACCTTTACTGCTTACAGCGCCCCTAGTGGTGAATTCGCCGTTATCTATCGTTATCTATTTTAATTGCTTTATGGGTCAACAAGCAATTCCTATATACTGCTTTACTTTAAGATAATAAAAATTTATTTAATAAAATAAAAAATTATTTGAATATTCGAATGAAATTGTATTCTATTTTGTACATCATAAGCTATGAAGTGGTTGTTGAACATGGTGGTGTTACCAGTATTTATTATTAAATCACAAAATAATTAAAGTTGTCGTTTGCATATGATTTCTTAACAAAGCTATGTTAGCCTTAAAGTGCTTGGAAACTAATATGAACTTTAAGGCCAAAGTAAAATATTTTTTTTGCATAAGGGGGTAAATTTATATATACGGGCATTGGCTGCTTTGGCCATCAGCCCTAAATATAGTTAATAAGTATAATTTCATTGCATTATTATTAAACACATTACTTTTGTTTTATATACAGGGTGGCTGATGAAAGCCGCTACCAAAAAAAACTGAATAACTTTTTTTTATCGAAGTAATCTAGAATTTTATTTATGGTGTTTGTAGATTGATCCTTAGATTTAATAAAAAGGGAAAATTAGGACACTTAAAAAACAATCTGGATTGTCCGCCGCTATCGCGCGAAGAGACTAATAAATAATTTTGCAAAGCATGGGGTAGTCGTTAGAAGGCCTTATAATTGAAATCCTTCCCTTTGAACATACAAAATTATTGCTGCCGTAACTGCTGCAGTTTCTTCACGAATCAAAACCGACAAATGTGGATGAACTAAAAGAATCCATTAGAGCGACAATAGCTGCAATTCCAGCCGGCACTAATAAATAACTTTTTGCTAAGGTGCCGCACCTGCATCAAAGAGAAGGACGGGCATTTAAATTAAATTATCTTTAAGACTAATTAAACTTTTTTTTAATAGAATTCAATAAGCTTTCAAATGAAATAAGATTGAATAAATTTCATGCATTGCAAAAATAGTTATTCCACTTTCTTAATGTAGCAAAATTCATCAGCGACCCTGTAGCTAAGCAGCATAGCTACAACCGGGTGTCTTAAGACACCTCCCTACTTTTTTTTTACTTACATATATGTTTACCAAAGCTTTAACATATAAAAATAATTTTTATAACTAAGGTTTTTTTATATTTTAATGGCAAAAATGCGTAGGGATTTTTGTAGGGGAAATTTTTCAACGTGTAGGGAAAAATCGGATTTTTTAGCATGTCAAGAAATCTACGAGCAGCACTGGTTAGAAGGTATTGACAAGCAGCGTTTAAAAATTTCTGATTTGTATATAATTGCTTTTATTTCTGCTTGTACCTCTGCCTATGAAAATGTAAACAATCGCAGTCAAAGGGAACGCATGAAACGAAAGATTATACACAACGGAGAACTTCAGCAGTCGACATGTTCGAACAATTGTCAGTTTGACTGACTGATCCGTTCAATAAATTCAGATTTAAATTTTCGTTTTTACTAGACTATACTTATTTGTTGCAAAAAGTGTTACCGAATCTAAGCATAGATGTGTTCATTAATTTTATGATTTTCGAAAAAAAAAATGTGAAATCGAACATTTTTGCGTTAAAAAGTGGTCCGTGTGATCTCTTAGGATGCCTTGACACATTCAGATTATATAACCAAATATTGATAGCAAAAAATTTGGAGTTTCTGTTAGTTATTCTAAAGAAATGAAAAAAAAATTTACTAAACTTTTGCAAAAAAAAGTGCATGAAGCAATAATTTTTTCGACGTAAAATGTTAATAAGATTTTTTAGTGTACTCTTAGCTACATTATTGCCATATAAAGTAAAACTTATCGATAATAAGTCCGAATGAGGAGTTGGCCAAAAACTGATGACACCAATTTTTGAGGGCACACTGATTTTCGTAATTTTGGAGATCCATAAAAGATCGGATTTTTTACTGTTTATAAATTGTATATTTAATTTTCAGAAGCTTTTCTTCATAGAGCAAAAAGGGCGGCATATCTTACTTTTAAGCCATTTTATTTATGAACCTTAAATTTTCCCACCCTTTACATGTATTTAAAATTTATCTTTTATTAAAGCTGAGAGTTTTAATAAAACAGATAGTACAAAAAAGTATCTCTTCATTTATTAAAAAGTATTTAAGAGTGGCCAGAATTAAAAAAATATATCACATTTCGGTCTAGTTTGTAAAACTAGCACAAGCAGTCGAAAAAGTGTCAAATTGCTACTTTAGTAGAACCAACGGTAACGCTGCACACAATTTGTAGAAAAATGTATAATAAAACAAAACAAATAGTGTACGAAAATTGTAAACAACTTTTGACAGTCATGCATTAACACTAAACGAGAAAAAAAAAATTAATCATAAACTTTATATAAATTTATGTTTGTGAAAGTGGGATACCTGCTTTAACTGTAAAAAAAAATCAAAATCTTTGCCCTGATTTTCATTATTTATGGCTTATTTCATTTAAAGGATACGTAGCTTTGCGACCAATAACAAAAATTTAAAAGATTTACAGCCTTATTTATAAAACTTAAAAAGTCTTTATAAAGATTTTTTAAAACAAATTTTCATACAAAATTTTTCTTAAAAAGCCTTTATAAAGCCTTTTTAAGTTTTATAAATTTTTGAAGACTAAAAAAAAATTTTATATTGCATTGAAAAAATTTTTTCGCCACTAATTTTAGAATAACATCGAAAAAAATTTTTTGAGTTTCAGTTAAGGTAGTTTTATCTGGCATCTTTCAGTACTTAACTCATTAAATAAAAACAAACAGTTATCGACTTATATTGGAAAAGTTAGCGTGATAGATAAAAACTGAAAAAGGATTTGAATTAAGGGCATTAATGTTCCTATATTACAAGTATTTTTATTTAAATTAATTTTATTTTGCAGAATATCAAAATCCATTTTTTATAATTTCTTTATCAAATCTTATTCAGTGCGTGTTGTCTTTTCGACAAATGAGATGATGGTATATGTTAGATGTTGTCAATATAAACGCATGTATCAAGTTGTTTCTGTCTTCCATGCGTTTCACTTAAATGTGTATGTGTCAAAAGCCGTTACCGTTGGGGGTGGTCGAAAAACGGTGTGTTGCTTATGTCAGTTGTCGCGTTGGCTAACATTAATTCAAGCTATTGAAATTGTTCGAGATTTATCATCGCTCACACGATAATTATTATCATTTCAACGATTTAATATAATAACAAAAGAGCTGAAAAAGAAACAAGAAAAGTGCACACAAAATTCAATTGCCAATTGATTTGCTCTTACATTTGTATGTACATCCATACACTCTCAGACGCATGTTGATATTCATTTTGTGTGCAACTGTGGCAAATGCGTGCCTGTTTACTAAGGCTTGAGGCCACAAAAAGCCAAAAACGGCACGTGTCCTAATCCGGTAATTATTCTACCAATCTCAACAGTTTCTTTTCATCAAATCCCTTTCTACATGGCTGATAAAATGCAATGAATTAGTTAATGTGACATTCAATGTGACGTCAATATTTTATTATATATATTCATACACTCATACTCTCATGCTCACATTAGAATCAAGTAGAATTCTTTAATTCAAATCAGATTTATTATTTCTGCATGTACATTTGCTTCTATTCTATATCACCATATTATTCGACAGGCCGACTGACTGACTGAATATCACTTGGTTGCAGATGCACCCATGTAAAGATAAACATCAATGAATCAAGTAGTAAGTTAAATTTCTTTTTTTCTTCTCAAGAACAAGTTAATTTATGCTCATTTGATAAAAAAAAATTTACTGTCCACATGCAGGTTATTTTTATCGGTGCAACCCGAGCTATTCACATCTCAACATGTGAATTGTATTGAACTAATAAATATAAACTGTTTGGGTCACAAAGATTGTACTCATCGTTAAAAAAGATCACCCTTTCTTTTTGTTAAGATAATTTGATCTAAATCGCATCCCTTGTATACTATTGTCATTTCTCACTAATAACATACTGTTCACATTTTTATATTGCAGCAATTGTTTTATAACCACCAGCAGTCTTTATAAACCAGGGACCGTAAATAACATTTATCGATTTCAAAAAATTATTTTATAACACTTATTTTGTGAATTAAAAAATAAAACTTCACCTAAGACAGTTATTTTTCAACGTAAAAATAAAAGGTCGGATGAAAGAGAGAGACAATTTACATAAACTGAGTTTTATTTTCAATCGGGACAAATAAAACTACTGAAATGAGTTTTATT
Source organism: Tachina grossa (assembly GCA_949987645.1). Lineage (NCBI taxonomy): Eukaryota > Metazoa > Arthropoda > Insecta > Diptera > Tachinidae > Tachina > Tachina grossa. The sequence goes on from CATLJX010000047.1 coordinate 23,651, forward strand.
TTTCCGTCATAAAATAAAACTCATTTCAGGAGTTTTATTTTTCCGGTCCGAAAATAAAACTCATTTCAGGATTGAAAATAAAACTCAGTTTATGTAAATTGTCTCCCAATACAATCACCTTGCATTGCAATTGAATAAATCGTAATTTAAATAAAAACATATCGTGCTATAACCACAAAAAAAAGCTTAAGCGACTTATTTTTTTTAAATTAATTTTTTGATTAAAATAGATTTAAAAAATATTATTATTAGTATTACTACTAGATATTTGTTTTTAAATATACTACTAGATATTTTTCTCTAAGGACTACTGCTTTGAGTTTTCTATACTATTTCAAGTTGAAACATTAAATTAAGTTAATTTTAAAGAGTGTACACTAAGAGTAAACACGAAAAAATGAGAAATTAAATGAAATCAACTAAAATATCTATATATGTGACGCGCAAAATAGAAAGGGACCTAAGGGTAAAATCCGGTTTTGTTCAGGAGAGCCATTTTAAAGATTTAAATACATGTATCTTTGGTGTACCATCACATCATAAAACGCGCATATCTCTGGGAGGGAACACTTTTGGGGCATGGGATCGGTCTCATTCGATTTTCAGATGTTGTCCACATCAAAAAAAAAGTGAAAATTGATTTTTTTACTCTTAGGTCCCCTTCTCTATGCGCTGTCACATATATAAAACAGAATGTGTGTATGTATGTAATGTATGGACTCCAAAACGGCTAGGCCGATTTTGATGAAATTTTCAGGGAATCTTTGGAATATTCAAGCGGGTAACACTGTGAACTCTGATTTTTGATTTTCGGTCTGCAAGCGGAGGGGCGTGGCAAAATCCAATTTTATATATATATATATATATATATTTTTTTTTGCTTTTTTAATTTAATGTTATTTTTTTTTAACCCGTTGACACGTTTTTCAAAACGAGATATCAAACTCTTAAATCGGTTATGTAGTTCCGAAGATATTTACAAACAACCTATGGTTTGCCTTAAATGCATGTGTTTCTTTTTTGATTGAGCCCATATCTACACCATCAGTTCTCGTTGTACCTTCAAAATGTACAGTCGATTAGCAGCATTTTTCTTACATACTTACTAAACAAACAAAAAATTATACAAAAAAAATATTCCTAGTACATATTATTCGTAATAGGTACATACTGACTTTAATAAATAAGCTTTATTGCTTTGCTAATATTTTTTAAATAGTGGAAATAGCAAAAACAAAAAAAAAAAGAAACTGCAAACAAAAAAACACAAATAAAGTGCCCTTGAGGAATACTCTATATGAGTACCAAATACAAAAAATTTTGAAGTGAGTTCTAACTTCAGAAATGCTTATTTTACAGTGAGTTCTGAAACTATTAATGAAAACAATATAAAAAATAAATCTGATGAAAGTCTATTTTTAACGGCAAAGCCAATTTTTCGTCAGCGATCAACTTCGCTTTGTCCATTGCCAAATAGTAATGATTCATTAACATTACAGTTGCCCAGTACTTCTTCATATAAGTCAGTAATATCATTCCCTTCAGGCTCGTGTTCATCACTTAACAAAGTTATCACTACAGATAAGAGTAGCTCAAAGTCCAAGGTACAAGTGGGAATGGACAGATATATAACCGTGGTAAAGCGTGGGCGAAGCCCGAATTCTTCAAAAATTTCATCTGCTCCAAAGATGTCTGGGATAACAGCACATTATCTACCAATCGTCAAAAGCGTTTTGCAATATTGCAAGACACCGACGACAAGCCCGCTGCATCGTCGCAGCGGGCTTGAGAGAGAAAAATTCCAACGCACTCATTAGAAAACTAATGGTGGTGATAACCACAAAACATACAGAAGTGTCACGAGACGGAAGATACGGGTATTTTTCTGTTTGTCTCGTTTTCCCTCAAATTTTGTCGTCGTTTTTGTTTTGCTACGTCTTTCTAGTGCAATAAATTTTTATTACCTGTGTTAATTGGTAAGTAGTAATACACTACAGTATCAACTACACTATGTTTTTCTCTTTTTTCCACGAATTTTAACAAAAACCTGATTGGAGCATTTTTTACCTGTCACTTTCTTCACTTCTGGGTATTCTGTGGTGATATCACTTTTCATATAATTCCAATTAAACGAGGAAATATTGACGAAACAAAAATACAAATATATGCAGAAAAAGATTTCCAAAAAATTATGAAAAAATTTGAGAAAAATAAAACAAGTTTTCATACATACCAATTTAAGAGTGCTAAAGGCCTACAGATAGTATTGAAGGGTATAGATTCATATGTTGAACCCGAAGAAGTAAAATGTGCACTTATCGAACACGGATTTAAGGTAATAAATGTTACTAATATAATCAATAAGGAGAAGATACCCCAGCCTCTATTTCGTGTTGAACTGCAGCCTAATGATATGCAGTTGAAAAAAAACGAGACACATCCAATTTATAGCCTAAAATACCTCTTGTACCGAAAAATCACAGTTGAAGAGCCACATAAACGTTCAGGTCCCGTGCAGTGCCATAATTGCCATACAAAAAATTACTGCAATTTACCAACTGTTTGTGTTGTGTGCGGCGCATTACACGGCACTGCTAGTTGCAATAAGCCAAAAATCAGTAACTGTGGAGGTAATCACACCGCTAACTACAGATAATATCCTGCATATTCTTTCGTTAAACAAACTATGGGACAAAAACCAAAATTAGCTCCTTCACGTGTATCGTATGCCGATGCTGCTAAGGCTAGTTCTATTCCGACACAAAATGTTTCACCGCAAAATAATTCAACAAATACAAACTCAAACTTTAATTTTAATCGCCTTGAAGCCACTATTGAAAATCTTGTGCGAAGTATCAACAACTTTACAACAAATATGACAAGCATGATGCAAAAAATGCTACGAATGCAGAATACACTGCTTCAAGCATTAATTTACAGGCCATGAACACATTAAAAAAAAGCAATGTGAGTCCGAGCACAGAGGAGATGTGTAAACATCTAGTAATGAAAATTTTTTTTTTAAGTTGGAAGTACTTATGCTTTTAGTATCTTTTTTTAAATTAATTAATTAAAAGTATCAAAACTTTCAATATTGTAAATACATATGAATTTGTTGGTTTTTGTTTGTTTTATTAAACTTATTTGGTTAGTAAATGGGCACACTGCAGTATATGTACAGGGTGGGCCAAAAGAAACCAAGGGGTGTAAAAGTTTAATAACTTTTTTGTTTATTAACTTTTTTTATTTTTTCTTTCAGATTATATAATATACAAAATGGAAATTTTTTTACACTAAGTATGAAAAATGATGTCTCTTAAATGACCGCCGTTTTCAGCTTCGCACTGATGGGCTCTTTTTAGAGCATTTTCCATAACATCTTTCAAAACTTGTGGCTGTAGCGTTCGAATTTCTGCAACAATGTTTGCCTTGAGTTCAAGGATTATTTCTGGCTTGTTCACATACACTCGCTCCTTCAAAAAACCCCAAAGAAAATAGTCGGGTGCTGTCAAATCTGGCGATCGCGCTGGCCAAATAATTTCCGAATTTAAAAATTTTGCAAAATTTAGACGTTGCCGATGATCTGCGGGCTTTAATTCTTGGACCAATTGCACCTTATATGGGTATAACTGTAAATCTTTTTTTTAAAATGGGCCGTAGTGACGTACGAGACATTTCTAGCTGAGCAGAATGCCTTCTGCCAGATGTTTCTGGTGCTTCGTTAACACTTTGCTGTACTCGTTCAATATTTTCCGCAGTGCGACTTAAACGTGGTCTACCGGTTCGAGGCAAATCTCTTACGCTGCCATGTTGGTGATGACGATTAACTAAGCAACGAATCATCGCTTCAGAGGGCGAAATTCTGACGTTAAAATGTCGACGATATGCTCTTTGCGTTAAAATAATTGATCTCTGGTTTAAATAATAAAATTCTATTGTTCTGGTTCTCTGTTCAGTTGTGAACCTCTCCATTATAAATTCTCCAAGTGTTGTCTATATAATCTGAAAGAAAAAATAAAAAAAAATTAATAAACAACAAAGTTATTAAACTTTTACACCCCTTGGTTTCTTTTGGCCCACCCTGTATATGTATTGCATTCAAAATTGCAGTAAGCAGTAAATTTACTGATTACTAAAAAAATTCAGTAAATTTTTACTGCTAATGAAATTTAATTTACATTACCAGTAAAATCGTAGGGCCATGTTCATAATAAAATGGTAGCAAGTGGCAAAGTTTTTTTTATTCAAATTTTGAAACTTTTGTATGATAAACATTTAGCCACTTGGTAGAATTTCATTATGAATACGGGCATTACTGATTACTGAAAATTCAATGCATCTCATCATATAACAAATCATTTAGGCAATTTATAAAATTGTAGAAAAAATTTTAGTTATCAGTAAAAATTTCCTTGTTAAACATTTTTTATTGTTTTTACTGAAACTTTAGTGGTACTGCAGTGCTCATATATGGTAATTGCCTTTACTTTTACTTTTTAATTTTTAATTCCTGTTGTTCATCGTTTAGTTGTTGCTGTTCTTGTTGTTGTGTACGCATTGCAATTAAAATAATGGCCTATTTCCCACCTGCGAAAGAAAACGTTCGACTTGCAATTTATATTGAAAACAAAAACAAATTTTCTTATTCTATTGTTGTTTTCAATATAAATTGTAAGTCGAACCTTTTCTTTCGCAGGTGGGAAATAGGCCATAAATTCAGTAAAGTGCGACCTTGACTCGCGTACATTCGGTTTTGATAATTTTTTTTGATTTACCTTTCTTCCTTTTTTAAGTTTTTTCAGTTTAAACGATTTTTTTCAGTTTTATCGCTTTTTTCTCGTTTTGGAGTTTTTTTTCTCTTTTTGGGTTTTTTTAATTTTTGCAATTTTTTCCATTTTGGATATATTTTCATTTGGTGATTTTTTTCTGTTTTGTTGGGGTTTTTTTCATTTTGGCGATTTTTTCATTTTGGCGATTTTTTCATATTGGCGATTTTTTTCGTTTAAGGATTTTTTTCATTTTGGCGATTTTTCCGGTTTTTCGCGATTTATTTTAGTCCTAGAGATTTTTTAATATTTGGCGATTTTATATTTTATTGATTTTTTAGTTTTACCGTATTTGAAAATTTCAAGAGTTTTGCTTTTACGGTTTCCAAGATACAGCAAGTTGTCAAAATTACAAAGTCAAAATTGCATTAACTGATGGAACGAATTTTTTAAATTTAGTGTTAATTGTTGTAGTCTGTATAAAAATACACTAACACCTAATTCACACGAAGACATTTATGAAGTCTATTTTTCGACGTCACTTTTTGTTTGTTTGCGAGCGGTGTAGAGAAGAAAGAGGGTAGAAAAAATGACTCGGTTTCTGTTTTCTATGGTTTTTTCATATTTCTCATACCATTGCTTGTTGTTATTGTTGTTACGTTTTAATGTTACTCTTCTATCTTATTTTATTTTTTTATTCTTGCTCTTCTAACTTATTGGCTATATGGGTGAAGAGAAGTAAAATTAGACGTCCAAAAAAAAACATCGTATGAATGCACGGAATTGTTGGTAGCAACTTCAAAAGAGAATTAAGAAAAATAGACGTCCTAAATTTCACCTGAATTAGCACTAACTTTTAAAATTTCAAGTGTATATATGTACATACAATTGTATGTATATTACATGGGTTTTTAACATTTTTCGTTGCTCGTTTTGGAACACCCTATAGTTTTTAACTCTCATGTATTTGTTGTTGTAGTGGCCAAATGTCTACACAATGGGCCTCAGCACAAAACGTGAGCTTGAGCTCTGACTTGTTTTTTTGAGTAAATGGTGCTTGTCGTATGCATAATAAAATTTGATGAATTTGCTTTTACTCACTGCTTACGTTTGAACTCGTCTTGCTCAGTTTGAACTAAGTTAGATGAGCATGTGCTCATTTTCATATGCATAAAAACAAGCTTTTGCTTTCTTTTGTGAGCTCTTGCTCAAATTTTGTTGAGCATGCCTTATAGTTGACTCGCGTCCACTAAAAAGGAATCATGGCTGAATATTTTGTACCGCAAAGAAATACAAAATGTTATCAACAGCGTAAAAAAAATTTTGCTTTGTATTCTTAATTATTATTTTTTTTATTTAATAAATAATAAAATGATAAATACATAGGTTTGATGATAGTAGCATCTGCTGGTTGGCTAATTACTTTTTTAAGGAATCAGAAGAAACACGTGGTGGTGCCCTCAGCAACTATGATAAAATTAAACTGCATTTAAGATTTTGTGCCGATCCTGGATTCCAAAATGGTATAGCCACAGATATTGGAGTCCACTATCAACTGTGTCGCGAACTAATGCGGAAGTTGCGAAACTTATATCTGCCAAAGCAAGCGAGTGGATAAAATTCCCGAAAGATGCTGATGAAATAAAAGATGCTCAAATGAAATGGCAAGGAAGTTATTGCTTTCCATTTGCAATTGGAGTGATTGATTGTACGCATATAAAAATTAAAAAACCCTCAAATCAAAGCGATGAGTATATTTGTAGAAGAGGCTTCCACTCTATAAATGTGCAGGCAACTTGTGATGGAAAAGAAGTTTTTACAAGCGTTGACATATCCTGGCCTGGTTCAGTTCATGACTCACATATCTTACGAAATAGCGAGTTATGTAGAATTATGCAAAATGCCACAACCGATGCTTCAATACAAAATTCGTGTATCGACAGAGTTAGCGAACTACGTAATAGCCAGTTGTTTCATTTTGCATAACATAGCTAAATTTTTAAAAGACGATTATATCCTTATCAATGACGATTACAACAATAATGATGTATGCCAATTAGAAAATGATATCGAACAACAAAGAGCAAGAAATTCAGAAGCTGGAAAAAACAAAGGGATGATGATCGCAAATTTGTTATCAAATTAGTTTATTATACAAATAATATAAATGGAAATCTTAAATATTTTTTTGGTCTATAAAAATAAAAAAACCTAAATATGTACATTTCATTGTTTTATACAAAAATAAAATATATGTAATTCAATTTTAGGCATTAAATATATATTAATAAAAATCTAAATTCATGTAATTGCAAGTTTCTTTCCACAAGTTTTTCTTGCAAAATTTGCATTTTTGCAGAAAGGACTTTGTTTTGTTTTAACAAAACAAGCCTCTGCAGACTTTGAAAATGCAAATCTCTTGTCTCATCAGTTTCATAGCGACTCAAAACTGCTGTTGACTTTTTGTTAACCTTCAAAATAAACAACATATAGAAAAATGTAAAATAAAATTAAAAAAAAATATTACAGGTTGGTCATCATTATCAGTGCAACGCACAGTGGTCCAAATGCTCAATCTAGCCGGAAGAAAGTAATTTTTTTGATTATTTCGAAATTAAATATTTTGTTTGATAATAGGTTAACAAGTATCCACAGTGTATAACGGTACATTTTTTATTTATTTTACTTTTGTTTCAGGTTTGCTTTCTTCTTTTAAATACAAGTAATTGCTGTTTTGTTTTTCTATTAATTGCTCAGTTGATGTTTAGTGCCGCAATTAAAGTCGTCGTGAAAAAATCAGAACAAAGTTTATAAAATATTTTTTTTTTTTTGCTGAAATTAATTTAACAAAGGTAGGAAGAAATTTTGTCATTTTTATATTTAAAATCAAATGTTTTGTTTAGAAAAGAAATGCAGTTTTCTACGTGTGTGTCTTATATGTAAACATTTTGTTCAATGTCCAAATTTAATTAGAGTTTTAAATGGGAATCTATAAAACTCTAATTCTGTCATTTGTGTTTTTGTAATCTGTACGATGTTAGCTTGTTAATGTTTTCAAAATTAGCTGCCAGTTTTTGCCTAAATGCTTTTTATTTCATTTACAGTCTAAAATGTCCATTAGTAAGAGGGAATTATTTGATGCTTTGCTAAAATCGGGCTTGAGAATAATGAAAAGGATAGCTATTGCAAACAAGCGAAGCAATCTGTTCGAACGTTTGTATGGTTTCTGGCTAAGAAGTGGGCTCAATCCAATCGAACAAAGAAGGTTTTTGAGGCTACAAATAAATACTGGCTAGATGGAAATTTTGTAATTCCAACTAAGCCTTCTTCCGCATCTCAGGATGACGGATTACTGGATGGGCCGTCGACATCAAGCTATGGCAGACTTTCTAAAGAATTTTTAGAAAAAAGCGAACAAAAGTTGCACCTTTATTGGAGACTTGATCCCCAGAAGAACTGACATTTGCTGCTGGAACAAGTCTTTATAAGTCTGAAAAAAGAGACGCTGTGGGCATTGTCAAAACTGTAGACTCTTCTGCATCAAGAGCAGCAAATATGAAAAAAAATTGAACTTTTCTCCAAAACTACCAACACCATACACAAATGAGGAGGCATTAGTTTTGTATATCGATGGTGGATACACAAGACACACTTATAGTCTTTTGCGTGCAGGTGCTAAAAACCATAGCGCTGATGTCTACCCTTCTTACCATATGATGGTATTAACGTTTCTGAAATATCGGCGGAAGTATGTTTGCAAAGCTTAGTAGATCACACTGCAAAAATACTTTTAAAGCACCGAAAAGAAATTTTGAAACACTGTAAATCTACAGAGCTTATTTTGTCCTATAAATGGGGATGCGATGGTAGCAGTGGACATTCATGATATAAGCAAGGTTTTGGTGAAACCGATGCCGTTGAAACGGATAAACATTTGTTTGCAGTTTGTTTGGTTCCTCTGCGGCTTAAAGAAGGTAATAAAGTAATTTAGCAGAATCCACGACCATCTTCCACAAGATTTTGCAGGTCAATCAAAATTATATTTGAAAAAGAAAGCAATTCTCTAGCTACAAAAGAAATTGATGCGATAAAAAATCAAATAGCTGCGATAATTCCAACGCAAATTTGTGAAGATTGCAAAACAATTAATATCATCCATAATTTTTATTTAACAATGATAGATGGAAAAATCTTTCCAATGCTCGCGGATTCCTCTCCTCAACGTTGTGGTATTTGTGGAGCTTCGCCTACTATAATGAATGACTTAAAAGCAGTTGAAAAATTACAACCGAATGAAAGCCTTTTTGAGTATGGCCTATCGACGCTGCATGCATGGATACGGTTCTTTGAGTGCATCCTTCATATAGCTTACAAACTTGATATTAAAAAATGGCAAGCTCGAGGGGATTTTGATAAAGCTGTGCAGAAGGAAACCAAGAAAAAAATTACTGATCGCCTAAGAAAAGAGATGTGTTTGTTAGTTGATATTCCCACACCAGGATGTGGAACAACAAATGACGGGAATACGTCTAGAAGATTTTTCCAGCAACCAGCTCTTGCTTCATCAATTACTAGGGTTGATGAGGATTTAATAAAAAGATTTGGTGTTATTTTAAGCACAATGGCATGCGTGAATGCATTTCGTACGTATGGCATGGACACAGCAAAACTGTATATACAACTGTATCCATGGTATTATATGCCATCGAGTGTTCACAAAGTCCTCATTCATGGTGCAGATATTATTCAATATGCAGCACTTCCTATAGGAATGTTGTCGGAAGAAGCATTAGAATCTTGAAACAAAGACTTCCGAAATATACGAGAAAGTCACACACGAAAAAACAATGCATGATCTTTTTCATTATCTCCTCTTGTCCTCAGATCCTCTTATTTCCTCTATTTCAACAAAGACTTCTATTCATTCTCGCAGTATTGAACCTTTGGGCGAAGAAGCTATTGCGTTACTTTCTGATGCTTCTATACCAGAGCAATTCCTCGATTCAGAAAGTGAATCAGATTAAAGCAAACATACTCTGGTATGTGATAGATATCAATTGTTTTCAAATTGATCAATTTCAGATGTATATTTCGAATTCAGAAGACATTTTAGCTTTGAAAACGATCGATTTCTATCACATGCCAGATTGTTTTTTTGTTTGTTTTTTGAATAATTTTCAGTTGTCTTTGCCTTTACATTTCACTTGCCTCAAATTATTTCATTCTATATCTCCTATTAATGTTAATCAAATTTTGTCATAAAAATTCAAAATTTTAGATAAATAAATAAATATTGTTTTACATAAATATAGGAATATTATTTGTTTTTATTTATTTAACAAAAAAATCTGCCACGCCCATTACAGATTGCGCCCATTTTTTTGATGAGTATTTTTACTGATAAAATATATGTACATGCAAAGATTCATGTCACTGCGGCTTTTCAAAAGCGAGTTATGACTTTCTTCCAGCTAGATTGAGCATTTGGACCACTGTGCAACGGCGCTTTCTTTGATGTTTTGCTACTGGTGTTACTGTTCTTTTTGTTTCTGAGGATGTTGTTGCTGATATCTCTACTAATTTATCAAACTTACAGTTGTCATGATTAGTTCCAAGAGAGAGATGAACTGTAAAAATATAAACGAAGAGCAAAATCAGCAACAAAATTGGAATTCGATAACGTTACACTTACCTGGAAGTTTGTTTGTTGAGGGATTTGAATTAGCACAAAGCAATTGTGACAAATCAGTTTCTCAGTTTTTTAAATTTATTTTTTTATATCCTGTTTTATTTATGTCTATTTTATTTTTTATACGACATTTCATATTAGCTATTTTTTTATTATATTTTTCCACGTTAATTCAATTCCAAATTTTTGCTTAATTGCTTTTACACATTCTTCTATAGTTTGTTTTTTTTTATTTTTTGTACTTGGTAATTGACTCTTTTCTAATAAATATTTATTTTATTTTATTTTTTCCACTAAAAATTTAGAAATGTCGTCATTTTCTACTTTATTATTATTATTAAGTTCTATTTCTACTTCACTTTCACTTGACGACATGTTTACACTTCAATAACAATTACACGTTTGAACTCCCTTTGCTCAAGTAATTGCAATTGGTTTGAACTCTTTTTTATGCATACGAAATTGAGCAAAAGCTGTTGCTGTTTGATAGAACTCGACTTTATGAGCAATTGCTCACCTGCTTCAAATCAGCGCTTTTACTCGTTTTTATGCATGAGACCCATTGTGTCCAATTTTCAAGTCCGTAGCTCTTACGGATCATTTTCACCTTTGGTGTACGGAAATATACAGAAAAATAACCGGCGGCGGCGCACCGTCGGCTTCGAGCCGGTCGACTTGTTTCTCTGCTTGGTATTGCTTCTTTCAAACACTAATACACTCATACATAGCTCACACCGATTTGACAATGCTGTGAAAGAAAAGCAAAGAAATATCAGCAAAGAAATCTCAGCAATGAAATCAAAGTCAAAAGATTTTTACCCCCTAGCGTATAGATGTATATACATCAATATGTTTCTGGAACGCAAACGGCATTCGCCAACAAAAAAATGAACTTGAGCACTTCCTTACGGGAAAAAATATTGACATAATGTTGGTCTCTGAGACTCGTTTGACTTCGAGAAGCTTTTCCAAATTTAATGGCTACGCTATATATGATACAAGGGACCCTAGAGGGAGAGCATGCGGTGGATCTGCAATTCTAATTAAGTCAAGACTCAACCACTATATCCTTGACAACGTTAGTGAAGAATATATGCTAGCTACGAATATTTTTGTAGAAAATTTTTGTTCGAATTTCATGATATCATTAATTTTTGCACATTTGCAACTGCTTTGGTAATGCGGTTGTATATTATTAAATTATTCCTTTTTATATTTTATAAAAAACTTAATTATTTTTTTGTAACAATAATTTATAATAACAAAAATTAAAAATACATGAAATACTGAAGTATATTTATTTGACATAATATCTTTATTTAATTTAAAAAAATTGGCTTGTTTTTATGGTTAAGCAATTGCCTATATGCATTTCGTTCCCGCTTGTGGAACTCGTCAGTAGACTTCAACCCAAAAAATTTTTGAATTCAGTTCACAAACTCCGTATGTTTATAGTAAGACTCTTAATACTATATTGAGAATCACAATATACAAACATAATAAGTTTGAAAACCGCAAACAAAATTCATTACAAAACAAGCATCTTTATTTAACTGTGCATCTATTTTATTTTCCAACACCTTTTTACCATTAGCTGCCGCATTGGGCAACAATAAAAGTATTTAAAAAACAAAAGGAAAAATTAAATATGTATTTTCATACATGAAATACTGAAGTATATTTATTTGTCTTTAATTAATTAATGTCTATTGAAAATCTTGTGCGAACTGTCAACAACTTTACAACAAATATTTTTTTTTTTTTTTTTTTTTTTTTTTTTTGTAATGCATGTATTTATTTATTGGATCTTCATATATGAACTAACAATAAGTATTCAAATCTTAAATCTATAAAAAAAAAATTATTAGGCCCGACCAGTGTCGGACATAAACTTAGTGGTAGTTATAAATAATACATTAGTAGTAATAATAAAAAAAGGGGGGGGGGAAATATGACAAGCACGATGCAAGAAGTGCTACGAATGCAGAATACACTGCTTCAAGCATTAATTAACAAGCCATGAACACGTTAAAAATATGTTTCTGGAACGCAAACGGCATTCGCCAACATAAAAATGAGCTTGAGCACTTCCTTACGGGAAAAAATATTGACACAATGTTGGTCTCTGAGACTCATTTGACTTCGAGAAGCTTTTTCAAATTTAATGGCTACGCTATATATAATACAAGGGACCCTAGAGGGAGACCATGCGGTGTATCTACAATTCTAATGAAGTCAAGACTCAACCACAATATCCTTGACAACGTTAGTGAAGAAAATATGCAAGCTACGAATATTTTTGTAGAAAATTTTTGTTTAAATTTTGTAATATCATCAATTTATTCACCTCCCTGATTTTCAGTTACCGAAGATCAGTATGAAAAATTCTACAAATCGCTTGGATCTTGTTTCGTGGCAGCTGGCGACTACAATGCAAAACATACATACTGAGGTTCGCACCTTGTAACACCTAGAGGTCGAGCTTTGTTTAATACAGTTTCAAAAATGGGATTGGATGTTATTTCGAGTGGGGAGCCCACTTACTGGCCTACTGACGTACGAAAAATTCCGGATGTTATAGATTTTGGCGTCATGAAAAATATTTCTAGGGATTTAATTCATGTTGAAGCTTCTCTAGATCTCTCCTCCTTTTTTTAGTCGGGGGTTAAAAATCCTTAATGTTACTGAAAGTTACAAAAAAAATCGAGGTAATATACGTATATAACAAAAAGTTAAAAACAACATAATTTTAATAATGTACTAGATAAACCCGGTGAGCTTCGATACCCCATCATCTTTTCAATTTCATTTATATTGATTTGAAAGTGTTGGAGGGGCAGAAATAAGATACATTAAGTACATAGCCTGTGCCGTCTTCTAAATGAAGCTATACCTATGCTTTAAATTTCATTAATATCGATTTTAAATTTTCGAAGGAGCAGGACTTTTCCCTTGCCCCTTGCTTGTTTTACTTATGAGAAAGTACAAACAGTGTGTCTCCTAAGCGAAGGGGTATCTTTATTTTAAACTTCGCCAAAATCGAGTTGAAACCCAGAAATTGTCCCCTTACTTCCTCCTGGTCCTTGTTAAGAAATCGTCTATGGCCATTTTGTGACTTTTTAGACGCAGATCTATAAAAACCATTAAAATCGGTTTGATTGTTTCTGAGATGCAGAAATTTCCTACTGTTGCCCTCCAAGTCCTATTTTTGAAAATGAACATAGCATATGTGAATTTTGATACGCAGATCTACCTATGTTTCTGATTTCATTTAAATCAGATTAAACGTGTTTAAAAGACAAAGCATATGTGAATTTTTAGATGCAGATCTATCTAATGCCCTTAAACGATCGGTTGAGCGGTTTGGTCGCACATAAAAGGAATACAAACAAACATTAATTTGTATATGCTGGGATGGATAATTATTAATTGTTTTCAAATAAGCTGTAGCAATTTCAAGATATAAGACTTTTATAATTACTATGTACAGAGGATGGCCCTTCCCACTGTCCTATACCAATACTTTGAATGACCCTTCACCGGGTCCTTTTCTACCAATTTTTTTGAATTTCTTTGACCCTTGCGAGTCCATAACAAATTTGGGGACTCTTGCTATTACAGCCTTCAAAATATATTATTCTTAATAACTTTGTAAGGAGGTGCCCTTTACCGTGGTCCTATTCTACCAATATTTTCCAAACTACGCATCTCGCTCTCAAAGAATTCCATACTAAATTTGAGAACTCTTGCTTTTATAATTTTCAAGATATAAGATTATTATTAAATACTTTGTATGGGGGGAGCCCCTTCCCTTGTGAACGATGACGAAATATATAAAAATAACAAAACACCAAATATTGTTTTAAATTGATTATTAATTATACTTACATTAATTGTTTTCAAATGAACTCATACCAAATTTGAAGTCTTGCTGGTAAATATTTAAATATAAACGATTTTTATAGTTACGTTATACAGGGCGTGCCCCTTCCCACAGTCCTATTCACCAATACTTTGAACTACTTTGGACTTCGCTCTCAAAAGAGTCCCTAAGAAATGTTATTACTCTAGCTATTATACCTTTCAATTTTTAAGATTATTATTAATTACTTTGTATGAGGGGTGCACTTCCCTTTTTTTATTTATTTATTTATCATTATAGTTTTGACATAATCTTCTCAGCGGATCAGCATTAGCATAATTAGTTTGTTGACATTTTAAATGAAGTGGGGTGAAATTGCGACTTATTCTGACTGTTACATTAAAATTTACTTTGCTGAGCAGGAACTCCGAGCAGACTGCACCGTTCATCAAATTTGCAAGAAAGGTCACATTTAGCATTAATCGTCTACTTTCCAACGTGGGCATTATAATTCTAGCTAATCTAGCAGTATATGGTTGAAGACTTATATTAGGGTTCCAGGAAGAATTGCCCATGCAGAATAAAAGAAATTGTTTTTGAACAGATTCAATAGATTTTTTCTCGTAATTAGTATAAGGATCCCAGATAATTGATCCGTATTCCAAAATAGGCTTTACTAATGAAGTGTACAAACGTTTAGTAATTGTAGGCTCTGTGAATTCCTTAAACCAATGTTTAATAAATGCCAGCACACCATGGGCTTTATTTACCGACAAAATTATATGTTTTTTAAAACTTAATTTTGGGTCAAGAAGAACACCTAGATCCATGTATTCATTAACTAGTTCAAGCTTATGTCCACCTAGTGAGTAAAAGCCATCAGCATTCCAGCTTCGTGAGAACCGCATGTGCTTGCATTTTGTTAGATTCAGATCCATTAAATTAGAGCAACCCTAATCGAAAAGTTGGTCTAAATCGTATTGCAAATAATCTCTGTCTAAAATGTTGTTGTAACTTATAAAGATTTTTCGTCATCCGCATACATTAGAACATGACAAAATTCGCACTGTTTACGGTGCGACAAGTATGAACATGTCCAGTTTAAAATATTCGTCGTGAAGCCCATAGCACGAAATTTCAGCAAGAGTAAAACGTGATTGTCTTTATCAAAAGCCTTGCTGAAGTCAGTATAAATAACATCTGTTTGTTGTTTGTTATTAAAAGCATCGTTTACTAAGGTGGTAAGTTGTAATAGATTAGTTGTAGTGGAACAACCTCTCCTGAAACCATGTTGATGAGGAGATATTAATGAAGATATCTGCCGGTTAATGTTGTCCATAATACAATTTTCAAAAAGTTTAGGAATTGCGCTTAGTTTTGCGATCCCTCTAATGTACTAATATTTGATTTGTTACCAGATTTAAAAAGCGGTATTATATATGAATCTTACCAAAACTTAGGAACATAACCACACTTTATGGATTAAACGTCACTCTGCTCTGCGTTAATTTAGGGATTAATTCTGTTACTTGGTGTCGAAGTGCTACAAAATCGTAGTCTAATTCCCTAGCGATTTCATTGTTAAAGTTACTTCCGTCGATTCGCACGCCTCATCCCAAGTAATGTCGGAAAAATTCAAATTCTAAAAGAATTAATTTTAAAACTATTTTTAAATTTTATGCTTATTTTGTCATTTGTTACTCAATTATTGAAAAAAACGTAAAAACCAAAGCCAACAAAAAATTAAGAAAATAGAATAAAAACCGTGTTAAAAACTTGTTAAACAATCAAACCTGAAACGAAAATGAGTTTTTCTGCAAAAATCCGTACCAAATAAAAAAACCGGCTCCAAACCATATAAAAAAACCTATGTTTGAAACTGGTAATGTAGCTTTCAATTGGTGAAAGTAATTTTAAAACTGGTTTGAAAATCCGCGCAATATAAAAAAAACGGTCCCGAACCGGATCATTTAAAAAATTTAAAAACCATCCTCATTGCATGTTCAACAAAACGTTTTCAGCCATTTTTTATGTTATGCAGCCGTTCGCGAGTTATGGAGTAACAATCAATCGTAATTGGTATAAAAATAAGGCAGCGAAGTTGTCTCAGGAAAAAACATAGGGAATAAAAAACCAATTTTGATGAGAATTCAACTTATACATATTTGTCACTTTATTCATAAAATATTTAAAATGGGAATGTGATGACAACCGAGGAACCGGTGCCACCTGTGTGCTCCTCTTGAGTGGCGAAAAGGTTATCATTTATAAAAAGTCAACTAACTTTATTTCAATCACAAATTTCGTTAAGTTGCTGAGAAAAAGAAATGACAATAAATCACAATTGAGGTGACAGAGATGAAAAAAGGTAAGTATACATTTTAAGAAATTCAATATAAAACAAAATGGTAAGTATCAATAAAAAAGTAGTAAGTAGAGATTTTTAACAATTCAATAATGCAAAATATAAAATAATAATAATAACATAATTAAAGCCCAAATTATTAATGGCCTTGTTTATAAAACTTAAAAAGGCTTTATAAAGGCTTTTTATGAAAAATTTTGTATGAAAATTTGTTTTAAAAAATCTTTATAAAGACTTTTTAAGTCTTATAAATAAGACTGTAAGTTGTTTAATTCATTTTAACAGCCTTATTTATAAAACTTAAGAAGTATTTATAAAGTTTTTTTTAATAAATTTTCCGACAAAATTTTTCTTAAAAAGTCTTTATAAAGCCTTTTTAAATTTTATAAATAACGCTGATAGATTATAATGAGGAAGTACCCCACATACCTAAATAAAACAGAAAAAATTATAATAAATTATTAACAACACAGCGCAACAAGAAAAATCAGCCTCAACAGAACTGCCACAGGGTTATGAAAAGTTAACTCGAATTTAATTTGTATGGCCTCTTGAAGCGGCGCCATTTTTGACAATTTTTTGAACTATGAGTGAAAATTTAAAAAATACGTATAAATATATACAAATATTTAATGGAATGTAATTGTGCGTACTTATTGTTGCATTGAATCCAATGTGGAAAAATAAATTTTTTCCTTTATTTAAACAAATGGTGGGCGGTATAGGCTTGGTCAAATATAAGGAAATTATCAATTTTTTTTATCAATTATCAATTAAAAACTTTTCTAGATCAAATGAATCTGAAATTGTTTTGAATGGACCAGCAAATATCATGGAAAGTTTTTAGAAACTATTCTGAAAGTAAGTGAAAATTTTAACTTCCCGTTTTTAACGGGTTAATAAACATTTCGTCCTCAGTTCTTGCTTCTTTATTTACACACATGAAATCTCCTTTTTAACCCCCGACTAAAATAAGGGGTGTTATAAGTTTGTAAGTAAGTTTGTTTGTAAGTTTGTTTGTGTGTGTCTGTGTATCTGTCCGTGTCCACGTACTGGCCAAATTGACCGATTTTCATTTAGTTTTTTCTGTTTGAAAGATGACTTGATCGAAAGAAAATCGGTTTAGCCGTTTAGAAGATATAACATCTTTTCTGAAAAAAGTCGGGGGTTTTTAAAATTTTTAATTTTTGTTATTGAGATTTTTGCTTTTTATTTTCTATTTAAATTTAAGCAAAAAACATCATTTGTTGGATATACTACATCGGAGCACTGACACACAAATCAACAACATTGAACATAAAATGAACTAGATAAGTAAATATCCTAGTCGTTACCAGTCTTGTTATATATGCCGATTTTACGTCATTTTGACGATTTTTTGTAACAAATTAAGATTGATGATTTTGTTTTATATATTCCTCATATTTTGACAATTAAAATAAGTATTTAGTAATATAAATCTGTCAAAAAGGCCTTGCAGAAAAGAGAATTGATTTTGGTAACAAATTATAAAACATTTTAATTTAATTACAGCATCAGTTATTTTAAATATGGACTCTGAAATTATTGGATCTAAGGAAAAATACTAACACATTGAAAACAAAGTAAGAGAACTTAGATTCTTTTAACTTTCAATATAATTATGTATGTATACATATTTAAATATATTTTTGAAAAAAGTTAAATCGATTAATTTACAAAACAATTAACATCTTTTTGAGAACTTATGTGAGTTTGTTATTTACTTTTTTCACTTTTCCAAACTCATCAGCTACACGCAAAGCAAAAATATGGTTGAGGTAACCATAATCAAACAGCAACAGACTATGATTTAATTATATAGTTGCAGTCAAATCATGTCATTGTCAAATGTTTAAATAATATCATTATCTGAGCTAATGATAATATTATCTACAAAAACAATTAACTTTATTATACCTAATTATAGTATTGTAAATATGACAACACTACTGTTAGACGTTAGTAAAATATAATTAAGACTTATCATACCATGTTCTAATATTATAATAATATTTTTAAATACCACCACAGTATTATTTTATGTAATAATAATATATTGTTTTTTTAATCATATTGATAGAACTTTTTTAAAACAGCTGTGCGTTAAATCCGAAATTAAAATAAATTAATATTGTTGAAATAATATGTATATATAGAAATTTATACTTTCATATATATGTATACACGAAATACAGACACGTGTATGTAAGAAGATATATGTATATATATTTTTTTATTGAGCTACCTTTTTGTTTATACTTTATTTATTTATTTAACAAAACGCGTGCACTGCCCATAGCTTATAAGCGAAACACTGAACTGACAGAAGATGTTTCTTAAAAATTTTTTTTTAATTTAGTATAATATGGTTTTGGATAACATTACGTTGTTATTTACATATTATTTTTATATAATAATACAAATTATGTTCTAGTCATACATTTTTAACAAAACGGTATCGTTAAACTCTAACCCTGTCACACATATTTATGAATATAATAATGTAATTATGAAATTCAAACATTACTTTTAATCGTAACGAAATGAATGTTTAAAATAACAATAGTAGGGTATTGAAGAGAGTTCTGGAAATAGGAGCAGGGAGCAAAAATAGTGTGGTACTTATATACGTGGAAGTTTTTGAGATTGTGTGTGAGTAATGAGATTGGCACAGGGCTGGCACGACTTGGGTTGGCTTGGGTGAGTTTGGTCGGGGTTTGGTCGGGGATTGGGTGGGGTTTGGGTGGGGTTGGTTAGGATTTGTATACTAATTTTGTATGAGAAAACTAACAACGATGATATAAGTGCCACCCTATTGTATTGTTGTTCTGTTGTCAAAAGTTCTGTTGTGGTTTTTTCATTTTCGTTGATATGTATGAATGTGTGTTTGAAACAGTTGATTTAATTAAGTTGTTTGAATACAAAAGCTTGATCCTAACCATACACAACAAAGTTGATAAGAAATAAAAACCCAAAAATAAATATACTATTTATGTATTTATATATTTTATTTATTAATGTGCTTGAAATTTTTATAATATAATAAGCAATAGTAAAAAATAAATCTCATATTGAAGTATGTATGTGTGTGTATATATATATATATATGTAATAATATAAATATGTATAAATAAGTATTGTATTTGTAAAAGAAAAAACCTTTTTTTATGATTTAGACTTTATTAAAATTTCAATTTTTGTTTATTTTGAAATGTCCCCAAGCATAGGTATTAATACCATCTTCTCTTATATAACGTTTATTATCATCATAACTTAATACAACTTTTGATATTTGTTATGTATAAATTTCATGTAGGATAGATTTAAATATATACATTTTATCGTGATATATGGTTTTATCTATCAAACAGTTACGGTAATCATTTATAGTTAGTTTTTTTAAAGCAGAGTTTTTTACACCTTTAGCTTTTTTGATTTCTTTTTTATCGTCAACAGCTATTGAATATACTTTTGATCGAAGCCCAATAAATTCTAACATTACATGTCCATTATTCTCATCTTTCATCATTCCCAAGACTTTTTTGTTTTGCAAGGGGAAATTGAAAACATTATTAATTGAATAGTCTGATGTATCAAAGTTTAGATGAAGATCATTGTAAATATCTTTATAAAAATCGTTTGTTCTTATTGTGTAAATTAAAGAATCAGTATCCATATAATTTAATTTTAAATTTTCATTAAACTTTGTCTGCATATACTGATAGTGAAAGTCATACATTTTATATTTAGATAGTTCTAGAACTGAAAACCCTAAATATATAGGTTTATTAAATGTTACGCTATCCATACTCATTTGAATTGCAATCATATTATCGGTAAAATATGTTGAACTATGAAAATTAGGTTTTGCTATAAGAGCTCGTGCGCCCAAACGGTTGTGTTCACTCTCCCAAGCATTAACGATTTTTACATTTTTACGTTTTTAAAATTTTCCATAGTTTTACCGTATACCGCATTATTTAAAAGTTTAAAAAAATTTTTTTCAAACTCATTTTTGGCATTGGTTCGATGAAAGGTATTTAAATCGATATACTGTTTCAACCAAGTTGATTGTTTAAATCTTAATATTCTATGAATTTTAACTAATTTTAAACCATTTCTAATACACTGTTGAAGATTTCGATAGTGAATTATATATGATTTTTTGTTAGTTAAATCGGGAATTAGTTTCTTTATATTATGATGTTGTATTGGTGGACTTTTAAGTTCAGCACAAAACGGTAAATCATTATGAATATCATGTAGTTCTTCAGGATAGTCTAAATCAACTTCTAAAATGTAACCAAAATCAGAGTTTTCAGATACTTTCGAAATATCAAAGCTATCTATATCTTCAATCCATTCAAATTTACCTTCTGGTAAAGATTCAGACATTGCCCAACCATACAAGTTGCTCGCATCTAAATACATAAGATATTGTGAGGGTTTAGAGCAATCATATGTTTTGATATATTTATGATTTGCAACTGTTCGACGTGTTGTGCATTGAACAATACCACCTCTTATTCCTTTTTTAATGAAATTATACATATTTATATCGGTGAATAATTCCAATTTAATTTTCGTTATTTTTAACATGGCATCCCACGATAAACCAGGTGTTGTATAGTAATGACATGGATCAAGATGATATATTGATTTACAAACAGAACGAAAATTTTCAAATACATCAGTTAAAAGAAGTACATCAGTTTTTAGATATAAAAGCATATACTCATTTAGAGATTGACAGTTAATTGTAGACCAAACACTTAACGCGTGCTCATAATCAACAATAGTACATTCTTTATTATTTAATGTAGAGAAAAACTGTTCACGAGAAGGAAAGACATTTTCATTTAATTTTTCAACTGAATCGATATAATCATAAGGAAATATACCTTTTCTTTTCAAAAGATTAAACTCTAAATGATTTGGATATATTGATTGCAGTGTTTTAAAGTTATCGTCATGCAAATAATTAGATAATTTATCTAAACTAGACGACATAAATTTACAAGAATCGAGAAAACGTAATTCTAAATTATATTTGTCAGTTATTTGAATTCTTTTTCTAACAGATATATACAATTCTTTATTAAGTAGTATAACATCTATATCACCCGGATAATCTGCTAGAGCCTTTATAAACAAATGACAATCATAGCCTGAAAAGTTATGAAAAATTATTGGAATAAAGTTAGGTAATTGATAATTAATATTACATTTCCAATGAGCTGGACCGCGATATTGACCAGTTAAATGACAATGATCAGCACATCTATCATCGTCATCTAGAATTTGTTTACATATATGACACTCATTAGTATTATAATGTTTTTCAACTTCATGGGGTAATAGAGAATTCATTGGCACTACTTTCATTAGAAAGTTTGTACACAAAAAACGTGCATCCTCAATCAAATTTTGAACAAAATCTTTAACAACATCGTCACCCGTATACGTTCTAAGCTTATTCAGTTTAGAATCAAAAGATGATTTTATGTAGTAGCTGTAAGCTATAGGTATATGTTTTTGAATGCTTGTGATATTATTAGAATTTTTGTTGTTCATTTTACTTAATATACATTCAAAATCCGCATAGATACCAAATGGTACATCTAATTGATTTTTAAAATTTTTGAACTGCAATATATTATCATCCTTAAGACCCGAAGGCATTTTGGTGACAATTTTATTGCATTCTTGTTTATGTTTTAATAACAAGAGTTCACTGCTTGAATAGTGTAAGCAAAAATTACAAAAATATTTAGCACCTAGATGTTTTGAAACTTGTGTACTCAATAAACGACTTATGTTTCTTATCCAAACATAATGTGATTCATCGTTTTCATCATCTTGAATGTATAGTAAATTGATATGATTAATTTTTTCATCAGCTGTTTTATAATATGGTCCAACGATTTCTTTTTTTATCACATCACATCCAAAAACATTCACGCTTATATTTAAATTGTATTTCTCAAATATCTTAATATCAGCAATAGATAGAGGAAAGGTTAAGTTGGTGAAATCAATTGTTGTTTCATTTGTTAGTGTTATTAAGCTTTGTGTGATAACATTACTATAATGTGAATATTTTGGATTTAAATGATTGTTTTCTAATGCAGCTATAAGAGCCCATTTGAAACAATAATTATCATTATTTTTAATGTTGATGCACGCTTTTTTATTTCTGATAAATATTGGTAGTTCTAAATATTTAGATCCTTTTATAGGAAAATACTTGTTAACGTTTATTTCAATTTTATTGATACAAACTAGAGACCAACCACTGTCTCTCTCTTGAAATTCATCCATTTTGGATGCTATTTCTATACTATGATTATCGTACATGTTTGATAGATCTTGTTCTAATTGTACTATTACCATTTTCGTTTGAAAAGATTTCATACTAATTAGTGCGCTATCATCAATTTCAATTTCATTAGTTTTTGAGAATTTTATATATTCTGCAAAAAGTTCTATATTAAATTTTATATTTTGATGTACTAATAACATATTTTTTAAAATATTTATAATACTTTCTTTTGCATTCGAAAATAAAATGTTTATTGAAAGCTCATCTACCTTTTTATTTTCATATACAAAAGTTTGAATACGCTTAGTAAATAAATTTTTACTTATATATATATCGTTGTTTATAAACAAACGATTATTATTTTTTTATGATCATTAGTTCGCAAATGATGAGACCAAGAACCTTTTCTTATATTTAATTTACAAGTTTCACATCGTATATAGCTACATGATGGAGTTTCTTCAATATTTTCATTTTTTAAATTTAGTTTTGTTTTGTTTGATTTTGACACAATATGTTTATTATTAAAATGTCTCTTAAAATTAAATTTGGATGCGAAAGACATTCCACATACTTCACAGATGTACATGATATAACACCAGAAATGGAAGTACTGTACTGAAAGTATTTGAAATTAAAATAAACACAAATTATAGATTTGCTCTTAATATCTACAACACACACCTGGACTTAGTGAAGATGTTTATATAAATATTTAAATATTTCACAATTTCGCTTTAAAGGATTACTTTTACGTAGTTTTTTAACTTTTTTATATAAATATGATTTTAAACAGTTTTTAAATTATATATAAATTATAATTTTCTGTTTTAAGAATGCTTGTTTAATATAGTTTTCAATCACTGATGACGGTTTTTGAATATGTTTTTTCTTTTTTTGCGTGTGACACGTTTTCTTAGAATAATGAAAATCAATTGTTTAATTAAAACTCATTAACAAATGTTCTTATATACTTTTTATTCTTACTAAAATTCAAGTTTGATAAAAAGTTGTGGTCAAGAGTATAAAAACAAACAAAATTAAAAAAAATGAGCAAACAAATACTTAAATTAACCACATTTATTATTAACATAATAACAGCACATTTATTATTAACATAATAATTCAGGACAAATAATTTCGGCTTCTGTTTGTGGTTGACTTCAATAACATTCAGTTTACTTCTTTGGTGTATCTCGAACTAAAACGATAATAATTAATTATTAGATTTAATAATAAATAAATAAATAAAAACTTTTTTTACCAGAAATTACCTGTTGTTTTTGCATTAATAGTTAATTCATAATTAACCTTACTGCTTCCTTTCCTATCTTTGGAAAGGTAGTAGGTATTGCGGTCAAATTCCGCAATAGTATCATCATCGATGGTATCGTTGAATATACTGGGCAGGTATATATATTTTTTTCTCTCCACCAAGCAACGAATTTTCATCCCATAGCATGTCTGTACACGCTCCATCTTTGTAATTTCATAATTGTGGTTAAAAACCATCTCCTTTATAGGGAGAATGGTTTTATTTTGGGATTTTTTAAATATGGTTTTTAAATGTGCTTCCATCTTTAGCGGTTTACTTAACTTGAATAATACTTAAAGTAAAACTAGAGGCGGTTTTTATACAAAATTTAGAAATGTAATTTTGTTACTAAACATGAAAAATGTGCTAGAAATTTTAATGTTGTGGTTTTTCATTTTGATAAAGTTCTTAATTTATTAAATACGCGAGAGTTTCTGTTTTGTGGTTTATTTCTAAACATGAAAAATGTGGTAGAAATTTTAATGTTGCAGGTTTTAATTTTTAAAAGCTTCCGTTGCGGTTTTTCATTTTTATAAAGTTCCTAATTTATTAAATACGTGAGAAATTTTAGATTTTGGAGGCTTTTATTGTTACATATGTTTTCATAATTTTAAAAAAGTTTCTGTTTCGAGGTTTATTTAAAATATGTTTTTTATTTCATCATCATGATCATCATCATCATCATCATCATCATCTTCTTCAGTACTGTCATACAAGTTGTTGTTGTAGAATACATATTGCTTCTTCTTTTTAATGATTAGAGTATATAATCCCTTCACTTCCTTAACTTTCTTTAAAATGTGTGGAGTTGTGTTTAGATAATCCATCTGATTTTTAGTAATAATCAGAAATCGTTTAGGTAAATAAATGTAATATTCTTTATTTAGAAGACATCTTATACTTTCACCATATTTTGTATCTACTCGATCTATCTTGTTGATTTCATATATAGTATTTTCTTCCATATCCTTTAAAGATAAGTATGTAATATTAGGATTTTGAAACAATTTTCTTAAGCTTGCCCTCATTTTTTTTTTGCTTTCAACTTTTCACCGTAAAACGAACTTTCAAACTGATTCTTTATATCCAGTAATTGATAGTATAAGACGTTTTTAGTTATTTCAATAACTTCTTATCAATTGCGGTTAAGTATATATATATATATATATATATATATATATATATATATATATATATATATATATATATATATATAAAGAGATTCAGTTAAATTAAAAACTTTGATAAATATGTATTGGGGTCAATTTTTAAAAACTGGTGATAAATATTGTACTTGTCATGCACAGTGGAAAACTTTTCAAATAATAAATGCAATAGTTTTGGATATTATAATGCAGGTGTTTCTAACCGCAGAAGGAGGGACTAGAACGCAAATTTTTTCTCTTAATAGAGGACAACAAATGCCAACAAATATTCCAATATTTCAATTTAGTCAGAATCAACATATAAAAATTGAGGTTATTGGTCGTATGATATCACTAGTCGGAACAGTCTATGAGGGTGGTTTTAAAGATATAAATGTATACACATACAAACCATCATGTGTTTATAGTGAAATAGATGAATATGCAACTAAATCTTATAATGGTAAGACTGGTATCCATTCATTGAATAAAAATCAACAAAAACCTCCCCTCCCCCAGAAAATGGTTAATAATAGTATAGTTAAGAAAGCAGCTGGTGGTCCTAGCGGTGGTGATGACTCATTTCAATATGAAGATTATTAAATTAGTATATAAATATTAGAAACAATTCTTATCATCTCATTCAAAAATATATCGCTAACCTAAGAACATATATATTAAAAAGAAAAACTAAAATGAAAAATATTTTTATCATATTGTTTTCATATATCTATATCATAGAAGTGTTTTCAGTTTCATTACCTATTAATTTGAGTGAAAATGAACTTAAAAATACAGAATTTGCAATTAAATTACCAAATAATGATACTGTGAGCATACAACTAAATTTCAAACTTTTAAAGTTTACTAATGATTTAAATAAAAACATCAACAAAAACAGAATATAAATCAAACGAAGAACAAGAAGACTCCTCACCACCACCTATAAATCAATCTTTTACTGTCGAACAAGCTATTGAAGCATTTAGGCAAGATTTAGTAAAAAAAAGAAAAAAATATTGCAGGAATAATTGAAAGTTCGACTCCATTTTATAGACATTTTCAACTTCAATACAAAGATAATATAAAATTGAGAATCCGTTGTACATATGACAGCAATTACTTGAAACGTCGATTGAATATTTCATGTTTCGAATACCGTCAAGTTGAATACGAGAGAATTTTAAGTAATGGTGAAATTGAGACGGTTTCTGAGGATGATACTACATACCGATCCGATATGACATTAATCAACATTCAAGATTATACCCATGATTTGGATATGGAAATATTATAAATTAACTAATATGATGAAATACATTTACTACTACTTAATATAAACTTTGTTGTTGATGTGTTAAGAACATTTATTTAACATAAATAAAAAAATTAAAATAAGAAAAATAATGAACAATCAGTTTTATTCGAAAATTTTACATGACTTCTTGAACGAAGAAAGGTTTTTGTGGTATGAACATGAGATTATTTTGAAGAAATTAAAAACTAAATTCGATGAATATGCATTTTATAAGAAAAGTAAATCAAAATTTGGATATCATTACACCAATTGTGTGTGGTTCAACAATGAAACAACTTGTGGTCCTGATACCTGTAAATGTTCCCTTATCGATAAAAGTTGGGAACAAGCATTATGTATAATGAATTTTTATAATAATTTAAAAACATAGACTTTATCATTTAGAACAACTAATTTCGGCTTCTGTTCACTAATTTTTTTATACTCTTGACCACAACTTTTTATCAAACTTGTATTTTAGTAAGAAGAAAAAGTATATAAGAACATTTGTTAATGAATTTTTATAATAATTTAAAAACATAGACTTTATCATTCAGATCAACTAATTTCCGCTTCTGTTCACTAATTTTTTTATACTCTTGACCACAACTTTTTATCAAACTTGTATTTTAGTAAGAATAAAAAGTATATAAGAACATTTGTTAATGAATTTTTATAATAATTTAAAAACAGTTTTACAGTCGTCGTCGACGTTGTGACTTGATTAGTATTGCACAATGTCTGAGGAGAGAATATTAGTTGTAGATGTACAAGGTTTCTATCTCAACAATAAATTCATCGAAAAAGAACTGAGTATTTCAATTAACGATATACAAGTGCAAACATTTATTATTAAACCACCTTTTCCATATTCATTGTTGACAACAAAAGAAAAATATTCAATCAATTGGCTTTATAATCATCTTCATGGATTAAAATGGAAAGATAGCGATTCAACCTTAGCAAATATTGTGGAATATTATATTGAGCATGTTAAAGATAAAAATTTTATTTGTTATGCTAAAGGATTAGAAAAAATTAAGTGGATTCAAAATATTTTTGAGGATAAAACTTATTTTTATAACCTAGACGATCTAAATTGCCCAAATTTAAAAACATTATATCAAAATGATAAATCTGTGAATGTTTGTTGTTATCATAGAAAATATTGTATATGTGCTCAAAAAAATGTAATACTCTTAAGAAAGTTTATTAAATCAAATATTAATAAAAAAAACATAAAATTATAAAAGACATTTTTTTTTTATTTATTATTTAACACTTAAATCAGGTAAAATAATCATCAAACATCAGTTCATTCTGAATACTTGAAATGTCAATAACAATATCTTTAAACGGAAACACTTCAACTCTGGTTGGAGAATATTTTCCTCCAATTGAACTCCCTACAAAATATGTTTGTGGACTTATTGATTTTGTAACATTCAATTCCATACCCAATGTAGATGTTCACAACAATTTGTTTCATATAGGAAATCATATTATTACTATTCCGGTTGGTTCATATGAATTTGAGGATATTGCTTTTTTCTTAAACTCAAGCTTAAAAGATATTGATGAACCAATTTATCTAATAATTGAAGCTAACAATTAACACACTTAAAACTGAAATAACCTCATCAATGGATATAGATTTTTCACAACCAAACAGTATAGGAAAGTTGCTCGGATTTAGCAAAAGAAAATTAGAAGTAAATTCAACTGAATATTATAACACTGATCAAAATCTTCAAAATGATAAATCTTTGGAAGTGATGATTGTAGATATTAATCAATTGAATACTACAAGGTTATTTGAATCTGACTTACCTACACATATTACGGATGTTAATACAATACGCATTGAAAACAACTTAACAACCGGATCATTTATTAATACTACTTCGAATCATGTTATTCATGAATTTCCCCTTGATGTTCCTCCAGGATATAAAATAAGCGAAAAACCTCGAAATGTTATTTATTTACCCGTCAACTGTCAGCAAATAAACAACATAACGATTAGAATCTTAAATCAAGACGGTAAACTTATAAATTTTAGAGGAGAAAAAATCACTCTTAGACTCCACTTCAAACCAGAATAATGATCATTTACAATAAAAACGTAATGCAAAGAGGATTTCCATTCAATCCTTCATCAACTCACATTCGAGAAAGTATAAAAAATAAAAAACCGTTAACATTATATAATACAGAATACTTAAAATCATTAGGATTTAATCTTCAACCATGAATGAAATACTAAATGTCCTTCAAAAACCTATACATGATGAGAGTATTGTAAAAAGAGAATATCATAGTTACTCTCCATATCTAAAATCATTCAACAACAATGATGAAATTCGTATACCAATTCAAAATCAGGATCTCTTTGTCTTACCAAGTGAGAGTATGATTTACATTCATGGTTTTATAGTAAAGACGGAAGCAAACAAAGAGGTTCCAGCTATAGATGTGAAATTTAAAAACAACTTTGTTTCATATTTGTTTGATGAAATTCGTTATGAAATTAATGGTTTTGAAGTTGATCGTACACGCAAACTTGAAATTTCATCCACCATGAAAAATTTTGTATCATTGAATAAGGCTGAAAGTGCTACACTAAAAAACGCTGGTTGGTGTCTTTTCGTTTTAGAAAAAAGTCATTTTAGCTGTTGTATACCTCTGAAAATGTTGATGGGGTTTGCTGAAGATTATAACAAAATACTATTAAATTCGAAACATGAGCTCATTCTTCAATGTTCTACATCCGATGAGAGATCATATTATCCTACAAATACAACTGATTATTTGAAATTAACAATTCTGGATATAACATGGAAAATGCCGCATATTCAACTATCGGACTTTGCAAAATTGGAAATGTTTAAGATAATCAACAGCAAAAATTCTATACCAATTGCATTTCGTAGTTGGGATTGTCATGTAAATCCTGCACTACCAACGAATACAAAGGTTTTATGGAATGTGAAGCTTTCTCCACAAAACGAAAGACCACGATTTCTTATAATTGGTTTACAAAAAGAGAAAAGTAAAGAACAAGGAAATATATTTGACCATTATAATATCTCTAATTTAAAAGTATATCTAAACTCAGAGTCATATCCATATGACGATTTAAATAATCGTTTTGAAAATGGTCAGTATTCTGTACTATATAATATGTATGTAAAATTTCAACAAAGCTTTTACATGCGAGAACCTGAACCATTGCTGGATGTTAATGATTACAAGTCTTACGCACCGCTTATTGTTGTTGATGTTTCGCATCAAAATGAGACTGTTAAAATTGGACCTATTGATGTACGAATTGAATTTGATACTGAAGCAAACAAACCAATTCCAGAAAAAACATCAGCATACTGTTTAGTTATTCATGATCGCTTAATCGAATACTCACCTCTAACAAGCGAAATTAGAAAAATTATTTAATTATATTTATTTTGAAATTTTTTTAATAAATGAAATAATATGTTTATTTATAAATAAAACAAATTCTTAATCAATGTATTTTATTAAAACATTTATAGTTTCTTTTTAGTTTAGCTTCGAAAACAAAAATTTTAAACATAAATGACCACAATTTATTGTATTAAAATTTTGATATCTATCATAATTATAACTAATGTTTTTTCCTAAATATTTTATTAATTGTTTTGGTGGCTGCAAATTGCCAAAGCTATCAAAATATTTAATTTGATTGTTGTTTTTCCAGTATGCTACCCAATGTGTGCCAGGTCCCTTTGAATATGTTTTGCATATTTTCTCAAGTCTACATCAGAAAGAGCTCTTTTAGGTAGCTTCATTAAAAATTTTGTTGATAAGGTTTTAAATATAATCCAAATCCTTTTTTATATGGTTTTAAGAACATGCCTTTTCCCATCGCAATGGCTTCCATTGTATTATTGTGTCGTTTTGCTTCAGTCAATTGTTCCTTTCCATTTTTAACTGCATTGGTTGCTTTTGTAATACCAGATACACCACCAGCTAAACCACCAAGTGCACCCAGTGCAGCAAATATAGGGGCAAGTGGAAGAAAACCTCCAGATTTTGGTAGCGGTATTATTCGAGGTGTTTTTATTAACAATTTTTTCTTCCCCTTGAAAATATTGTTTACAACTTTTCGTGAAATCTTTATAGCATCTTTCAAGTTTTCAGTTTTTTTATATTCTTTCTTGCACTTTTCAATGCATGCCTAAATAGTTGATGTTTATTTACTGAAGACAATCTTTTAGTTTTACTAATAACGTTACCCATTCAGAATTTTGTTTTTGTTTTCATTGCAGTAGTAACAAACCAAGCGTTTGATTTTTCACCGAAACTACTATCGCTAGCATTAACCCTTTGCCAAGCCTTTTCAGTTAAGATTCTATCAGCAATATGTCTTTTCTCTAAATCTTTATTGTTTGAGTATGCTATATCGTGCTCTCTGCAAGCAGTATTCAATGGATTGATTCCTTGATCACCTCTAGCTAAACGTTTCTTTAATTTTGTACCAGGTCCGCAAAATTGATAACCGGGTAGATGAAGTTCAATGGGAAGTTTATTAATTATTTTATTTAGAAAACCTTTATCGATGAAGGATGGATGACGATTGAATATCTTTTTATAAATGATTGTAATATCAATTGATACTTTGTCGATTAAAGATTAAAATCAAATTGATTGAAAACAAATAAAAGAGACCGGTTTATATATTATGCTATCATTAGATTTCAGAATGCGCTTTTTTAAACAACATAAAAGGATTAATGTAAAGAATATCGAATCAAAGTTCAATTCATCAAATAAAATTCGTCATAGCTCATTACTAACGAATTCTATTCGAGCTCTTATTGTAGGTCCATCAAATTGTGGAAAAACAAATGTGATGATCAGTCTTATTGAAAGTCCTCATGGATTGAAATTTAAAAATATTTACTTATATTCAAAGTCAACACAACAACCGAAATATAAGTACTTAGAAACTCTAATTAAACCTATCAAGGAGATAAATTTTTCATCATTTTCCAATAATGATGATGTTCTATCCCCAGACGAAGTTAAACCAAATTCAGTATTTATATTCGACGATATAGCTTGTGAGAAACAAAATCATGTACGTTCTTACTTCTGTATGGGTCGTCATAAAGATATTGATAGTTTTTATTTATGTCAAACTTATACACATATACCAAAACACTTGATTCGCGATAATGCAAATATGATTATAATTTTTAAACAGGATGTAATGAATATTAAGCATATTTACTATGATCATGTTGGTTCTGATATGACTTTAAAAACATTTCATAAGTTATGTGCCGAGTGTTGGAAAGAAAAATATGGTTTTCTAGTTATTAACAAAGATGATCCTGTGAATAATGGTCGATATAGAAAAGGTTTCGATATATTTATAAATCTATAAAAGAAACATTACAGATATTTTAAAATCAGTACAAGATTAATTATTAAACTAATAGTTTCTCAACTATTAAACCGCTAACTGCTAAACTGATCTGTTTTGAATCTGTTTCTAATTCAATCTATAAATATGAATACAAATCTAGTTAATAATCTTATTAAAACTCGAAATATTTTAAAAAAGAAATATAAGAATATTTTGCTTGGAGAAATTGCAAATGATGAATTGTTGGAAAAGACATTGAAACCAATATCAAAACCATTAAAAGAATTAGTTCAATCAACTAATAATAATAATAACACCATTATAAAACATGAAAAATATCCGGATAACTCTTTTAAACATGATCTTGAGAATAAAAAAGTTGCCTTCAGTACACCATATAAAAAGAGTAAGCTTGATTATAACACGTTTTCTCCAAACTTTAATAACAAGAAAATCGAGAAAAGTTCAAACACGTTTCAATCATTTGATGATGAAAATGATCATGATGACCATGATGATGATGATGATGATGATGATGATAATAATGATAATGTTGATAATGAGGATGATAACAATGATGATGATGATAACACCATTGCAATACATCCCAATCAAAGTATTCAATATAATTTATCAAAAGTTAACTTAAATATATATGATAAAACCTATGGTCCTCATAAGGATAAAAATCAAATATGGAGACTGGGTAATGAACCCATCACTTTCAATTCAACCAATATTACTGTAGGTAATTTAAAATGGCCCTTCACATCAGGCTTATATGAATTGTTAGTTTATAAGAAACCAATCACTTATAATAAAACAGATTTAAATAATTATAAACAAATATTGGAGATGACTAATGTCCATAAACGAAATAACAGTATTAATGGTCAAATTAAAGGAAATCGTTCAACTAAATATACAACGATTATTAAAAACCTATTTAAACAACAACAGAAAATTCATAAGGGAAAAGGTTTAATGAAATTGAATAGAAAAAAGCATAATTATGTTTATTGGGATGATCCTAATGAATTGGTTGATAGATGGCGTCTTTTGATTTCATCAACAACAGCTGGTCACTCAAATCATAATAATGAAATTGTATCAATTATTGAGGAATTGAGAGAAGCAAAAATTATTATATAAATAAACTTAAAAATGTTTAACAATTCATATTCATAAAATGCCTATCGATAAGTTTGGACATTATATTGAAAAATCTGCAAGATACCAAAATCAACATTTCAAGATTCATTTGGATAGTGATCGTAATTTCAACTTTAACTTGCGGAGAATAAAAAATATTGCTAGTCCTGTATTGGAAAACGATGCTGTAAACAAAATTTACATGAAAAGTTATTTAAGTGAAATAAAGAAACAACTGAATACAATGTATATGGAGAGAATTAAGGAAATGGAGGATCCTTTTAACGAAATAATACATCAACAAAACGTGTTGACTACAGAAAAATTTGATAATGTAGAAACACGTTTAAGTAAATTAATACATGATCAAAGTATAATACCAAATAATCTCAATCAATCACTAAAAGAAATGAGATCATTATTTAATTACAAAATTGATTCAATTGAAGAACGTCTAAATGAAAAACGAAGCTCATTACAAACCATTTAAACATAGATATATAAATCGTTTTGATTTAAATTCAATATCAGCAGCATTTAAATTGATGTAATCTCAATCAATCACTAAAAGAAATGAGATCATTATTTAATTACAAAATTGATTCAATTGAAGAACGTCTAAATGAAAAACGAAGCTCATTACAAGCCATTTAAACATAGATATATAAATCGTTTTGATTTAAATTCAATATCAGCAGCATTTAAATTGATGTAATCTAAGATAGACGTTAGAAATGGAGCGACAAGAAGTGGTTCAGGAGCTTCATAAGCAAGCACGTAGGAATTTCATTCGACGTCGAGTGGTGATCAAGGGAATTGATGATCTTTGGCAAGCAGATCTTGTTGAAATGGGTGTTTACTCAAAATATAACAAAGGCTATAGATTTATTTTAACAGTTATAGATACATTTTCAAAGTTTGCTTGGGCTGTACCCGTAAAATCTAAAAGTAGTGAAGATATAACCAATGCTATGCAATCTATTTTTTCGCTAAAGAGAATTCCAAAAAACTTGCAAACAGATAATGGTAAAGAGTTCTATAATAAAATATTTCAAAACTTGATGATAAAACATAATATCAACCACTATTCTACATATAGTATCATGAAAGCGTCTATTGTAGAACGATTTAATAGAACACTAAAAGGAATGATGTGGAAAAATTTTAGTCTGCAAGGAAATTATCAATGGATACATATATGCAAGGATTTAATTAATCAATATAATAATAAAAAGCATAGAACAATTGGAATGACGCCAAAGTCTGTTAACACAGAAAATGAAAGTTCTATACTAAAACAAGTCTATAATCATCCCAAAATATATAAATTTGGTAAACTAAAAGTTGGAGATCACGTTCGAATTAGCAAATATAAACATATTTTTTCAAAAGGATATACTCCAAACTGGACAACTGAAATTTTTAAAATTCGTACCTTACAGAACACAAACCCCATTACTTATTTATTGGAAGACTATCAAAGGAATCCGATTGTTGGTGGATTCTATGAACATGAACTATTAAAGACACATTTTCCAAATACATACTTGATTGAAAATGTTATTAAAACTAAGGGACACCAGGCGTACGTAAAATGGTTGGGATTTTCCAATCAACATAATTCTTGGATCAATAAAGATGAACTTCAATAATATTATATATATACTTCAATATGAGATTTATATTTTTACTATTTTTTTAATATATTATAAAATTTTCAAACAAATTAATAAATAAAATATATATATGTACATAAATAGTATTGTTTTGGTTTTTATTTCTAATCAACTTTGTTGTGTATGGTTAGGGTCAAGCTTTTGTATTCAAAAAATTTAATTAAATCAACTGTTTCAAACACATTCATACATATCAATGAAAAAACCACAACAGAAACCGAATCTGATTACACACAATTTTAAAAAATTGTAGGTACATACCAAACACATTCATACATATCAACGAAAAAGAAAAAACCACAACAGAACTTTTGACAACAGAACAACAATACAATAGGGTGGCACTTATATCATCGTTGTTAGTTTTCTCATGCAAAATTAGTATACAAATCCTAACCAACCCCACCCAAACCCCGACCAAACCCCGACCAAACCCCGACCAAACTCACCCAAGCCAACCCAAGTCGTGCCAGCCCTGTGCGAATCTCATTACTCACACACAATTTCAAAAACTTCCACGTATATAAGTACCACACTATTTTTGCTCCCTGCTCCTATTTCCAGAACTCTCTTCAATACCCTACTAACAATAACTGGTTTTCAACGACCACATTTTTTTCAGAGAACATAATATTGTTTTCTCAACCATTCTACCTGTAGTATTGAAAGAAAATTTCGTAAGTGCCCTTTTACATTTGGGAAATTGAAAGACAGACAGAGGAAGTTTGTAGAAGACGGGGCGAATATGCAGAGTGTGTAGTACACGACCCTCTGTACCGGAAATTTTTGTTTCTCTTTTCTACTTTTCGCAATTTATTCTTGTTGCTTCACATGATTTTTCTCATTTCAACGTTTGTATGTATACTTGATGTGTACTATCAATGCATATGGTATGTATGTGTATGTGTATAAATAGCAAATACGAAAAAGAAGTAAGCAACCTACAAAATTTCTGTCTCTATTAATGTCCAATATGTAAAAGCTTCGGGCAAGGACAAAAGAGAATTGAAAAAATGTGCGTCAAGAAATGTCTCAAATGTAAAAGAGGACTAATATTAATCTTACCAAAAACCAAGATCTGAAATATACTGGAAACGCAAACCCTTAAAATCATTATGTTTTCAAAACATTATTTGTAATTACATTATGTGTAACTTTTCGGAATGTTACAATGTTGACAATAAGACAAATTTTATAAAAAACACAACTCAAACTCAAATGTATGTATAATGTTATTTTGGAACTAGTTTTATTTAGAAATTATTACACATTATTAAGTATTCTGAATTTTTAACTTTAATTTCTTTCTATAGTTCTTATCTTTGGCAATAAAGCCGATGAATTGTTTTTTTTACGTAAAATAGTATATATATATATATATATATATATATATATATATATATATATATATATATATATATTGATTCAATAAAACGGATAATTCTTGTATGAGGATTTTTCGACGTTTTTTTTAAGTTATGCCGATTTTATTTTTAAAATTTAACGATTTTTACAACAAATTATTTAACAACACTGGACGTTACTACCTTATATTTAACAATATTAAAATATAGCTGTTCTTATAAATTTTTTTAAACAAATAGAGGAAAGATGAGAGTGACGATACCCAGAATTTACAGCTTCCATCAACATCAAAAAGACTTGGAACTTGAAATTATTTATATTGGTTTTAGTAAAAAATGGCAACTCTGACTTTGTTGAGTTTTATTACACTATTTAAGCAAATTTTTTTTTAATAAAACAAAAAATTTTAAAAATCGTTTTTTTATACCCTTCACCAAAAATGGTAAAGGGTATATATAGGTTTGTCCAGATTTTTGCAATTACTACAATATTCATTTGCGGCCACATAAAGTTAGTTATTCTGAATACTTATGAAGAGGAGATAAAAAAATACATGTCCGTCTGTCCATCTGCATGCACGGATAGCTTGAAAGAGATTTTCTGAAGCTCCCAAAAAAGTTAGATAGCTCGGAGTTGGACTGAAATGATCGCAGTTCTCTTGGCATGATTGGTATTGAAAATCAGCAAAAATAACGAATCGGTTCTTGTATTTTCTATATATGTATATAGTTTTATCACCCGTTTTTAAAAAAATACAAAAAAAATGCCGTGCATAGAACCAAGAATATTCAAATTTCCTATTAACTTCACTAGCTACTCAGCTATTGAGGCTTGCTTAGTATTTGTTTATATTCACTGTATTTAAACATTTTCTTTATAAGCATTGTTTTCTATAAAACCCCTTTTTGTCACAACTACATACACATTGTCTTGTGCTTTGCATGGAACATTCTTATTCGTGTGCAATTACATACCCTATCGGAAAATTGGCTAACTTTAAACTAACTTTAGGCTAACTATTTCGCAACTAGTACTGACTGACACTTGGATTACTTTGCAATGTAATCAACTAACTATTTTAACATTGCGATGTCCTAGGCGGTAGTCCATTGTCTCACTCTGCACTACTTTAAGCTAACTTAAAGTTGACTTCTTTAAATCACCTGGTAGTCAGTAAATTAAAAAAAAAATCTGGGATTCGAACATGTAACATCACACGTTGTGTACTTAAGGCGCTACCACTCGGCTAAGCTGCCATCTATAATAACAACAGCAAAATGTGAATATAAAACTGAAATGAGTTTTAAGGTAGCTGAGAATAAATTTTTTGGTTCTCACCAAATTCGATTACAAACTCAACTTAAGAATTAATTTTGGGTTTGTTCTGGATGACTTTGCAGCTAGCTTTTAGTCAGTCTAAGAAAAGTTAACTATAAGTTAACTATTTTTGTAGTCAACCACACATTCTCCGACAGGGTATATATGTATAGAAATATGTTTGCACAGAATATGTAGTGTTAAGAAAAAAACTATAGTTATAAGCATTCGCACATACATACTTTCATGTGTAAAAATATACGCTTCCATAAGATTGTGTGTATGCTGCGTTGAAACAACTACAACAACAACAATATGCTACCAACTGTATTGAAAGAAGAATATTCAGTTGTTTGTTGTTGTTTTTGTCTACTAAAACATCAACAATGTGCCCACTAACGTATTGAAGGAAGAATATTAAGTTGGTTGTTCCCATGTTCCCAGAAGTATTTTGTATACCTACATACATACTCGTACATACTATGTGCATATGTACAAATAAAGTATTTTATTAATGAACGCACGTGTTCAGGATATATGTATAAAAATTTAAATATCTACATATGTACATACATATGTATGCATATAGATTCAATATGCATGAGAAAATATACCTATCTAAATTCGTTTGCTAAAGTATGTAGATATTGTAAATAAATATATACTATGTAAGTAAATAAGCGCTTTTAAAGAGCATGGATTTGATATAAATATGTATTTATAGTGGAAAGGATTGTTTAATTTGATTTCATATTTTTATTTTCTCATTACATTTAGTAAAAAGGTAAGCAAAAGTAAGAAAGAAAGCATGGCTCGTTGATAAGCACTCGGCTTGTTAAAGTTCGCTGGTTGAGTTCGAGCGGGGTGTCAACGTAAATTTTTTATTTTTTTTTTAAATAAAACAAAATAAAAAATTAAATAAAAATTATTATTGAGTTTTGAAAGAAATATAGCAACTACATAGAAGCAAACAACGCACAATGTACGTAGCTAATCCTCAATCAAATCTTACCATTTTAATTGTTCTGATACCATTTTAATT
Organism: Tachina grossa; assembly: GCA_949987645.1. NCBI lineage: Eukaryota > Metazoa > Arthropoda > Insecta > Diptera > Tachinidae > Tachina > Tachina grossa. Next base: position 62,395 of record CATLJX010000047.1, read on the forward strand.
GTTCTGAACTAGATTTTTCTAAACTCCAATGAATTTAAAATTTTTATTTTTAAGTAACTGTAATTAATAATTTACAATTAACTTTGATTTAATTGTTTCTTAAATGTTATCACATGTAATTTGGTTTACAGAACGATATGAACTTTAGCCTAATCAAATAATCAACATAGAAATAACACTGTGTGACAAAAATTAATAAAATCGAAATATGTACCTGGGACGTGTTACTGTTTTTCTGTTACAAAGAAAAAACTAAATTTCGTTTTCAGTAACCAAATTCATTGAATCAGTAAATATTTTGTATGAATGCGGACCTACAAGGAAATTTGTAGATTCTAATAACAATTTTGTAAAAATGTAACTGGAAAATTTTTTTTTGTCACCACGATACTTCACAACACGAACGAAATATTATTGGCATGGTGTTGAAGATCATAAAATTTAACTGATTTTTTCAAGTCACTTTTCAAAATGTGGCACCGAGGTGGCACTGCCAGCTGATACTATCTGCCACCACAGCTGATACTATCGGTTTACGTACAGAATTTTAAGCTTCAGAGGCCCATACAACATCAATAATAAATATGCTGGTCTTGTGTATTTGACGATACAAAATATTAAATATATGTATGTAAACAAATATGAACAAGTAAATATAAACTCGTTTGCTAATGTATGTATGTATTATGTATGGATATGTATGTTGCTACGAGTATTTACTTTCATTCATTTGGTTTTTGTTTTTTTCAATAACTAAGTAAAAAGTACTTTTGCTTAATTAAGCTGGTGTGGATTGCAAATAGGCAATCGGCAGAGATTGATCCCCTGGCATATGAATGAAGGTACTGGGTAATGTATTGAAATAAATATTCAGCGAAAAAGGCATGCAAAAACGGAATTAAAACATTATCATCAAAGCATTATTTTTTCATAAAACGAGTTGTATCTCTAACTAAAAACGATGCACTAGTTCAGTGTTAGAGAGTACGCATGGAAAGTCAGAAAAGAATGGTTTGTATCCTGATCGAGACAGTATATTTTTTCTATTTATGGAAAAACGTCATCGAATCAGCGAAATTGCATGGGTTCTAAGCACTCATTTCAATAATTAGCAGTTTTGTTGAATGTGAACCCATGAACTAACTATGAATGACAATCAAAATTTTTTGATTTTTTATTCAACCAATTACCAACCGTTGGTCAATCATACGTCTAAAGTAACAATTGGTTGTACAACTTAATCAAATTGTACAACAAGTCATAACGTGTAGACAGACAACATTGTTTATTTGAGGGTGTTTGTTGTGGCTAGGAGTATTTTCTTTCATTCATTTAGTTTTTGTTTTTTTTTTGTTCAATAACCAAGTAAAAAGTACTTTTGCTTAACCTTTATGTCAACGGCAACATACCTAGGTATGTTTTTAGTTTTGAAAACGCTGTAGCTCTAAACTGGATAACCGGATCGACTTGAAATTTCTTGATATCCTAGTCAAAACTGTTTTACGCAATAGTTTTAAGTTTGGTTAGGATTAGATCATCCGTTCGGAAGATAAAGCCCATTTACAAAGTTGCACCCTGAAGTCAATGGAATACATACCTGGGTATGTATAGTAAAACGCATGCAAATATGATAATATAATATAAAAGTATAGTTTATTTTGAGCTAAGTTTTGTAATTATTTTTTTATTATTATTATATAATGTCAGTTTTAATAATTTTTGCTTAAAATTATTGAAATTCAAATACATCTATCGCATTGAGGTAAGTCTTTGGAATGCTCTGCGCACACTGGTTTATTGCATAATGTGCATGCTTTACGAGTAGGGCGTCGTTTCGAGCAGATGTAGCAATTCCCCTTTACTTTTAGCCGGCCCGTACTATCACGTTCCTCCGATGCATGTGCCTCAGCATCCACAACTCCGATGGGCCCACCTTTCATGGCTTCGATGGCGTTGCGCGTTGAAAAATCTCTGGATATTCTGCTGTTATTCGCCCTTCTTTCCATTTCTGGCTTGCACAATTGCTCGCTAAGCTGATGGAGAAACATCATACGGCGGCTTGTAGATGTCTTCAGGTGAGTGTTGTTGTCAATGTATATTACGTATGCAGCAAACGCAGCAACGTCCACAATATTATAAAAGAAAGCCAGAGGCCATCTATTTGTACGCCGCTTCGCACTAAATTCGGACAAGCACTTGTCCATGTTATCAACGCCACCTTTGGTTTTGTTGTAGTCCAATATAAGCAATGGCTTCTTCTTAGGACCGGTCGTTTCTGTTGTATAATGAGTAGTGGACAACATTACAACTGCCTTGTTTTTCTTGGGAACGTACGAGCACATCGTAACGTGATTACAGAACCCAAACATTGATGATTCAGCCTCACGTCGTTTCGGGTTGACAAATGCTGCTGGCACGAATGTACGCCTTTTGTTGCAAGTACCCAATATAGATAAATTGTTGTCTAACATCAAAGTTTTTGCCAAGTTGTAGCTAGTGAAAAGTTGTCACATACAATATTTCTTCCACTTCCAGCAAAAAGGTTGACACATAAATCCTTTACTACTCTTTCGCCAACGTTTCTTTCACGTTCACCAGACGGTGCCATTCCTGTATACATTTGTCCCTGCATTGAAAAATTATATTCAATTTAGTTATTTAGATTTTCAACAATTTTCAACAATATTCATTGTACCTGCAATGGATAGGAAGAAATGGAGTCGCACACCCACCACACTTTTATTCCATATTTGGCAGGTTTTAATGGTATGTATTGCGTGAAGCCAGTTCCACCACGATAAGCATACAATTGTTTATATACGGTGACGTTGGCTCCGGCCACGTAATATCTACGAAGACAGCTGTTAAGCATCAAAAAACGTCCGATATTGCTGCTGCTTTGTCAGTTTGTTTTCGTTGCTGGCGTGTGTTTCCATTATCAAAACGTATGAAGCGGCTTATTTCCCAAAATCGTCGTACACTTATTGCGGCACGATATAGTGGATGTGAAGTAGTTTTCCACAAATCTTTCGTATGCACGTAACCAGAATGTGTAACGCCACTTAGCAAAAGTAGGCCCAAATATGCATCAAATTCACTTTTTGTTATGGGAATCCATGATCTCGGTTCTCTTGTTGGATGTTTTGCGTTGTCAATATCATAAAATTGCCTTGCCTTTCGATTTGATTCACGAATAATTATGTCGCATATTTCGTTTGACATTATCAATTGGAACGTTTCTGCAATGGTCAAACCCTGCGTTACCCGCGAATGAAATTTCCGCAACAATAAATGTTTCTACCTGCCTATATTATATATTTATTATATACGTATGTCGTCTACCTATACAACCACTTTTTTCAACAAACAATGACTGTGAGGATGAAATTGGTTATCATAAAATTTTTTAGCCTTTTGTCCATTTCTAACAAACTAAAAAAATAATTCGGAAATTACAACAAACCAGGTAGATACGTAATTAGCATTTTTATGCTAACGACGTACCATTCCCCATACAAAATGTATGTACATACCCAGGTATGCTGCTGTGGACGTGCGTAAAGCATTTCTGCTGTTGACATAAAGGTTAATTAAGCTGGTGTGGATTGTAGATAGGCAATCGGCAGGGATTGATCCTCTGGCTGAACGTACATACATACATAATATACTGAAATAAATATCCAGCGAAAAAGGCATGCAAAAACGGAATTAAATCATCACAGCATGCATAAAACGAACTGTATCTTTGACGAATAATAATAATGTAATAGTTCAGTGGTATGGAGTATGCATGAACAGCATGGTTCGTATCCTGGCTGAGATAGTATTTTTTTGTATTTACGTGAACAACGTCATTGGATCAGCGAACTTGCATGGGTTCTAAGCCCTTATTTCAATAATCAGCCCAGCAAAAAATTTCAAAAAAGGTAATCGAGTGTGGAATTAAGCATTTTTGGTGGAAGTTATTCCCTACTGCACTGAAAAAAACAGTTTTACATAAATTCAACGAACTCGCATTCATTGATTTAAATTTATTGAAATTCAACGTATTATACGTTGTTTCAAAAAAATATTCCTTGAAATTCAACGTAAAATTTTATGTAGATATGAACTGAACTTTGAAACCATTCCTTGAATTGAATTTAACAACGAACTAGTTTATTGATTTAGCGTATAATACGTTGAATTTAAGGAACATGTTCTTTCTTACATAAATAAAAGAAAAAATTTTAGTAAATTTCAAGAAAGTGTACCTTGATTCAAGAAACCTGTTCATTGATTTTAAGTAATGTACGTTGAATTTGACTTCAAGAACAAGAAGAAGATGTTTTATTCAATGAACGAGTACTTTGGTTCAAGGAACAACCATTTGAATTTTTGCTTTACTTGGTTCAATTCAACGTACTAGTTCCTTGTTTTATAACGGGGAAAAAACATAATGAAAAGAAAAAATAAACAAAGAGCAATCAGTTGTTGTTCTTCGTTTAACAAAGAAGTTTGTGCGCAATTAAAAAATAAAGTTTTAAATAAAATAGTTCCAAAAAGTAAGTTAATAATAAGAAGTGATTATAATTAATTTTAATTGAAAAAAGAAATATAGTTGTATAATATCCCGTATATCAGGAACTTGCTGAACTACTCTAAAGCTGGAAAATAGGTTTCAGACGCATCTGCTCCTGAAATTATTGGTTCAAATTCTCAAGTCTTATGTAAGTATTTATCTTGGATGCTATTTAGATAGTATAATTTTATACATGTTTATGTATGTTAATTTTAAAGATTCGGAACCAAAGCAGAGGTTGCATTAGAAGCCTCAGATATGACAGAGGAATTCAATAGAACTTGGCAGGCATTCAGTTATTTTAGAATTAATGAAGTAAACCAAGCTTCCACATTAGCCGAAGTTTTTAAAAGATGACCCGAGTATAAGAAACCGAGTAGGTTTCGATATGTGAGTATATAAATCTTTACTGTTTTATACTTTAGTATTTATTGCAAAATAAATATTTATAACTATATTTCACACTCTAAAACACTTTTGTTGAAAATTACGTCGATAATAGTAGGCAACACTTTACAGACTACTTTCGACCTAAAATTACACAGCTATATTTTTTCAACGTTTTGTTGATTTTTGAGCACTATATGTTTAATTTTGAACAAAATATGTTCAACAATTTTACGCAATTTGTGTTTAAGGTACGGTCACACTTGTCAAACATTTGCCCAAAAAAGCGTAACCACTAAATCCTTATGCAAAATCTTTCAATTGAGAGAAAAGTTTGTCAAGTTAAAGAGTAGCTAATAGTGTTGGATTCTATGACATTATCTATTAGTTGTGTTCGAAACTGTTTAATTTGATAAACACGCGTCTGGATCAAAACTTTTTTCATTAGTGTTTGTTGGTTAAGTTTTTTGGGCAAATGTTTGATAAGTGTGACCGTAGCTTTAGTTTCCCCCTTGTGTTTAATTTTAAAATATTTTTTTTTAATAAAAATTCATTTAATACATGTGTTTAATTAAATTTATTAATAAAAGGTTTACTGAATTAGAATAAAAAATTTACGTTTTGCTTTAAATTTTACGTATAATATTTAGAATTCGAATTAAAATTAAAAATAAATTTCTAAACTTTGAGTAATTTTGTTTCTTACATAAGTATGTATACATATCGCACTTGTTTAACAATACTGTCTTAACTCAAAGCTTTAATTTAATAATTTTTTTACTCATTATTTACAATATTAACTTATCACTATTTATATGAAACACACAATTATTATTTAGAAATAGCTTTATTTTTATTTTAATTAATTTTATATATGGCGTGCTTCTATTAGAACATGTGTACTTTTGAGCTTCTTCTTTCTTCTTTCTTCTTGTTAAACATATTTCTGCTGCTTTACGCACATATGTTTAGTTTTCAAAATTTTGACGTTATTTAGGAATATCTAGCTGTTTTTTAAGAACACTTTATTTAAAAATAAACACATATAAAAGCAGATTTATATTTTTGTATAAAATTAGACAAATATTGTTTTTTTGATACAAATAACTACACAATCGATATAAATTTAGACAATAAGAACATTTCAACAACAATTTAGACAAAATATGATCCTAAATTTGAGCTAATGTTTTAGAGTGCAGATTGACAGACTTTGGCGTTGCTTTTGAGAAACGTGAAGGAGTTTTCTTTAACTGGCCGGAACGATTCGCGAAGAGAACAACAACAAAAATAAAGCTTTGATATAAATATTGAATAATTTGGATAAGTCGGAGAGCATATAAAAGATTAAGTTTGTTTTATTTTAAACTAACAACTGCATTTTTAAATTTATACATGAATTATAAATTAAGTCTTATTTCTGAAAATTATTAAGGCTTTATAAAGGGTTTATAAAACAGATTTCCATATTATAACCCTTTATAAAGCTTTAATAATTGTTATAAATAAGGCAATAATAATTTAGTAGACTATGATACTATCATAACCAAATTTTTTTATATAAATACATACTTACATATACATATATACTACATATGTAAATTATTTCTTATTATAAGAATTTAAAAAAAAATACTCAATTTAATATGAACTTGCCTATTATTATATTTATTAGGGTGAAATTTTGAATGTATAGGTGCATTGGGTCAAGGAATAAATTCACAAAAATCAATGAATGTGTTCATTGGGTCAAGGAATAGGTTCTTTAAATTCAAGGAACTATTTCATTAAATTCAAAGTATGTATACGTTGATTCAAGGAATATATTCATAAAATCAATGACTGCGTTCATTGGGTCAAGGAATAGGTTCCTTAAATTCAAGGAACTATTTCATTAAATTTAAAATATAAATATATAGGTTTAATGAATTTACGTAAGGTTTCAACATATGGATTCTTAACTTCAACGAACTGGTACACGCAAAGAAAAAACATTTTTTTTTTTTTTTAAAATGCATGTTTATTATATATTTTATCTTCAAACATGAACTAACAATAAGTATTCAAATCTTAAATCTATAAAAAAAAATTATTAGGCCCGACCAATGTCGGACATAAGCTTAGTGATAGTTATTAATAATACATAAGTAGTGATAAGCAACAAAAAGAAAAAGGTGTTTTCAAGCAGCTTCATCATCTAGAGTGTTGAATATTAGAGCCCGTGTATCTCTCTTTTTTAAGCGGATGTGTCCAGTAAAGTTCAAAATATTACGAGCAAGCGGATTAGGATGTGACTCGAGTTTTGTTAGGTATTTGCTTGCGTATTTTGCAATTTCTTCAGTCACTAGTGGCATATTCAAATCGTGATGTATATTTGAATTTTTGATGTACCATGGAGCCGATGTTATAATGCGTAAAATTTTATTTTGCCTTCGTTGAATTTTCTCTACATTTGAAGCTGAAGCAGTGCCCCATAGTTGAATTCCGTAACACCATATTGGCTTTAAAAGCGACTTGTATATTAAAAGTTTGCAGTCTAGGCTAAGTGTTGAATTTCTACCAATCAGCCAATGTACCTGAGTTAATTTAAGTTTCATTTGAGTTAACTTAGAGTCAATGTGGTGTTTCCATGTAAGTCGTCGATCAAGGTGTATGCCAAGATATTTCACATGTGAATGTTGAGGAACAACTTGATTGTTAATCCGAATGGGGGAGCAAGTATCTCTTCTTAGGGTGAACGTTATATGGACACACTTTTGTTCATTGACTTTAATTCTCCATAAGTTTAACCAAAGCTCCATCTGGCTAATGTGTTCCTGGAGTTTGCGGGATGCCTCATCAGGGTTTTCGTGCATACTAAGGCAGGCTGTATCGTCGGCAAATGTGGAAGTATGGATACTACTGCTCACAGGCATATCACAAGTATAAATCAAATATAAAACTGGTCCCAGTATGCTCCCCTGTGGCACACCGGATGAAATAGTTTCAGGCCTACTCGTAAAGTCTCCTTCCACAACAGTGAACTTACGGGAAATAATGTAACTTTCCAAAAGATTTAAAATGTTTATTGGTAAGTAAATCTTCAATTTTAAAATTAGGCCTTCATGCCACACTTTATCAAATGCCTGGGAAACGTCAATAAAGAGCGCAGAGCAATACTTTTTTTCCTCAAAAGTTCTTCTTATAAATTGAACCAGTCTGTGAGTTTGTTCAATGGTGCTATGCTGACTTCTAAAACCAAATTGATGGTCTGGTATGCACCCACTACTAATTAGAATTTGGGACAATTTTGTTTTGAGCAGTTTTTCGAAAAGCTTTGACACAGTTGATAGTAGACTTATTGGCCTATATGACTCAGCCTTGGTTAGATCTTTGCCCGGCTTTGGAATCATTTTAACCTTGGCAAGCTTCCAGCTGTGTGGATAATACTCCAGTCGTAAAATGGCATTAAATATGAATAATAGGATTCTCATTGCAATACGAGGCAAGTTCATAAGCATCTGGTTACTAATTCCATCAATACCCGGAGTTTTCTTCGGGTTGAGTTCGGCAATTAATTTTTGTAAATCACGCGTCTTAAACTTTATGTGTTGAGGGGGTAGAGCGACTACATTCGGCAAATCAGCAACACCAGTACATATGTTTGGCGTAAAAACGGATTTTAAGTGCTCAGCAAATATTTTACCTTTTTCAGTATCGCTTCTTGCCCAACTTCCGGTAGATGTGCGTAGAGGTGGCTTATACTCAACGGGTGTTTTAAGCTTTCTAGCAGCGCGCCACAAAGAGTAATTAGACGCTGGTGTGACATCAAGACCTTCCAGATAATTTTTAAGAGATGCAGTTTTTTCAGATGCAAGCAACTCTTGGAGTCGTTTAGTGCACTCTTTAAATCTGATTTTATTTTGTGGTGATCTGTGCTGTTGCCATTCCCTTCTAGCTCTTCTTTTTTCACGTACGAGACGTTCAATGTCTGTAGAATAAATTTTATTAAACCCAGTCTGCGGATGGGAGTTAGTGGCATGTTCAGCAGCCTGTTTAATATTCTCGCTGAGATTGACAATGTTAGATTCAATATCATCGGATGTTCTAAGCGTAATGTTTTCCGTACAATGACTACTGAGATATTTTTTGAACCCCAGCCAATTAACACGATTTATCATCTTCACATATGGGTCAGGTAAGTTACTTCTTAATGGACTACAAATTGTAATGATCGTCGGAGAGTGATCGGACGAAAGATCAATAGAAGCTTGAACTTGAATTAAATCCCTAGAGATATTTTTTATGACGCCAAAATCTATAACATCCGGAATTTTTTGTATGTCAGTATGCCAATAAGTGGGCTCCCCACTCGAAATGACATCCAAGCCCATTTTTGAAATAGTGTTGAACAATGCTCGACCTCTGGGGGTAATAAGACGCGAACCCCAGAACGTATGCTTAGCATTGTAGTCGCCAGCTGCTACAAAACAAGGTCCAAGAGATTTGTAGAAATCCTCATATTGATTCTCAGTGATTGAAAATCTGGGAGGGGAGTAAATTGATGATATAACAAAATTTGTACAAAAACTTTCAATGCCAATATTTGTTGCTTGTAGGTGTTCTTCACAAATGTTATCAAGAACATAGTGCTTGAGTCTTGACTTTATTAGAATTGCTGATCCACCGCAAGCCCTTCCTCTAGGGTCCTTTGTATCATATATAGTGTAGCCATAAATTTTAAAAAGACTTCTCGAAGTCAAATGAGTCTCAGATACTAACATTACATCAATATTTTTTTCCATGAGGAAGTGCTCAAGTTCATTTTTATGTTGGCGAATGCCGTTTGCGTTCCAGAAACATATTGTTAACGTGTTCATGGCTTATTAATTAGTGCTTGAAGCAGAGTATTCTGCATTCGCAGCATTTCTTGCATCATGCTAGTCATATTTGTTGTAAAATTGTTTATAGTTTGCACCAGATTTTCAATAGTAGATTCAAGGCGATTAAAATTAAAGCTTGCGTCAGTATTTTTTTAATTATTTGGCGAGGAAACATTTTGTGTGGGAATTGAATTTGTCTTAGCAGCATCTGCATACGATACACGGGAAGTAACTGGTTGGCTCATTTGCGCAAAAAAGGCAGAGTAAGCTTTTGCTGATTGAGCTGGAGCTAATTTAGGTTTTTGCACCATAGTCTTCTTTACGAAAGAGTACACAGGACAACCTCTGTAGTTAGCGGTGTGATTACCTCCACAATTACTGCATTTTTTATCACTTTGATCTTTTCGCTTATTGCAACTAGCAGTGCCGTGTAATTCGCCGCACACAACACAAACAGAGGGTAAATTGCAGTATGTTTTTGTATGGCCATATTCTTGGCAATTATGGCACTGTACAGGACCTGAACGCTTATGTGGCTCTTCAACTGTGATTTTTCGGTACAAGAGGTATTTCAAATTATAAATTGGATGCGGGAATCTTCTCTCTATTTATTATATTGGACACATTTTTTACCTTAAACCCCTGGAGGACGAGTGCATCTTTTATTTCTTCGGGAAGAACATAAGAATCTATGCCCTTCAATACGATCTGCATGCCTTTAGCGCTCTTAAGCTGGTATGTGTAGAAGCTTGTTTTATTTTTTTCAAATTCAGCAACCATTTTGCGGAAATCTTTTTCGTCATAAATTTGGACTTTAGTTTCATCGATGTTGCCACGTTTTATTGGAACAATGTGAAATTTATTCTCACCAATGACCGAAATTAATTTTTTAATAAGGGCATTTGAATTTTTTTGTCTCAAATATATTGGTGGCGGCTTGGATATTTTATTCGAGGCTACCTCGGGTTTGTCGTTGTCATCTTGCAAAATTTCGAAGCGGTTTTGGCGATTAGTTGAGGCTGCGCTGTTATCCCTAGACATTTTTGGAGCAGATGAAATTTTTGAAGAATTCGGGCTTCGCCCACGCTTTACCACGGTTATATATCTGTCCATTCCGACTTGTACCTTGAGTTTCGAGCCGCTGTTATCTGTAGTGATAACTTTGTTAAGTGATGAACACGAGCCTGAAGGGGATGATATTACTGGCTTATATGAAGAAGTACTGGGCAACTGTAATGTTAATGCATCATTACTATTTGGCATTGGACAAAGCGAAGTTGATCGCTGACGAAAAATTGGCTTTGACGTTAAAAAAAGACTTTCATCAGATTTATTATTTATATTTTTTTCATTAAGAGTTTCAGAACTCACAGTAAAATAAGCATTTCTGCCGTTAGAACTCACTTCAATTTTTTTTTGTATTTGAGGCACTCATACAAAGAATTCCTCAAGGGATATTCGTTTGTGTGTTTTTTTTTGCGGTCTTTTTTTGTTTTTGTTATTGTTATTTATGATTGTTTATTTGTTTAGAGGTACACATATATAGCATTCCTCAATATCACTTTGTTTAATTTTTTTTGTTTGCGGTTTTTTTTTGTTTTTGTTATTTTTACTATGTAAAAATATTAGCAAAGCATAAAGCTTATTTATTAAAGACAGTATGTACCTATTACGAATAATATGTACTACGAATATTTTTTGTTTGTTAAATTTTTTGTAAGAAAAATTCCGCTAATCGACTGTTCGCTATGAAGGTACCGCGAGAACTGAAGAAAAAGAAAAAACATGATTCAGAAATGATTACTACGGTCATTTTGTGTTCAGTTTTGCCTCATATGGTTGAAAGAATTAAGTTATTCTAATAAAAATAGAGTTCGAACATTATGTTTTTATTTTCAACATTAAAATGTATGCAAATTTTTATAATATGGTCGTCATTTCTCAAATATTCATTATAGTTGACCCAATCATACTAAACTTGTTGCGAATAAAATTTTAAAAAACAATATACATACCTACATACATACATACATACTTCAACAAATAAAAGTTAAATATTTCGACAAATAAATGTCAAAAGTTTATATTGTTAACATTTTACAATGTTACATAAAAAGAGAATGTTTATCGTCATTATTATATTTTGCTTAAAAAATTGTTTTCTTGTTAGGCTGATAGTTTTACTAATACAAACTAATTATGGTTCTATAGAAAATAACATACCAAAATACCAATTCTTCTTATTCAGTTTTCTCAAATTAAATACAAGCGTCAGTCACACTTTAGATCGCAAAGTAAAAGAAAATAATAAAATATATTACCGGTAAAAGTGAGTCAAATAAAATTAATAAAAACCATGTTCACGAAGAAAAGGTGTTAGTTCCATGCACTTTAAATGAGTACCTTAATTTGAAATTTATTTGCTGGTGGTTCAGCGTTGTCTATATATTTCATTGTTGCTGTAACAAATCATCAGTAGACTTCAACCACACATTTTGACTAGTCACAAACCTCTTATCTTATGCACAGACTTTCAAGAACTATTTGAGAATTCACAAATAACAATATTTTTGAAAATCACAAAAGAAAAATAAGCGTAGTAGGCTTAGAAACTAATACAAAAAACCCAGCAAATAATTTATATTCGATTTGAATCTATTTTATTTTTCTACACCTTTATACAATTAGAAATCCATTGGATAACAATAAAAGTAATTATAAGGCAAAATGAAAAATAAAATCTAAATTTAACAGTTAAGAAATTTATTATTCGACATATTGTCAGAAGTTTATTTTAATTGTTATATATTTATTGAAGCAGGTACGAAAATAGTTAATTTTTATTAATTTGGCCATATTATTTACATATGTATGTATGTATGTGCAATGTACATGCTTATTTCTCATTTGCAGCAAAAGAGATGCACCATATCAATGCCGATCAATCCAATGCCAATTTGAAATTTTCAGCCAGAACTTCTCCATAAAACTACGTACATATATACTTACATATAGGATAAGTTGGTTTAAGAAAATTTGTATTTGCAAAACCTGAGTTTCAATAAAAAACTATGCAAATAAAAAAACTACTATTTTTTTATATTGTAGTTTGTAGGAACATAGCAATATGATCAAAAGGACAATTATTATAATACTCACAAAAAAATATATATATAGTTAACGGGAAATGGGGCATACTTGTAATGAACATAAAGAAATGTTTAACACGAACATATATTGTGCTTCACAAAGCTGAACATATAATGTTTCAAATGGCTTCATTATATTACATTTTTGACATAATTATAATCGCAAACATTAATGATAGTTTGCGATTGTGATTGTACTAACTATGTTTTTTCTCAAGGCATGAGACTAAAATAATCGATTCTTGAGAAGTACTTACTTTTTTTATTTGCCAACGTATTCACGTAATCTATTAAATCTAAAATAATCATTCTCTTCATTTAGCAACTTGTACGTCATTTTTTTAATTTTTAGGTAATGTGATTTGTAAGGCGAGTAATGAAATTTGGCAATCAGAAAAGTAAGTCCTTATATGGCAAGTAGTTCTAATGGTAATGTGTAATTTTTTGTTATGTTAAATATGAACCCATGCTCATCAATGACGCCTGTGTTAAAATCTTACGTTCTGCACCTAAATTGAACAAATTAATTTTCAGAAGAATCCATACACTAACTATTTCTTTCACATGTCTTTTTTGATGGGTAAATAATTGATTGCTAAATAAACTTAAGGAGAAGTGTTGGTTAAAAAAAAATTTATAACTTTTATATCTAAAGCCATTTTGTGTTCCTAACTTTTATTGGTGCTTGTGCCAACTCATTGGTAGATCTGCAACCGTAATCTTTAAAAAGTTTTTCTAAGATCGTATCAGGTATTATAAGAACTTTCAACGGTGCATAGTAAGATTGTAGGTTATTTGCAACTTGACAAGCTACATAAGTACATATCGCTAATTTTTTAAAACAACGTGATATATCAAAAATGGGATTTTGAGTTAATGATGCAAAATTAATCCTCATATTGATATTAGCATTGTGTAAAAATTTCATACGAATATCTTGTATACTTAACTATCGAGAGAAAAATAAAATAATCGTTTTCCATTAAGTTGTGTGTAAATTGAAAACTTTAAATTAGTGTTTTTTATGGGAATTGATACAATTTAAGTTTAACATTTTTAAACGCACTAATAATCCCAAATTAATATTTTACTTATTAAGTAAAATATTTTTTTATTAAAAATACATTGAAATTGATTATTGAGGGGTTAAGCTGGATCCTATGCGCATTTCATTGTTGCTAATGCAGATCATCAGGGAACCTTTACCCAAAGCTTCTTCGAACAACTAGAGTTATTATATTATAAACTTTCATTTAAACAAATGAGAAGCTCAATAACAAATACCAAAGTTGAAACAAGAACTCAATAATCAACATGTTTTTTATTTTCTTACTTTACTATTGCTACATTGGCTGACTTTTTTTCAGCTTCAAATTGTAGTCGTTAGAGTATGTAAAAGAAAATAAATGTAAATAACAACAACAGCTATTTAAGAATAGAGTGTTGCCACACAAGTATTTTTTTGACCGGGTGCAGTCAAGTTAATAACAAGTGTTTTTATGGGAATTGTTACAATTTAATTTTAAAATTTTTAAACGCACTAATAATCCCAAATTAATATTTTACTTATTAAGCAAAATATTTTTTTTTATTAAAAATACATTGAAATTGATTATTGAGGGTTTAGCTAAATCCTATGCGCATTTCACTGTTGCTAATGCAGATCATCAGGAAACCTTTACCCAAAGCTTCTTAGAACAACTAGAGTTATTATATTATAAACTTTCATTTAAACAAATGAGAAGCTCAATATTATTATTATTATTATTATTATTATTATTATTATTATTATTATTATTATTATTATTATTATTATTATTATTATTATTATTATTATTATTATTATTATTATTATTATTATTATTATTATTATTATTATTATTATTATTATTATTATTATTATTATTATTATTATTATTATTATTATTATTATTATTATTATTATTATTATTATTATTATTATTATTATTATTATTATTATTATTATTATTATTATTATTATTATTATTATTATTATTATTATTATTATTATTATTATTATTATTATTATTATTATTATTATTATTATTATTATTATTATTATTATTATTATTATTATTATTATTATTATTATTATTATTATTATTATTATTATTATTATTATTATTATTATTATTATTATTATTATTATTATTATTATTATTATTATTATTATTATTATTATTATTATTATTATTATTATTATTATTATTATTATTATTATTATTATTATTATTATTATTATTATTATTATTATTATTATTATTATTATTATTATTATTATTATTATTATTATTATTATTATTATTATTATTATTATTATTATTATTATTATTATTATTATTATTATTATTATTATTATTATTATTATTATTATTATTATTATTATTATTATTATTATTATTATTATTATTATTATTATTATTATTATTATTATTATTATTATTATTATTATTATTATTATTATTATTATTATTATTATTATTATTATTATTATTATTATTATTATTATTATTATTATTATTATTATTATTATTATTATTATTATTATTATTATTATTATTATTATTATTATTATTATTATTATTATTATTATTATTATTATTATTATTATTATTATTATTATTATTATTATTATTATTATTATTATTATTATTATTATTATTATTATTATTATTATTATTATTATTATTATTATTATTATTATTATTATTATTATTATTATTATTATTATTATTATTATTATTATTATTATTATTATTATTATTATTATTATTATTATTATTATTATTATTATTATTATTATTATTATTATTATTATTATTATTATTATTATTATTATTATTATTATTATTATTATTATTATTATTATTATTATTATTATTATTATTATTATTATTATTATTATTATTATTATTATTATTATTATTATTATTATTATTATTATTATTATTATTATTATTATTATTATTATTATTATTATTATTATTATTATTATTATTATTATTATTATTATTATTATTATTATTATTATTATTATTATTATTATTATTATTATTATTATTATTATTATTATTATTATTATTATTATTATTATTATTATTATTATTATTATTATTATTATTATTATTATTATTATTATTATTATTATTATTATTATTATTATTATTATTATTATTATTATTATTATTATTATTATTATTATTATTATTATTATTATTATTATTATTATTATTATTATTATTATTATTATTATTATTATTATTATTATTATTATTATTATTATTATTATTATTATTATTATTATTATTATTATTATTATTATTATTATTATTATTATTATTATTATTATTATTATTATTATTATTATTATTATTATTATTATTATTATTATTATTATTATTATTATTATTATTATTATTATTATTATTATTATTATTATTATTATTATTATTATTATTATTATTATTATTATTATTATTATTATTATTATTATTATTATTATTATTATTATTATTATTATTATTATTATTATTATTATTATTATTATTATTATTATTATTATTATTATTATTATTATTATTATTATTATTATTATTATTATTATTATTATTATTATTATTATTATTATTATTATTATTATTATTATTATTATTATTATTATTATTATTATTATTATTATTATTATTATTATTATTATTATTATTATTATTATTATTATTATTATTATTATTATTATTATTATTATTATTATTATTATTATTATTATTATTATTATTATTATTATTATTATTATTATTATTATTATTATTATTATTATTATTATTATTATTATTATTATTATTATTATTATTATTATTATTATTATTATTATTATTATTATTATTATTATTATTATTATTATTATTATTATTATTATTATTATTATTATTATTATTATTATTATTATTATTATTATTATTATTATTATTATTATTATTATTATTATTATTATTATTATTATTATTATTATTATTATTATTATTATTATTATTATTATTATTATTATTATTATTATTATTATTATTATTATTATTATTATTATTATTATTATTATTATTATTATTATTATTATTATTATTATTATTATTATTATTATTATTATTATTATTATTATTATTATTATTATTATTATTATTATTATTATTATTATTATTATTATTATTATTATTATTATTATTATTATTATTATTATTATTATTATTATTATTATTATTATTATTATTATTATTATTATTATTATTATTATTATTATTATTATTATTATTATTATTATTATTATTATTATTATTATTATTATTATTATTATTATTATTATTATTATTATTATTATTATTATTATTATTATTATTATTATTATTATTATTATTATTATTATTATTATTATTATTATTATTATTATTATTATTATTATTATTATTATTATTATTATTATTATTATTATTATTATTATTATTATTATTATTATTATTATTATTATTATTATTATTATTATTATTATTATTATTATTATTATTATTATTATTATTATTATTATTATTATTATTATTATTATTATTATTATTATTATTATTATTATTATTATTATTATTATTATTATTATTATTATTATTATTATTATTATTATTATTATTATTATTATTATTATTATTATTATTATTATTATTATTATTATTATTATTATTATTATTATTATTATTATTATTATTATTATTATTATTATTATTATTATTATTATTATTATTATTATTATTATTATTATTATTATTATTATTATTATTATTATTATTATTATTATTATTATTATTATTATTATTATTATTATTATTATTATTATTATTATTATTATTATTATTATTATTATTATTATTATTATTATTATTATTATTATTATTATTATTATTATTATTATTATTATTATTATTATTATTATTATTATTATTATTATTATTATTATTATTATTATTATTATTATTATTATTATTATTATTATTATTATTATTATTATTATTATTATTATTATTATTATTATTATTATTATTATTATTATTATTATTATTATTATTATTATTATTATTATTATTATTATTATTATTATTATTATTATTATTATTATTATTATTATTATTATTATTATTATTATTATTATTATTATTATTATTATTATTATTATTATTATTATTATTATTATTATTATTATTATTATTATTATTATTATTATTATTATTATTATTATTATTATTATTATTATTATTATTATTATTATTATTATTATTATTATTATTATTATTATTATTATTATTATTATTATTATTATTATTATTATTATTATTATTATTATTATTATTATTATTATTATTATTATTATTATTATTATTATTATTATTATTATTATTATTATTATTATTATTATTATTATTATTATTATTATTATTATTATTATTATTATTATTATTATTATTATTATTATTATTATTATTATTATTATTATTATTATTATTATTATTATTATTATTATTATTATTATTATTATTATTATTATTATTATTATTATTATTATTATTATTATTATTATTATTATTATTATTATTATTATTATTATTATTATTATTATTATTATTATTATTATTATTATTATTATTATTATTATTATTATTATTATTATTATTATTATTATTATTATTATTATTATTATTATTATTATTATTATTATTATTATTATTATTATTATTATTATTATTATTATTATTATTATTATTATTATTATTATTATTATTATTATTATTATTATTATTATTATTATTATTATTATTATTATTATTATTATTATTATTATTATTATTATTATTATTATTATTATTATTATTATTATTATTATTATTATTATTATTATTATTATTATTATTATTATTATTATTATTATTATTATTATTATTATTATTATTATTATTATTATTATTATTATTATTATTATTATTATTATTATTATTATTATTATTATTATTATTATTATTATTATTATTATTATTATTATTATTATTATTATTATTATTATTATTATTATTATTATTATTATTATTATTATTATTATTATTATTATTATTATTATTATTATTATTATTATTATTATTATTATTATTATTATTATTATTATTATTATTATTATTATTATTATTATTATTATTATTATTATTATTATTATTATTATTATTATTATTATTATTATTATTATTATTATTATTATTATTATTATTATTATTATTATTATTATTATTATTATTATTATTATTATTATTATTATTATTATTATTATTATTATTATTATTATTATTATTATTATTATTATTATTATTATTATTATTATTATTATTATTATTATTATTATTATTATTATTATTATTATTATTATTATTATTATTATTATTATTATTATTATTATTATTATTATTATTATTATTATTATTATTATTATTATTATTATTATTATTATTATTATTATTATTATTATTATTATTATTATTATTATTATTATTATTATTATTATTATTATTATTATTATTATTATTATTATTATTATTATTATTATTATTATTATTATTATTATTATTATTATTATTATTATTATTATTATTATTATTATTATTATTATTATTATTATTATTATTATTATTATTATTATTATTATTATTATTATTATTATTATTATTATTATTATTATTATTATTATTATTATTATTATTATTATTATTATTATTATTATTATTATTATTATTATTATTATTATTATTATTATTATTATTATTATTATTATTATTATTATTATTATTATTATTATTATTATTATTATTATTATTATTATTATTATTATTATTATTATTATTATTATTATTATTATTATTATTATTATTATTATTATTATTATTATTATTATTATTATTATTATTATTATTATTATTATTATTATTATTATTATTATTATTATTATTATTATTATTATTATTATTATTATTATTATTATTATTATTATTATTATTATTATTATTATTATTATTATTATTATTATTATTATTATTATTATTATTATTATTAT
>CATLJX010000048.1:0-29034 GCA_949987645.1 Tachina grossa
TAGAAGGTAACGGTGAGTTACAGCTTTATGTGAATGAAAGTGGTTTTCAGGGTTACCATGATTTTGATGGTAATAGTAAATGGAGTGAATTTAAGCCTCTTGAATCGCAAGTAATCAACTTGAGCAGCGAAATTCAAGAGATGATAGATGTCACAGGAGATGGAAGAACTGATATCGTAGTATTTGAAGGAGAAAGCGTCAGAGTATATCCATCAAAGGGAAAAAAAGGTTACAAAAAAGCTATTTACAGTAAAGCGCCAAAAGATCTGCCAAATCAGCGTTTTAATTCAGAGAGTACTTTAGTGCGCTTTGTTGATATGTTTGGTGATGGTAAAAGCCATTTAGTCAAGATAGAAAATGGCAAAGTAGAATGTTGGCCAAATCTTGGCTATGGTAATTTTGGTGAAAAAGTTGTATTTAAAAATGCTCCATATTTTAGGGATGGATTTAATGCGAAAAGACTTTATTTTGCAGACATTGATGGTTCTGGTACTACAGATTTAGTTTATGCAAATCACAATAGCTTAGATATCTACTATAACAACAGCGGTAATTCTTTCAGTAAATCAGTAACTTTGAAATTACCGGTAGATTACAATCATATTGGTCGAATTGAGTTTGCTGACATTCTAGGGAATGGTACCAATTGTTTGCTTATTAGTTATCTTGATCAAAACTTAAAGTTACAACATTTATACTATGATTTTTACAATGGAGTAAAACCGCACTTACTGAAGCAAATAGATAATAATATGGGTAACATTACCCGTCTTCATTATGCAGCTTCTACTAAGTTTTATTTAGAGGATAGAAAAGAAAATCGCCCATGGGCAACAAGTCTGCCATTTCCAGTACAAGTAATTGAAAGAATAGAAACGATAGACAACATAGTAGGAAGTAAACTTACCAATAAATATCGCTATCATCATGGATTTTATGATTACACTGAAAAAGAATTTCGCGGATTTGGTTTTGTTGAAACCTGGGATACAGAAGATTTTTCCAGTTCTGACCAAACTGAAAGAGAGCATTATGTTGCTCCTATTTATACCAAGACTTGGTACCATACTGGAGCTTATAAAAAGGCAGAAGATTTAGTTGAAAGTTATAGAAAGGAATTTTACCAAGGAGATAGAGAAGCGTTAAAAATAACACCGCAAGTGTTTGATGAAAATATCATCTCAATAGAGGATAAAAGACAAGCATACCGAGCTATTCAAGGGCAAATGTTAAGACAAGAAGTATATGGTTTGGATGAAAATCCTGATCTTTATCAGCATCCATATTCGGTAACAGAGTCCAGTGCTTGTGTAAAATTGCTTAGTACAAACAGCTCTCATAAAGTATTCAAATACGGAATTTTCTTTGTGAATTTACAAGAAACTATCAATTACCATTATGAAAGAAATTGTTGTGATCCACGTATTGAGCATAATTTTGTTTTAGAAATCGATGGATATGGTAATGTTATTAAGTCAGCAAGTATTACTTATCCTCGTAGAATAGAGCCAAATAATTATTCAGAGCAGCAAAAATTACATGCCACTTTAGAACATAATTTTTACGTTAATAATACTAAAGAATTTTACTTACTTGGAGCTCTCTATAAATCACAAGCTTTTGAAATTGGCGGCCTAAGAGTTGCAGTTAGTGGTTATACTAATATTAATGACTTAAGGACTCACGTAACACAGTCCTTGCAAAATACGATAAAATTTGAAGAGAACTTAAATTATACGAGTCCACAAGTAAGACTCTTAAGTGAAAGTCATAATTACTTTTGGAATAAAGAACAAACTAAAAACTTAGCACTTGGCTTAGTAACTCAGCAAGCACTTCTCCACCATACTAAAGCTATGGCATTTTCAGATAGCCAAGTAAAAGAAGTATTTGCCGGAAAAATCGCGTCTGATCAAATGCTCAAAGATCTTGGCTACAAAAAAACTTCTGACTTTTGGTGGGCACCAAGTCCAACACAGTATTATTATGGTAGTGATAAATACTATTTACCTGAAAAAGTAATTGATGTTTTTGGCGCTGAGACTGCAATTGTTTATGATCAGTATAATTTACTGCCAATAAAGACGATTATAAAAGCAACTGAAAGCTCAAGTTATGAAACGACAGCAGAATATGATTATCAGCGCTTAAGTCCAGTAAAACTCACTGATCATAACGGTAACATATCAGAAGTTATTTTAAATCCACTTGGAGTTGTAATTGCTACTTCTATTTATGGCAGCGAAAACGGAGAAGAAAAAGGTGATAAGCCACTACTCGAATATCAAGTAAGAAAAAATCCAAATTTTGAAGATGTTTTAGGCACAGTAGCAAGAGCAAATGGTCCTGAGTATTATCTCCAAAACGCTACCAGCTTCTTTTATTATGACTTAGATGCTTGGAGAAAAAATGGCCAACCTGTGCATGTGATTAATCTGCAGAGAGAAACTCATGTTTCAGAAGGAAGTTCCTCAAGAATCAGGAGAATTATAACTCACATTGATGGTTTTGGTAGAAACCTTGAGACTAGAATGCTCACTAATGCTGAAACCGGAGAGTGGATGGCATCAGGGAGAGTTGTTTATAACAATAAAGGCACGGAGGTGAAAAAGTATGAACCTTTTTATAGTAATTCACCTTTTTATGACCTCGAAGAGAGTGTGCGTAATCAAGGAGTATCTGACACTCTTTATTATGATCCTCTGCTGAGGAATATTCGTATTGATACGGCAAAAGGTTTTTTCAGCAAAGTAGAATTTGATTCGTGGACTATCAAGAATTTTGATCTTAATGATACAGTGAAAGATTCGACATACTACAAAGAATTTACCGAGAAATGGAATAAAGCAAGTGCAGGAGGAAAAACAGCTTTAAAAGACGAAAAAGATGCACTCAGCAAAGCAGAAAAGCATTATAATACGCCAACCATAGAGCATTTGGATAGTTTAGGAAGAAAGTTTTTGCAGATAGAGATTTTAAGCAACAACGAACAAAGCAATGTAGAATTAAAATCCTACGTCAAACTTGATATTCAAGGAAATGAGCTAGAAAGTGTTGATCCAAGGTTTTATGAGCAAAATCAGGGTAAGGAAGAAAAGATAAAAAATTTTCGCCACGTTTATTCGATGTCTGGGCTTTTAAAGAGTAGCAGTATTGATGCTGGAGAAACCTGGAATTTAGCAAATGTTGCAGGGAATAGCGTATACAATTGGGATGGCAAGGGATCACTTACTTATACAGAATATGATAAATTGCAACGGCCAATAAAGGTAAAAGTTACTGATAAGGATCTAAATTTAAATAGCAATATCGTTGAAAGATTCTTTTACTCTGAGAATATTCAAGATAAGGCAACAAACCGTTATGGAATGCTTATTGCCCATTATGATCAGGCAGGACTAACTGAAGCTAAAGAAAATGATTTTAAAGGTCAGATATTAAAAAGTAGCTACATTCTGAGGAAGAATTATAAACAAGAAGCAGACTGGAAAGATGTTGAAAGTATCGTGACAACTCATGCAGATCTTGAATCAGAAATATTTAATTCAAGCATAAAATATAATGCAATTGGTGAAATCATTGAAAAAACAGATCCACAAAATAATACTCATAGTCCAATTTATGATATAGCAGGAAGAGCAAAACAAATTAAATTTAAGAAGCAAGGAGAAAATATAAAAACCTATGTTTCAGACATTATCTACAATCCTAAAGGTCAGCGTACATCAATTACCTATGGTAATGGTGTTGTTACCAGCTATAGCTATGATCCTAAAACTTTTCAGCTTACTAAACTAGAAAGTCAAAAAGGACAAAAGAAATTACAAAGTATTCACTATACGTATGATCCTGTTGGAAACATTACTACAATGGAAGATGAGTCTTATAAGACAATTTTTCCAAATAATAAAAATATAGATACTAAGTCAGATTATCATTATGATTCGCTTTATCGTCTATCCCAAGTAACTGGAAAAGAGCATCCGGCCTTAAGTGGAAAGGAAGAAATTATTACGCCAATTCCGCATCTAAACAACCAAAATGCGATCAGTAATTACACTGAGTACTATGATTTTGATTATGGAAGTAACATTACGAAAATTAGGCATAACGGAAAAAATAGTTCCACTAAAGAGTTTTACATATCTAATAAATCTAATCGAAGTTTGCCGATAATAGATAGTAGTCCTATAAATGAAAGTGATATAGATGGAAGTTATGATGAAAGAGGTAATTTATTGAAGCTCAGTGGTACACAGAATTTACACTGGAATTACCGTGATAACATAGCGTATGCTGATATTGTAACAAGGCCTAATGGTAAAAATGATAGTGAATATTATGTTTATGATAGTAGCGGAGAGCGGATACGTAAAGTTACTGAAACCTATCAGAATAATGAAACAAACTCTACTCGAGTAGAAAAAATCTACTTTGGTGATATTGAGGTTACCAGAACCTATCAAAATAATAATTTAAATAAAGAGAAATACACTGTTCATATAATGGACGATAAAAGTAGAGTAGCTCTACATCATTATTGGACAAAAGGAACTTCAGATGAAACTAGAGAAAACCAAGATCGTTATCAGCTGAGTAATCATTTAGATTCGGCAGCCTTAGAGTTAAATGATAATGCTGAAATCATGACATATGAGGAATATCTGCCATTTGGTGGTACAGCCCTTATTGCAGGAAAAACAGCTCGTGAAGTAACTGAAAAAGAATATAGATATTCAGGAAAGGAAAGAGATGAGAGCACGGGTCTTTACTACTACGGTGCACGTTACTACGCTCCTTTGCTCCTAAGGTGGATAAATCCTGATCCTGCTGGGACTGTCGATGGGTTGAATCTTTATCTGTTTGTTGGGGGAAATCCAGTTAATAGTGTTGATGATGGGGGAATGGCACGCCGCAAAGGAATAATTCAGGATAAATTACCGATTTACACACAAGCTAGAGATCATGCCTACAATCGTGTTGTTGATTTTTTTAGTGCAATAGCATTAACTCAAGGTTTAAACATAAGTAATAATATAGATCTCACTAGTCAGGATCTCTTACGGGATAGTCGGAGTGATCCACACCCGTTTCAAAGAGCTGCTAATTATCAGGACAGAAATGCTTACCGTTCAAGTGGTAAGCAGGCAGCTCACACTGTAGGATTTGGCATCTCTGAAAAAGCTACTGGTCGATTGATAGGTAGAGGAGTAGATCATACAAAAAAAAGTCTAGGAATGATAGTAAAAGCCCAGTTTGGAAAAACTGAATTAATTCCAACTCAATTAAACCAGCAAGGAAGCCTAGATGATGCTGTTGATCGATACCAGTATGATTTTGCAGTAGAAAATTGGCGCGAACAGCTTAGCAATCAGATGATTTCAAATTATTTGACTGGATTGATTGAAAAAATAGAGTCATACCCTATTCCTAGTATGGATGAAAAGGATCACCATTTGCTTTTCTGGGCTAAAAAGGATTATTTATCTGCTTTTCACGATATACTACGTGACGTTAGGAATAATGCCATTCCATTAGAGATCAGCAGATTAGCTTTAAATCTAGAGATAGAACTAGGTGTAACTATCCCGGTAACGCTTAATAATTCTGGCAGGAGTAGTGGAAATCAAGATATTATTAATAAACATAGACTGAAGCCAGTATATAAAAATCTCATGAGTGAATTGATTCAACGCACGCAAGAAATAGCTATAACAAATAATGAACGGAAAAGACCTGCTAACGATAATCAAGCTAGTAGTTCTAATAAAAAGCAAAAAAGAGCTCCTGGTGCATAAATAGACCTGAATAACCTCAAAAATATAAGAATTCTTACAACCAAAGGGGAAATTACAATGAATAAAAATACAGCAAATGATTCTCAACTTCGCCTAGAAAAGATGGGAATTGAAAACGTTGAAATAACTGAGAAATTACTCAGCTTTAAAAACGAAAATGACGAGTATTTACATGACTCAGCATTTAAGATAACAGATTTATGTGAAGATGTCTTTATTGAAAGGGTAAAAGACGTAATTACAGAGCAAGAAGCTAAGGATATTTACCATAAGGCCTTAGCAAGAAGGGAATTCGTCTCTCGGTATATAGAAAATGCCAGAGAAATGACCGAACCACATTATAGAGCAACGCGTATCTGCAATATTGACCGCGATACAGCAGAGAAGTGCGGTGCAATTATACAAAATTTACAAACAGGAGAATAATATGACAGAAGTAGTTGAAAGTATATTGAATACTAAAAGCAGTTATAATGATTGTGATCATTGTAGTTCAGTTTTAAGCCCAGCGGCTTATTTTGTGAAATTGATGGAAACTGTTGAGAAATATATCACACAGTCAACTAAATCACTTAAAGAACGTCGTCCAGATCTCTACAATATTAAACTCGATTGCAACAATACTAACAAAGAGAAATTATATCTTGAAATTGTCAATGAGATAATGGGAGAGAACCTAAAAAAAGGATCAAATGGAGACATTCTACAAAAATTAGCAACAGCTAAATATCCTTTTAATTTACCGGCTAATTTTCCTTTAATTAGTATACGCGCTTACCTTAGGGAGCATAATATCAGCTTAGCAGAGGTATGTAAAGCGCTGATATCAAATGTTGATACTACCTTAGAAAACCTAGACCTTTCACCAGAAGCGTATCAAATGATCATCTCTAACGATACAACAGGGGGTTATTTAAAAAAAGCATATGGAACCCAATCACTGGATCAACTAAAAAAAGTCGAAAAGTTCATTGCTCAAACTGACATAGATGACAAATTAAAACTGTTGCTTGATAGTTATAACAAAGTCAAGAAACCAGCGAAACTAAGCATTGATTCCACTAATCAGACCATTACAAATCTTGATAATCAAGCTCTAGGATTTCTACATCGGTTTATCCGCCTTGCAAATAAACTAAGCTGGTCATTTGAAGAACTTAGTGATGTTCTAATTGCTGTTGGTAAAGATGAAATCAATGAAGACTTTGTTAAACAAATAGCAAGGATAAAAAATCTACAAGAAAGATTTAAACAACCTGTAGACCAAATAGCTGAGCTGTATGCTCAAGCAGATATTTTATCTAAAAAACTTAAAAACCGTTCAGAGTTCGAGTCTTTGTTAAGTAAAAACTATACTAAACTTCAAGATCTAGTAGTTAGTGCAAATGAACACAGTGTAAACGGCTATAGTACGCTACAAAATATCTTGAGTGTCAACAGTAGTGAATTAATCTTTTTGATTGAGTACAACGATAGCAAAAGCTCATCCAGTCAAACTCAAACTGGAAGGGCATTACTCTTTAGAGTATATAAACAAGTCTCATTGGCAAGGTTAATAGGTATATCAATTGCAGAAATTACGCAGTTTCTATCACTATTGAACATTGATGAACTGAATTTAGACAATATAGAACATGTAGTTGAATTAAATGATTGGTTAAAAAACCATTCGATTACTATTGAACAACTAAATAAGCTGATTAGTTTTTCAGATGAGAAATTAGTAGAGCAGATAAGGATTTCATTAAATAGTTCTTCAATACTTTTACTCGAGCAGCTAAGAAAAAAAATACAAGAGTCAATTAATCTACCAGATGAGCAATTAAAGAAACAAATAAAGAATGAGTTAGCTGGCTTCTCAGATGAGCAGTTAAAGGAGCAAATACAGAATATACTAAGTAAATATTCAGGTGACCAGCTAAAGGAGAAGTTGAACCATTTGTTACAAAAGATAAAAGAAGAGAATTTACATAATTTTTATAACATAATACATGAGCATATAGGTAATTTACAACCAGATATGCTGGCTGCAGTCCATAAATTTACAGATCCTCAAGAATCACAAGTATTTTCAGATGTTTTGGCAAAACTCATTCATAATATTGAAGTACTTACAAAGCTAAAACTTTCAGCAGAGGATATAAGTAATATCACAAAACATAAAGATGCTTATGGCATGCAGGCAGAATGGTCATTAAGTCAAATTAGAACCCTTTTAAACTATAAGACTTTAAAGGATATATTCTCCAGTGGTAGCATTACTTTACCACAATATACAGATTGGCTAAATGGAACAGATTACAACGAAAATAAAGTTGTAGAAAAAATAGCACAACTAACTGGCTGGAATGAAGATATTTTAGAGAATATAAAAAAGGTAGAAGCATTTAAACCATGTTTTGCTAAAACACAAAACCCTATAGATTCTTTGCTGAAAATAAAATCTCTTATGGATTTAGTAACTAAATCAGGAATTAATAGCAAGGTTCTATTATCGTTAAAGAATTTATACAATTTGGAGGTAGGTAGTGACAACAATAAATGGAAAAAATATACTGATGCTGCAAGAAACCTTGAACTATCAGCAGGAAGCGAAGCTAAAGATGAGGCTGAAAAATATTTAGCAGAGCAAAAACGTGATATTCTAGCAAAGTACATGATCAATGAGTATAAGCTTAAAAACATGCGAGATTTATATTCATATTTATTGATAGATGTTGAAATGAGCGATTGCTCAGTAATTTCACCTCTAAAAGCAGCATTAAACAGTGTTCAGCTCTATATTCACCGCTCTATGATGAAGTTGGAAGAAGGTGTAACAATTAAACCAGAGTTAAATGAAGAAAAATGGAAATGGTTATCTCACTACCGTGAATGGGAAGCAAGTAATAAGATAAAATTGTATCCTGAGAATTACTTAAATCCTACTTTACGTAGAATTAAAACTCCAGGATATAAAACGCTACAAAATACCTTAATGCAAGGAAATATCACAGACGAGGCAGTGAGTAACGCATACATGAAGTATTTTGAAGACTTCGAAGAAGTTACAAGCTTAAAAATAGTAGATAGTTGTTTTGAAAGAGTAGAAGATAAAATTTCAGGAGGAGAAAAGAATACTTTATATATAATTGGTCATACACTTGCTCAGCCGTACAATTATTATTACCGCACAGCAATTTTTGATGAAAAAAATCAACAAATTCTTTATTGGACTGCCTGGGAGAAGATAGGAGCATCAATTCCAGTGGAAACTGTAACCCCTATTTATGCATTTCATAGATTGTTTTTATTCTGGGTACAGCAGACCAAGAAAAAAAACATTGATATGACAAAGTATAATGGTGGTAAAGATTCACCGCTGTCTGAAAATGCTCATGTTGCAATCAACTATATTTTTCAGAAACCAAGTGGAAGTTGGACAGCACCACAAAAGTTAGCAGATAATATTGAAGTAAATAATATTGCAGATGTTGATAAATTATACTGGAAAAAAGTAGCAGCTTTTTATCTTAAGGAAAAAGGAGTGGAGGAAAGAAGTGTTGTAATTTCAATAGGTAAAATCAATTCGGGCGAATCTTGTTCATTTATTCTTGATGAAGATTTAGTTGTCAGCAAGGGAAAATCAGGGTGTTTTCTTGATGGTATTCATTATGATATTCATAAATACGATTTAAGGAAAAATATTGAACGTATTGAGATCTCGAAGGCTGTGGTTGATGATAAAGTTATATTGTTTGGGGGTAGAAAAGATAGTGAATATTCCAAGAAAATAGATGTTTATGACAATACCACTGGAAGGTGGTTATCGTATGAAGCCAGTGAAGCACGTAATAGAGTATCAGCAGCTGTTATTGGTGATAAAGCTATCTTTTTTGGTGGAGAATGTCAAGACAGGTATTCAAAGAAAATAGACATCTATGATAGCACAAGAAACGAATGGACAACTGCTACAGCTAGTGAAGGACGCTCGTTTGCATCATCAGCAGTTGTCGGTAACAAAGCTATCTTTTTTAGTGGCATAATAGGTATAGACAGATATTCTTCCAAAGTAGACATTTATGATAGCGTAAAGAATGAATGGACAATTGCGGCAATCAGTGAAGGACGCATGTTTGCATCATCAGCGGTTGTTGGCAACAAAGCTATCTTTTTTGGTGGTCAAATGCTAATGAATAATGGCCTTTCTTCAAAAATAGACATATATGATAGCATAGAAAACAGATGGACAAATACTAAAGCCAGTGAAGGACGTGCGTTTCCATCATCAGCAGTTGTTGGTAACAAAGCTATCTTTTTTGGTGGAAAATGTCAAGACAGGTGTTCAGATAAAATAGACATCTATGATAGCACAAGAAACGAATGGACAACTGCTACAGCTAGTGAAGGACGCGTGCTTGCATCATCAGCAGTTGTTGGTAACAAAGCTATCTTTTTTGGTGGAAAATGTCAAGACAGGTGTTCAGATAAAATAGACATCTATGATAGCACAAGAAACGAATGGACAACTGCTACAGCTAGTGAAGGACGCGTGCTTGCATCATCAGCAATTGTTGGTAACAAAGCTATCTTTTTTGGTGGAGAATGTCAAGACAGGTATTCAAAGAAAATAGACATCTATGATAGCACAAGAAACGAATGGACAACTGCTACAGCTAGTGAAGGACGCTCGTTTGCATCATCAGCAGTTGTCGGTAACAAAGCTATCTTTTTTAGTGGCATAATAGGTATGGACAGATATTCTTCCAAAGTAAACATTTATGATAGTCAGTCTGATAGATGGGAAGATTTAGAATTGGATGATGTCATTAAAGAAAATGTTGGAATCATGGTTCAAGACAATCAAATAGCATCTTTCGCTGTAGATTCCTCTGGTAATATACTGAAATATGTATATTCCTATCCACATCTACTGCTATTCTCTTATGATGTGGTAAGAAATAGAGATGGTAAACTCTCCATGAACTCTACCAGCAACGTTTTTGAAAGTAACGTAACTAATAAAGAAGATATTGCCGAGCTTGTTCCAGGTACATCTGCTATAGAATTATTAGGAAAATTTAAAATATCATCAGCTCAACAAATAGTAAATAAACCTGGATGGTTTATCATCGAAGGTAATCTTGAACGTGAAAATGTTCGTGAGTCATTTTTGCTTTTTCCTAAAGGATATGATTTATCTTCAATCAGTGAACGGTCAACTTACAAAGTTGATAATGAAAAAGTTGAGTTTGAGTATAAAAGTAAAATCTCACAAGTAGATTTAACTGATACTGTGTTTGAATTTATGAGACTAAACATTACTGGCAGTGTTCGTAAATTACGCCAAAAAGCTTATGCTGGAGGACCAAAAAGAATCTTAACTTTAGATTCACAAAAGATAAAACAACCTGATTTTACAAGGTTCCAGCCAGCCGACGCTGTTGCTCATTATCCACCTGATATTTTGGATTTTAGTGGTGCTTATAGTATTTATCTCTGGGAAATATTTTTTCATATACCAACACTAATTGCTTGGCATTTAAATGGAGAACAAAACTTTTCTGCAGCTCGAGAATGGTATCAGTACATTTTAAATCCTACTAATGATAAAAGTCAGGCATGGAAATTTTTGCCATTTACTAATTGCAGTGAAGAAAGCATTACGAACGATTTGGGAAATACTCAAACTATTAAAGAATTAGAAGTGGATCCTTTTGATCCATATGTAATTGCAAAGCAACGTCCAACTGCGTTTGAGAAATACATAATTAAGTCTTATGTAGATAACTTAATTAATTGGGGAGATATGCTTTTTGCTAAAAAGTCATGGGAGGCATTAAACCAAGCTACTATGCTATACGTTAGGGCTTGGGATTTGCTTGGTCATAAACCAGTCAAGAAAGGAAAATTTACAGTTGAAACTAAGACCTTTGAAGAATTAAAAAGTAACCAAAAGAGTAGTAATTTATGTAAGTTGGAAGCAGAATTGCCATCTATAAATGTACAACTGACTAGCACTCATGAAGTATATGATATGTCGAAGTATGGTTGTTATTTCTGTAAACCAGAGAATGAAGAATTTATTGGTTTATGGGACAAAATAGAAGACCGTCTTTACAAGATAAGGCATTGTTTAGATATTACAGGAAAACGTTTGGAGTTGCCTTTGTTTCAAGCACCGATAGATCCAAGACAATTGATACAAACCATAAGTGCTAGTGGTTCTTCTGTAACAGTGCCATCTATTGATCAGCTACCACATTACCGATTCAGTTATATGATTGCTTATGCAAGATCGATAGTTGAGACTGTAATCCAGTTTGGATCAGAGTTATTAAGTGTGCTGGAAAAAAGAGATGCTGAAGCACTTGCTATACTTTACAATAAACAAGAAGGGATAATTGCTAACTTAATTACATCAATTAAAGAGAAAGCTATAGAAGCTCTAAAAGAAGAGGCAAAAGCACTTGATGCTAGTTTAAGTAGTGCAAAAGATCGTGAATCACATTATGAAAACCTAATTAATAGTGGTTTATCAGCTGGTGAAATATTGGCTACAGCGTTATCTGCCGATGCAGTTCTCACGAGAGTTGGCATTGCTACGGTAAGAGGAGCAGCTGCTGTCGCACACTTAATACCTACAGTATTTGGCTTTGCTGATGGAGCTTTTCAACCAGGTTCTGCTATTGCAGAAGGAGCAAATATAGCTGAGTCAGCAGCAATGATCTTGAACGAAGGAGCTCAGATAGCCTATACAGTGGCGAGCTACAAAAGACGCGCTGAAGATTGGGAGCTGCAAAAGACCATGGCTTCTCATGATACAGAGCAGATTAATTGTCAGATAAAAACAAATAAGGTTAATCAAAGCAATGCTGAACAGGATCTAAAAGCTCATAAGAAATCGATAGAGCAAATTAAAGAAAAAGAAGAGTTCTTCAAGAATAAGTTTACTAATCAAGAGCTATACAATTGGATGAAAGGACAGATAACAATTATATACTTCCAAGCTTATAAAATAGCCTTGGAGATTGCTAAACAAGCAGAGAAAACTTACCAATATGAACTTAACAATAACAAATCATTCATTACTAACAGCTCTTGGGATAGTTTGAAGGAAGGATTGCTTGCTGGTAGTGTTTTAAAGTTTGCACTTGAACAAATGGCAAAGGGCTATCATGATGAAAATAAAAGAACTCTTGAAATTAGCAAAGTAGTTTCTTTAGGGCAAATAGATCCTATAGCACTGCATGACCTAAAAACTAAGGGTAGCTGTAAGTTTGCTTTGACAGAAAGACTGTTTGATCTAGACTTTCCTGGGCATTATTGTCGTAAGATTAAGAATATAAAAATTACCATTCCTGCAGTGGTTGGCCCTTATGAAAATATTCATGCGAGCTTACAGCAAACAAGCAATAAGGTAGTACTTAAACCTGATATTAAAGCAATAAAATACTTACTAGGAGAAAGCGATTCTAGCAAGCCAGAAAATGATGTCCTAAGAGAAAATTGGCAGCAAAATCAGGAAATTGCTCTCTCAAGAGGCGACCAAGATAGCGGATTATTTGAGCTTAACTTTAATGATGAGCGTTATTTACCGTTTGAAGGAACTGGAGTTGTTTCTTGTTGGGAGTTAAGTTTACCAAAAGCTACTAATAGGTTTGATACTAACAAAATTTCTGATGTGATCATTCATATTGATTATACAGCATTTAATGAAGGAAATTTAGCTAAACAAGTTAAAGAGCTTTCAAAATTAAAGTACTATCATGGCATGTTACTGGTAAATTTAAGTATAACTTACCCTGATGCATGGGAAAAATTTAAGCAAATACAAAGTGGACCCCACGAATTAAAATTCAAACCATCTGCTGAAATCTTTCCTGCCTACTTCAAAAATCCAGAAATTGATTCAAACAAAAGCGTTAAAATTATACCTGAAGCACCAAGTGTAGAAAAAATACAGTTGAATGACAGTGACTGGAAAAAAGACACTTTTGAAGTTGCTGGTACATTTACAATTGGAAGCGAATGGACTCTCAAGATTAACAATGCTGATATTAATAAAATCGAGAAAATAGTTGTAATCATTCCTTATAAAGCAGAAATTAACTGGTAAGTAAAAAAAGCCTACTAACACTTTAAATAGAAGTTAGTAGGCCCTTATTCCATAGGCTTGTGGAATTCTTAAATTTTATTGTAGAGCTTGATTTCAGGCTCTACAGAGAACTGCTATAAAAAACTAAACACCCTTAACTTGAGTTAGATTACCTTGAACAGAAACACCCTCTAAGTAATTACTAGGGTTCCTGCCTTTCAAGTTAAAACTCTGATTTTCTATATAATTAGTCCTTGATAATGAAATATTTCTTTCCTTTTCATAAGGTATTTGTGGTAGCTCATTGTTAAAAGCAGTGATAAATCTATCAAATTTTTTTGGACTGAATTTGCCACCTTTTACGTTAGAACAAGATTTCTCTAAATACGAGTTTAAAACCCCAGAAATTTCGTCAAATCTACCACCTACGACTTTCTTAGTAATCTCTTCTTGTACTTCTACAAAATCAATGCTTAGTCGATGCATCGATATACCACTCTCCTTTGCGGCCTGCTCTATAGCTTTTTCAAATGCCTGTGTAATATTTAATGCATAATCTAACACTTCCAATTGAGAAAGAGAGGCACCTTGAAAAGAGGGAGGATATTTCTTCCCTGTAAATCCCCTCACAAACAAATCTAACAATTCTATTGTCCCATTAAAATCAATCTGAGAGATTGTTGTTTCTGTATTATCTTCAGATCCATAAGTTGACTGTTTTTTAGGAGAAGTGCCATAATCTACTTGAATATTATTATTAGTAAGCAATGACGTAGTCCTTTTAAAAGGAATATTACCTATAAACCCACTTGCAGAATCTTTAATCCAAGCAACATAATCATTTATCCATGAAGTTGTCCTAGATGAACCACTTACAACTGAAAATTCTTGCTCGTTTGACACATCACGACGTCTACGCGAGGTTCTTGGTGTTAAAAAATCAGTAACATTTGTATGACCTTTGCCCTGAGCAATATCGAATGGTTTTTTGCCATATTTATTTGTAGCATTAACATCAGCTGTGTTGTTTACAAGCAATTTAACTACTTCGAGCTTACCTTCTCCGGCAGCTATATGTAGTGGAGTGTCTCCGCGATTGTGACTTTTAGCTTCAATGTCAGTGCCATTAGTTTTAATAAGAAAATCAACTATATCAGAATTACCCTTTTTAGCAGCTTCATGCAAAGGAGTCCAACCCTTATTATTTCTAGCATTAACATCAGCTCCTTTTTCCACAAGCAATTTAGCTACATCTAGTTTGTTTTTACTTGCAGCCTTATGTAAAGGTGTCCAATCCATATTATCTTTAGCATTGACATCATATCCTTCTTCAATTAGATGCCTAGTTACGTTTACATCATTTTCTTGAACTGCGGAATGTAAAGGTGTCAAAACATGCTCAGTTTCGAGATTAATATCAGCACCCTTACTCAGAAGGGCCTTATTACAATCACTTTTGTCTATAAGTTCTTCTTCTGGCTCTAGCCTACCAGGAAACTTTCTTTTGCACACCAGCTCACCCTTCTGACCTTTAGGACCTACTGGACCTGGTTCGCCCTTTTGACCTTCAGGACCTGTATTGCCTTTATCACCTTTAGGACCTTGTAACCCAATGGGTCCACCTATGCCTGGCTCACCTTTCTGTCCCTGTAAGCCTGGAAGACCTTGTGTACCATTAAAACCACCTAGACCTTTAGGACCAGGTGTACCCGGCAATCCAGTATCACCTTTAAGACCTGCTTCTCCTTTGAGCCCTGTTATTCCTTTATCTCCTTTAAGACCAACTTCTCCTTTATTACCTTTCTCTCCACGGACTCCTGGTGATCCATCTTTACCAGGTAAACCTTGCTTACCTTGAGGACCTTGTATACCTTTTGATCCAGGGACACCTTGCGCTCCAGCAACTCCTTGGTCACCTTTAGGACCAGCAGGACCTGGCAAACCACTTTCGCCTTTAGGGCCACTCAGACCATCTATGCCTGGCTCACCTTTCTGTCCCTGTAAGCCTGGAAGACCTTGTGTACCATTAAAACCACCTAGACCTTTAGGACCAGGTGTACCCGGCAATCCAGTATCACCTTTAAGACCTGCTTCTCCTTTGAGCCCTGTTATTCCTTTATCTCCTTTAAGACCAACTTCTCCTTTATTACCTTTCTCTCCACGGACTCCTGGTGATCCATCTTTACCAGGTAAACCTTGCTTACCTTGAGGACCTTGTATACCTTTTGATCCAGGGACACCTTGCGCTCCAGCAACTCCTTGGTCACCTTTAGGACCAGCAGGACCTGGCAAACCACTTTCGCCTTTAGGGCCACTCAGACCATCTATGCCTGGCTCACCTTTCTGTCCCTGTAAGCCTGGAAGACCTTGTGTACCATTAAAACCACCTAGACCTTTAGGACCAGGTGTACCCGGCAATCCAGTATCACCTTTAAGACCTGCTTCTCCTTTGAGCCCTGTTATTCCTTTATCTCCTTTAAGACCAACTTCTCCTTTATTACCTTTCTCTCCACGGACTCCTGGTGATCCATCTTTACCAGGTAAACCTTGCTTACCTTGAGGACCTTGTATACCTTTTGATCCAGGGACACCTTGCGCTCCAGCAACTCCTTGGTCACCTTTAGGACCAGCAGGACCTGGCAAACCACTTTCGCCTTTAGGGCCACTCAGACCATCTATGCCTGGCTCACCTTTCTTTCCAACTGAACCTGAGAAACCTGGCAAACCTTTTTCACCTTTAGGACCACTTGGACCAATCTTTCCTATTCCAGGCTCACCTTTGTCACCCTTTTGGCCAAAATAACCAGGCTGTTCATATCTGCTATTAGAATCTACAACATATACTGAACCTGAACTGCATGACCTTCTATCGATTTGTTTTGACAATTTTTCTAAAGTAGCTTTAAGCACTATTACATCTTGCTTTAATTCTCTTATTTCTCTCTCTTGATACAAGCTCCTTAAAAAGATTGCCACTTCTTCTTGTTCATACTTTTCAGCGTATTCTAAAAGAGTCCATTCTTTATCCTGTGTTTTGTGCTTAGAATCAAAAGCAGCACCATTTTTTGTAAGAATTTGAACCATACGTAGGTCACCATTCCTAATAGCGCAATGCATAGGAGTTAAACCATCACTACCTTTAACACTAACGTCTGCGCTACCTTGCCTAATCAGATACTGAACCTGTTTATAGTTTCGTTGTTTTACAGCTTCTATTAATTTTCTATTTGCCTTTGAACTCATTTTCTACCTTCCAATATACCCAAGATAGTATTAAAGAAAATAAAAACATACCATTCAATGTATTTTTAGTATCTAATGACTTATTCTCTCTGTTATGTTCAGTTGATCTAATATTTGATTCAGGTAGTCAAAGACCAATTAGAACTTTATTCCAGACTTAATACTGCTTTCGTAACCATTGTCTATGCCCTTTATACATGTTTCCCATACTGTTAGGCAGAGCTATCATCCAATAACTTAACCCTTTTAAACTGCTTTAAAATTTTGCAATCAATTTGCGAGATACTTTTAAATAACATCAAAGATTCATTGTACATCCCTTTCATAAACTTAACTAGTAAACCTAAAATCTGTTTTGCTATTATCAGAGATTCTTTATCACTACAATTTCTAATTTTCATACTACCTAAAATTATAGCTTTTACAAACAATAATTTTCTCTATAAGTCATACGCATCAGATTAAGGAAAAGTGGCATAAGGAAGAAAGAGATTAGTAATTTAATGTTACTATATTGAACAATTTTTTCTTAACTTGATGCGTATGAAAACTATCAAATTTAATTAAAATTACCATAAAAAATTTACCTTAATTAGCATTGTTTGTAGAAGTGTTTTATATTATAAAAAATACCTGAACTTTAAAATTTGTACTATTTGTTAGCAAGAGCCTTTATCACTGAATGCACAATATCACGCAATGTTTCATCTTTAATTTTTCTATATTCTCTTACTAATCTTGATATTTCTTCGCTGCCCACATCGCTACGGAAGGCATTATCATGCAAGTCTTCAGAGGCTTTGGTAAAAAAATATGACATATCAACAGACAAAGCTTCTGCCAAATTATACAATCTATCAACTACAAGCCTTACCTCTCCAGTTTCATATCCTTGTATATGCTGAAATGAAATTCCAAGCTTTTTTCCTAAGTCCCTTTGGCTAAAACCACATATTAGCCTTCTTTTCCTTATTTTTTCACCTATTTGCTTATCGATAGGATGTTGTATGGTCATTTTACGTATCAGATAATATACTTTGAGAAAAAGATTTTACCAATATATAAACTACACTACGTAACCTTTTGCTCTTAATTTCATTGTATCCTTTGACTAATTTTAATATCTCCTCATCATAAGCTTCATGTGAGTCGTCATGCACATCAGTAAAAAAATCAGCCACATTAATCGATAGAGCTTTTGCTAAGTCGTATAGTCTACTAGCCAAAATGTGGTTTGAACCATTTTCGTACCTTTGTATCTGCCTATATGAAACACCTATTCTTTTTCCTAACTCAGTTTGTGTTAAACCACAGTATAACCTAAGTTCCTTTATTTTTTTGCCTAATTCCACTTTTTATTACTAATTTTAGCTGTTCAAGCTTATATTGAATTTTTTAATTTATGAAGTGGAAAAAAAGAAGGAAAGCTAGAGAACTTTCCTTCCAGTCTACAGATTACAATAAACCACTGTCATAAAAACTAAAATGGCTCTTCTGTGTTACGATTATATGATCTATTAATTTCATTCCTACATTTTCACAGGTTGCAGCTAATGTAAGTGTGTTATCTTCATCCTCTTTAGATGGCTCTATATCTCCACTTGGATGATTATGTGAAATTGCAACAGATGATGCGTCAATCAGTAATCCCTGTTTTATTATTTCCCTCACATATAGAGGCACTCTATCTATAGTTCCACAGTCTTGAACATACTCATATATTAAATGACCACTTCGATCTAAGTATACCACTCGTAAGCTTTCCTTTCTTGACTGTCCTATTGCTGCTTTAAAGTATTTTAGTAGCTCTTCTCTATTATCAAGAATCGACAGCTTTTTTAACTTACCTTTCAATATCCTATCGAAAATCTCTTTCAGGCAAAAGATATTTGCTATTGCTCCATCGTTCATTCCTGTAACATTTTTTAGCTCGTGAAGATCAGCATTAATTACCCTTCCTAAACTACTAAAGAGCTCCATTAGCTTTTTGGCAACTTCTCTTCCTTCTGTGTATGCAGATAGATTACGTTCCAGTAGCTCATGGTCAAGCAAAGACCTACCTCTGCTTGATAGAATACGAGTTTCTAATTTCTCTTTTCTCTCACTATTATTCATAAAAACCTCCAAGATCAACATTATATACAAATTCAACGCCAGCTTTCTGACGCAGTAGTTCTCGAGGAATAACCCTCTTGAACTCTAAATTTGCAATGTTATCCTTGTTGCTTTCTTGTTATAAATACCAGAATAATAAGCTACTGATATTCCCTATCTTTTTTATCTTTAATCCATCATAGCTAGCGATGCAACAAAGCCCACTGGGATCCAGGAAAGTTTGCTTGTTTACAAGCAAACTAGCATAGAAAGTGGTTACAACGTTTTCGATGAGATTATATGGAAAACTGGATTCCAGTGTCAAGCACTGGAATGACATCACAGGGGCACTGGGATGACACCTTTACGTTTGAGGCAAACTAGCTATAACACTTAACATACTACCTTTGCAAACAAATGTTCATACAGTACGCGCTGGCGTTATTTTCTCTTGATGAATAAATCTCGGTAGAGTATAGTAGCAATGCATTTATGTAGCTACTAATGAATAATTTAGTTTTGGTTTATACAACTTTTTCAAATTTTGAGGAGGCTAAAACTGTTTCTGAAGAATTGTTAAACGAGAAATTAATTGTATGTGTAAATATATTTCCCGAAGTGAATTCTCTGTATTTATGGGAAGGTAAAATTAGTAATAGTTGTGAAGTAGTGGCAATTATGAAGAGCAGGAATGATCAAGTTGATAAAATTGTAGAAAAAATCGAAGCAATGCATTCTTATGATCAGCCAGCTATTGCTGTGATGCCCATAGAACAAGCAAATAAATCTTTTACTAATTGGGCTAATAGTGTTATTGATGTAAGTAGTATTGGGGTGTAGCCAAGTGGTAAGGCAGCGGTTTTTGATACCGCCACGCGAAGGTTCGAATCCTTCCACCCCAGCCATATTGAAGTGGGTGTGAAATGATATCACTTTTCTATAAATTAAGATTATTGAATTATATATTAGGTAGTCTCAAAGATATAATTGTGAAACTGTTTCTCTTCACAATGTATCTTTACACATTCAGCATTGTGCTCATGTTTCTCAGCAATGGTTTTTGGTATGCTGTAGAATTTTGCTCTTTCAAAAATGCGTTTTACCGTTTGTTTCAATATTGCAAGTGGTATTATGAAAATAGGGAAGATCTCGGTTACGGAATTTCTATTCGAATATTAGTGGCGTTTCTTACTCCGCATTTTCTCTATAAATTATTACTTGGCACAGGCTGGAAGTCCTTTTTAAAGGAAAAGATAATACAGATACTCAACACAAGAAGAAAAAAGGGTAGTGAGTTCAGTAACAGTAGCAAACCAAGTGGCAGTAGTTATAGTGATAAGAATAATTACAGCAATAACAGTGGTAACAATGAGCGTCAAGCTCAAGATGCAAAGCGAAAAGTAAACATGATAAAGCAGCTATTAATCAAAGATATAGAGGCAACTATAGATAGGAGATTGAATTATATTTTTTTCGGTAAAAGGAGTAAACCTCATTAAGAGGTTGTCCGGAAACAAGTAAAAGGCTATAATATCTGAAATTTTAGTACGGGGTAAAGATGAGAAAAAAGTATCCAACAGATCTAAGCGAAAGGGAATGGGCAAGAATAGAAAAACACTTCAGAGTATCATACAAGAAAGGAGGAAGGCCGCCAAAGTATAGCAAAAGAGAAATATTAGAAGCAATTTTCTATGTATTGCGTACAGGGTGTCAATGGCGGTATTTACCAAATGATTTTCCGCTATGGAAGACTGTGTATGAGCAGTTCAGGCAATGGAAGAAGCAGGGAATTTTTGAGAAAATGAATTATGAAATTACAAAATATAGTAGAAGAAAAATAGGAAGGAATGAGCAGCCGAGTGCCTGTATAGTAGATAGTCAATCTGTAAAGACTACAGAAAAGGGGGGATCAAAGGCTATGATGGAAGTAAAAAAGTAAAGGGTAGAAAAAGGCATATAATTACAGACACTCAGGGTTTTATACTAGGTTGTTACGTAGGCGCTGCTAACGAAAATGATAGAGATGGTATTAAAATAGCATTAAACAATATGAGAACAAAATATACTAAAGTTAAAAAAATGTGGGCTGACATGGGATACCAAGGAAGAAATTTAAAGAATCACATAAAGGAAGAATATGACATAGATATTGAAATTGTTACAAGGCCTCCATGTAGATTTTGGGTGCACAAAGATACGCCACCTGAGCTACTACCAACAAGAGAACAAGGGTTTAAAGTACAGCCAAGAAGATGGGTTGTAGAAAGGACTTTTGCTTGGGTTAATAGGAATAGAAGGCTATCGAAGGAGTATGATTTACTCACAACATCCACTGAGAATTTCATATACCTAGCTATGAGTAGGGTTATGTTAAAGAGGGAATATGCTTGAATTTACTAGTTTCCGGACAACCTCTTATACCAATTCCCATTACAGGGCAAACAGATGGACAATGATGGAAGAAAAGCCATACTGAAGTAAGTAAAATAGCGAGGTTTAAATGGCATTAAGATCAAAATTATTGGATGAAAAAGTAGTAGAATCAGCAAAAGAAATGCTGAAGAAAGTAAGGAATAATGCATATGTTTCAAAAAAACTAAATGCTGTAATTGCAGCAAAAAAGTACAGTATAACGGCTGTAGCAAAAATATATTGCATTTCAAGAAGCGCACTAACTTCGTGGGTAAAACTCTTGAAAATTGGCAGAGAAGAAAAACTGTTTGCTCCTTCACAACGTCGTAGAAAAACTAAATTAAATCAGGCTCAACTACAGCAAATTGAAGAGTGGATAGAAGAAAATCCTAATATCACCATTAAAGAAATGAGAATAAGAATCCAGGAAAAGTTCGGATTAAATATCAGCAAATCTACAGTACACCGCCATATGCAAAAGATGAAATTCTCATATATTACACCAAGACCAGTTCATAATGGACAAGATAAAAGCAAACAAGAGGAATTCAAAAAAAAATCTCAATGGAGCTATTAGCAAGTATCCAGAAAAAGAGCTATTTTTCTTTGATGAATCATGGTTTGGCACACATTCAAAAGTTGGACATGGGTGGTTTAAAAAGGGGATTAGAACACAGGTTAAAACAAAATTAGGTAGGCAAAATTTCTATCTCTATAGTGCAGTTAATCCTAGAAATCGAGAGAGTTCTAGCTTATTTGCACCAAATGTCAACACTGATTGCATGAACATATTTCTTGAGCAAATTTCGCAATATCTAGAAACACGAGAGGCTTTTCTCGTTATGGACTGTGCTAGTTGGCATAGGTCAAAAAATTTAAAGGTACCTAAAAATATCGACATTATATACCTACCTCCATACTCACCTGAGCTAAATCCTGTTGAGAGGCTTTGGTTATATATAAAACAGAACATTTTGCGCAATAAAATATACGATACAATTGCTCTACTTGAGGGTGCTTTGTGCAAATTTATTACTTCTCTTGCCAGCTCCACAATTAAACAACTCTGCAATGTTTCCTATTTGACTGGACAACAATGAGAATTGGTATTAGTTTGGGTTATGCAAGAAGTCTATTTACTTCTTAACTTGACGCACATGATGTCTTGCAGCATCATCTACTGCTTCTAAATAAACCATCACCAAACATATACCACTGTGTACTTCTATATATGCCTCATTGCTCAGGCTTCGATTAAAGCAAGAATTCTTTCCTGGAAAGGCAAGGTTGCTAAGATGCAGTTCCCATTTTAATCCTTTGGTTGATATTTGAGCTCTCGGTATACCAAGTAAAGATATTTTAGTATTTTTTGGCAAAGAAAAAAAATGGGTAATACCTTTTCGTAAAGTGTAATCTACCATGGGAGGTGAAGGTGTGTAAAAGATACTGCCCGTACTTAGAAAAATGTTAATATTCTGTAGTATGTGATCAATTGCTCCTCCAGTAATACCCGTTACTATTGATGGCAATAACTTTACTGTTTTTAAGTGAGCCATTGCTTTAGAAAAGTCGCAATAATCTTGATCAGGTAGATATATCGTATTCAAATTAGCACGTAAATCCAGATTTACGCTATCCAAATCTCCTACTACAAGATCAGGTTTTACGCCAATTGATAGAAGCTTGTTTGCTCCTCCATCTACAGCAATAATAGGTATATCTCGTTTAAAAAACGATGAGCTCGGTATTTTTCCATTTAGCACTACAATAGAACGATATTGTTGTTGTGTACTGCAGTGCAGCACATGATCATGGTGCAGGTTTTGCATCGTAGTAACATTTTTGAATAATTGATATTATGCTAATCACTAATCCAGCAATATTGCTAAGCACCACAAAAATTGAGCTCTGGTAAAGACCATAGCCAATCCAAGACAATGAACAAATAAGATAGTTTACTAACATTAACATCGATACATCACGAGTAACTTTAGTGATATATGCTTTATATACTTGAGGTGATAATCCAATTAGAGATGCAATTAACGCAATGAAGCCGAAGCATTCTTCAATATTTATATACATACATTTTCCTACGCTTGCTTTAACAATATCAGGTTCAAAGGGTTGTA
Source organism: Tachina grossa (assembly GCA_949987645.1). NCBI lineage: Eukaryota > Metazoa > Arthropoda > Insecta > Diptera > Tachinidae > Tachina > Tachina grossa. The sequence continues at coordinate 23,757 of CATLJX010000048.1, forward strand.
CTTTATGTACTCTCAGCTTTTCTAGAGCACCCCTAATGCGTGTAATTTATAACATCATTTAGTCTATTAATCAAGAAATTAATAGTGACTTGCATTTATGAAACCCAATCGGCTTCTATGCTAATTATTATCTAAACTAATCGTCGGTTGTGCATCTTGCTCAGAGATTAGGGCAACCAACAAATTATTTATCAATTGAACCTTTTGCTTGCCATCTAATTGTAAGCTTTTGTTTTTTTCAAAATGAGCTATTACTTCCTCGACAATTCCTATTGCATTTTGCACTATATGCCTTCTTGCCGAAGTGATAGCATGTGCTTGTTGACGCCTTAACATTGCTTGTGCAATCTCGGACGAATACGCCAAATGCGATATTCTTGCTTCTGTAATCTCAATTCCTGCAATATCTAATCTTTGTTGTAACATTGACCGCAATTCATCTGAAATTTTATCAGAATTTTTACGTAAAGATTCCTCATCGCTTTCGCTATCATACGGATAATTGCTCGCCAATTCTCTAATTACCGAGTCACTTTGTACAAAAACAAATTCGTGATAGTTGTTAACATTATAATACGCCTTTGCAGGACTGCTCACTCTCCAAACAATTACTGCAGAAATCTCTATTGGACTTCCATTTGCATCATTAACTTTTATTTTTTCTGTGTTAATATTCTGAAATTTTAGGGAAACTATATATTTGCTTGAAAAGGGAAGCGTTACACATATTCCAGACTTAAAATAAGTTCCAATATAATGACCAAAAAATTCTATCACTCTTGCTTCATTAGGGTCATTAATAAAAAATCCTTGAAGAAAAGTCAAAATTGAAACGGCAGCAACTCCAAGTGCAATTGTGCTGTCATATGCCAAAAAAAGCAGCGATAAAATTAATCCTAGCGCTATTAGTACAGGAAAAAACCGGAGTTGACTTAAATTTCTATCGTTTATCGTATTCTTATCCATATTGTCTTTAAACTTCTTTTTCACTTGAACCCTCTCTGTTGATCGTTTTATTTATCTTATTTACAAATAGTTTAAACTCTCTTAATTCATGATCAGGCAATTTTACTTCAGTTTTATGCGCTATCGTAAGCGGATCGATGTGTTTGCCGTTATATATAACTTCGTAATGTAAATGAGGTCCTGTTGCAACACCAGTGCTACCAACATAAGCGATGATCTGCCCCTGCTTTACTTTAGAGCCTAACTTTATATCGCCACTAAATCTACTTATATGCGCGTAACAGGTTGAATATTCATTTTTGTGTTTTATTTTGATGTAATTTCCATAGCCACCATTCTTTCCTATATATTCTATCACACCCTCTGCAGCAGCGTATATGGGAGTGCCAAGTTTAGCTGCATAATCCACTCCTTTGTGAAAAGCAATTTTACCGCGAACAGGATGCTTTCTATTGCCAAATTTTGAGGATATGCGATAATCTCCATTTAAAGGATTTGCAAAAATTTCGCCATTTTTTAAGCTTATTCCTTCTTTATTAAAATACCTTTCTTTGCCGTCTTGCGATTTATAATGATATAAACTAATAGCTTTCTTGTTTATTGTCAGTGAAGCATATAAAATTTTTTCTTCAGTCTTCTGATTATTAGGCAATCTCTCAAAAAGAACTTCCAATTTACTCTTCGGCACAATGTCTTTTTTAAAATCAACACCGAAATCTTTATATATGTTGATCAATTTCACCACTGTATTTGGCGCCAACCCTTGCTCAATTCCCGTGGCAAAAAAGGAAGATTTTATGGTACTGGATATTAAAAAAGTCTCTTTACTGTTATCTGGAGTCTTAAGGGCGTGTATATTAAATATTGGTAAAATATAAAACAGTATAAATATAAACAGCTTCATCATTTAAACAGCATCAACAAAAGTAAAATTACCTTCCACATACTGTACATCGTCGTTATCTTCTAGTTCTTCAACCAATGCAGATAATTTATCAATTAACTCTTTATCGCTAATTTCAATCAGATCTTTTGGCTGCCGTGAAAGACGAGCAAGTTCTGGTTCTCCGAATTTTGCATAAAAGGCATCGCGTACTTTACCAAAATCTTTTATTTCACAAGTTATAACGTGTAATCCTTCTTTGTCATTTTCCTCAACATTCAATACTTCTAATTCGATTCCATGACTGAATAAATCATCAAAATTCACACCCTCTGCTTTATAGACAATTAAACCTACATGATCAAAAAGGTAACTAACACTTCCTGTTTCTCCCAAGTTTCCACCCTTGCGAGAAAATATATAACGTACCTCAGAAGCAGTACGGTTGCGGTTATTAGTCAAGGCATGGACAATGAGTGCAGTGCCAGAAGGCCCATGACCTTCATATTGTATTTCCTCGTAATTTTCTCCAGCAACGTTACCAGTTGCATTTTTTATTGCTGTTTCTATTTTATCTTTTGGTAGATTTTCCTTGCGTGCAGCAAATATAGCAGAGCGAAGGCGCGGGTTGAGTTCGGGTAGCCCTTGCTTTGCAGCAACTGCTATTTCTCTGATCAGCTTCGTAAATTTTTGAGAGCGCTTTGCATCCTGAGCGCCTTTCCGATGTTTTATATTTGAAAATTGTGAATGACCAGCCATATTCAAATAGTTAAAAACCTAATTATATATCAAAGCATAGAAAAAGCTAAAGCAAATTTTCAAGCCTCTGGCTTGGCATCTTGCAGGTTTTCTGCTAATAACATACTTTCATACTGCTCAACTTCTAAGTCAAGGCCAAGAGCTGAATGGGCTGCTATTAAATAGTTAATAGACTTAGAAAAATATTTAGAATCTTTATAGCTTGCTATATTCTGGAAACGCTTAATTGCTGCTAAATATTCACCACGCTTCAAGTAAAATTTACCGATAGAATACTCTTTTGTTGATATATGTTCTGTGATTAGCTTTGCTTTTTCCTTTATCTCGCCTACATATTCGCTGCCTGGAAAGAGATTAATGTATTCTGTAGCCAGCTCTAAAGTTTTATATGCAGTTTGCTGTCCAAGTTGCACTTTATTAATTTGCATGTAATAAGATAATACTCTTAAGTAGTATACATATGGTAAATCTTCACCATTTGAATAAACATATATATAATCAGCCATATCACTTGCAGCACTGCTATAGTTACCCATATTATAGTGAGAGACCCCAGATAATAATTTTGCTTTCATTGCCCAATAAGAAAAAGGATACAAATCCTCTATCTTATGAAATGCCCTAATAGCTTGTTTATATTTTTTCTGGTCAAAAAGTTCAACTGCTTCTTCATATAGTTCAGTTTCAGTTTTTTCAAGATCATCCGCATACGATTGTGTAAAGGAGCAAATTAGGAAAATAAAGCACGTGATTAAAGTCTTATACATAAGATTTTTTTCGATCAAAATAAAGTATAGACCTAAATATTACTTAAATAAATAAATTTCTTAGGCAATAGACGGCCCTTCTTCTTTATAACTACGGTCAGAACTACCTGCATTTCTTGATTCACCTCGTCCTTCCACTTTTGGATCTTTCAGCGTCTTACTGTAGGAATGTATAGTTAAGACCTGTACAGCCATAAAAATTGCAATACCTATCAAGCCTAAAGTAGGTCCAACAGCAGGATTTAAGGACGATGCTAATGCTATTAACATTATCCTTCTTATTAAAAATACAGAAGAACCAGCAAGCGCCAATCCGGCTACAGATATATTGCTAGTTTTCTTGCTAGATTTCTCATCAAGATCAGACTTTTCTGTTTCCTTTTTCTTATTTTTTTCATGCTTATCAATATAAGAAACAAGAGTTGCAAGAAAAGCAATTGCATTGGCAAGAAATAAAATTGCATCCTCTGCTGCTTCAAGTGAAGATGTTTCACCCATTATCATACCTACAATAACCAGTGCAGTTGTTATAGCCTCAATATAGATCAAACACTGACCTATATCAGAAATATTGTGCTCTTTTTCCTTTACTTCCTCTCCATTTTCAATAATCTCCAACTCTCGTTCTTTTTGTGCTATCTTCCTATTATTGTAAATTAAATATAGCGTACAAATAAGAGATAAGACTGTAAAAGGTAATATAGTGTGGCTTAGCGCGCCACTTATCACGCCAAGTAATACCTGATCGCTATATGTTTTTTCCAGTTCAATCGCCATCAGCAATGTAAATGGGACCATTGTTGCCAATGATGCACATTTTCTATATAGCTCTCTTTTTTTTAGTGCTAATAGTTCTTGTTCTAGCCTTTCTCTTTTGACTTCTTTATCAACTGTTGGCCAAAAATCCCAAAAAAACTCTTCTAATGGTTCAAAATCTCTTTTTTTCTTATTCTTTCCTGGAACCTTTTTAGTAGAAGAAAATTTGCCACTAGGTATTTTCATAATATTAACCTAATTAGTTGTAAGTTAATACAATTATACACCTTTTTGCTTTCTGAGTCAATATCACTAAGATATTAACTACTCTTGTCTATTAACTATTTCCTAGGAGATTTAACCAATCTGTTTGATGCCGGCTAGGATATAATTATAGCCTGACCACATAGTTATAATAGCTGCAACCCATAAACAAATCGCACCTGTATATTGAATCATATAATAATCGTTCATTATTAGCGCTACTACAGCAACCATCTGCAAAAATGTTTTAATTTTTCCAGCTTTGCTTACAGGTAGACTAACATTTGTAGCTATCAGAAACTCCCGTAAACCCGAGACTAATATCTCCCGACAGATGATGATAATCGATGGTACTATTGTAAAATCATTTATCTTATGCTTATAAACTAGCATAATTATCGTTGAAACCACTATTAATTTGTCAGCAATTGGATCAAATAGCTTGCCAAACTTTGATTGGACTTTCCACGCACGCGCCAGGTAACCATCAAAAAAATCCGTAATGCACGCAAACACAAAGATTGATATTGTTATCAGGCCTGCATATTTATTTTCTATATAAAAACTTAATATTATTGCTGGTATTGCAAGTGCACGAGAAATTGTAAGCAAATTAGGCACGTTTTTTTTAAGCATGTAATATCATCTTACGTAATAGGTAAACTTATACAGAAGTACAACAGAGTTCACAAGTTAATAGTTTACAATTGAACATTTATAAAAACTCCATATACTTAAAAAATACAAGCTTAAAATATAAGGATGTAATGATGAACGATGATTTAGATAGTACCACAAAACAAGAAGCGCTTAAGTATCACAGCAGAGGTGGTAACCCTGGTAAAATTTCAATCATGCCAACAAAACCTTTATCTACCCAGTA
>CATLJX010000049.1:0-10000 GCA_949987645.1 Tachina grossa
GACGTTTTCAACGTGACATTTTTCCGCAATGATTCCAGTGTTTAATTATTAGTAACTTTTAAAAAAAAAATTATTCTTCAAAATATAAAGTGGATATTATTAATTAAATTAAAATGTTTCTTTGTGAATACGCTGTCCGAGCTCCTTTTATTTCAACGCCATCGCAAGAAAACGAGTGCAATTTGTGGATAGCACTAATTTTTTTTTACTTCCATTTTTCAATGAATTGAAGGGAATACTGTTCAACTTGTTTAGATGAAATAAAATATATATCTATTCCATGAACATTACCCCGCGCACAGTTAAAAAATGCAAAAGCGTCAGATAACACTATATTTTTTGATTTGGTAATTAACCAAACTTTTCTTTTTAAAACGGCTCCCACTTCATCAACAGCACCTTTTCCGTGCGAAGTAGCAAAGTAATTCCATTCCATGTAGCTGCAACCAAATTGGCTTATAAAATCAGGCATACGTGATATGATAAATTTATTTTTGAATTGCGAGCTGCTCCCGTCGGAAAATAAAAAAAAATTGGAAAATCCACCATATTGTTTTTGTAAAGGGTGTTTTTTATTGAGGTATAGAACTTTAAGTTGGCATCACTTTTTTAACTGGCGGCCATTTTGTCAGCTGTCAAGTGATTAATTTTTAGTTTGGCTTGCCATTTCATCATGAACAGGTTGACAAAAGAACAACGCTTGCAAATCGTGCAAATTTATTTCGAAAATAATTGTTCAGTTCGCGAAGTTTACCGCAAGCTCCGTCCATTTTGTGGTCGACATAATCGTCCATCAGAGCAATTAATTCGGTCAACCATGGATCGTTTTCGCACTACGTTTACTCTATGTGATAATACGCATCCGCAGAGACGTCGAACAGTGCGCACCGAAGAAACAATTGCCGCTGTAGAGCAAAGTGTTGAAGAGGACCCGAATGAATCGATTCGCCACCGTGCACAGCAATTGGAGCTTTGTCCATCAACTTTATGAAAGATTTGAATGTGGCATGAATGTGGATGAGTTGTGGTTCCAACAAGACGGCGCTACATGCCACACAGCGCACGTCACAATCGATTTATTGAAGGAAACATTCGATGAGCGCATAATTTCGCGGAATGGACCTGTCAATTGGCCACCAAGATCGTGTGATTTGACACCATTGGATTATTTTCTTTGGGGATATGTGAAGTCGCTCATCTACGCCAACAAACCAGAAACGTTAGGGGACTTGGAAGCCAACATTCGTGGCGTTATTGCCAACATACGGCCCCATATGCTCGAAAAAGTGGTTGAAAATTGGACCTGTAGAATTGGCTTTATTCGAGCCAGCCGCGGCAGCCACATGCCCGAAATCATATTTAAACATTAATGGCATAAAATTATCCTTCCAATAAAGCCAAATTGATGGACATTAAAACGATTTTTTTGTGTTTTATTTCAATTTGAAGTTCTATACCTCTAAAAAAAACACCCTATATTTATTTTACAATATTCGATATGAAACAAAAAACATCATCTTTGCTATGGCTTAATTTATCGCTCACTACAGCAATAGACATTGTTTCTCCAAATAACCAAGCCACGCACGTAAAAATAGTTACTTGCTTGTAACTAAAATGAGCGCTCTGAACTTCATTTTGCAAAATAAGCCGGTAATTTTTTGCAAAATCAATTTGCAGCACTAGTTCACCAGGTATTATATTTTCTTTTACTTCATTGAAATATTTCTGTTGGGACCGTTTATTAAAAAAATGCAACTTAAATGCTTGTAGTTGTGTTTCTAATTTATGGAAAAGTTCAGAATATGTATAAATGGTATAAGTTAACGACACACTATTATCAATTTTTCGTCAATGTTGCCATTTTACTTTCTCATAAATTTTTATTAAATAAATAATGGGAACTAACTCTGATTTTATTTCTTTTACGCAATTGTCACATTTGCTTGTCATGCAATTTTCATTATTGATATCGCAGCAAACTAACTGCAAAAAGCTCTGAACTTTTTCTGGACAACTCGGTGTTAAGGTTGCACAACCTTCTAGTAAAAACCCAAAATTAGCATGATACATGCAAACACACATGTTGTGCGGCATCTTATTTGTTAATTTTGTAAAACTAGGTCTTGATTGAAAAAATGCCTTTCTGCTTACACTTTCATTAGGGAAATCATTTTTATACAATTGATAAGCCTCAGATACCGTCATAAGCATAAATCGTTTGACAACTACCATACCAGCATACAATATAGTATCTTTCTTTCCAGCTCGTATAAAATTTTACAAGGGACTGTTTATAACTTTCTAACATATTGCTGGCTGGTTGGCTTTCCTCATAACTTTCAGCAATATTTTTGCATTTTTTTGTCAAAACATTGAGAATTTTCAACTATTTATGTTCATTTGGCAATGAATTTTCAACTTTTTTCACTGCTTTCGCTAATGTTTGCTTACATTTATACGGCATGGATGAGGTATTTGTTATTTCCTTTAATTTGTTTCGAATATTTCTTTTTCTTAACCGATCTTTTTCTCTTTTTGATGAAGTAATTTTTATATCATTTTTAGCTAATTCCCTACACTTTTTTCTAATATTTTGCATTCTTTCTTTGTTTTTTTAAAGGTAGATATTTAACTTTTCTGGGTCTTTCTTCAAATTTTCTCTCCATTTTTTGCACTTTTCTTTATTTTTTTCACTGCAGTTTTTGTTCATCTAAATATATAAAAAATATGCACATACATACATAGTTGCATAAGTGCAAATATTCATACATGTTAGCAGGGATTAAGTTTTAAAAAGTAAATCTGATACTTACTGTGTTAAACGTGACCAAATTCGAATAGATTAAATCTTATTAAGTTTTATTTTTTTTATCAATTTTCTCTGATTGGATTAAAAAATGCAAAAAATTTTGTTTAAATTAAAACTTTGAAACAACTTCTTCGAGCAGTTATGACGCAATGGCAATAAATGATCATTTTTAAGGTCGAACGTGATTTACGAAGTAGACTAAAAGAAATTAAAAATTTACCGTTAATCACATTTTCATTGTTCTCTTTTAACTTTTTCTTAAATAACTAAACGTATAAGAGTAATTTTGTGGAATAATTGTTACAATTGTTCTCTTGTTTTAACGAATATAATATTAAAAAAACATGCAAAAAATCGTATCAGAAATAAGTAATGGCATTTTCTTCTTAGCGGAAAATTTTTTGAATAAACTGATTAAATTAATAAAATTTAAATATTTCTCTATTACAATATCGTACAAAAGCTAGTTTTTAATGACTTCTAATTTTTTGGTCACGGTAGACCTTTTGGGAAAAGTGCCGATATGCTATAGCATACGGTTTTTGTTTACATTTGCTATATTATTTCTTAAAAATGGATAAAGATATTGAATTAGTGCTGAAATTAGTTCGGAAAAACGAAAATATAATAGAAAATAAAATAAAAAGAATGTGTTACAGCTAAATACAAAGAAGATGCTTGACAACGTATGTGTGAAATGTACATAAAATTGTTCTCAAAACAACAATACTAATGAAGTTTATAACGAATCAGCTCTTGTCTAACGATGTGTTAACCAATGACATATAGGCCCAAATTCACAGTCATTAGTTAACTAATAGCAATAGTTTAACCAATAATATTTGATTCACAGCTCTTTGCTTACCAAATGTCAGTGGTTAACAAATAGTTATACAACAGCTTTTTCGTTGTAAACTTTATTAGTGGTTGTCAAGCATATTCTTTGTATTTAGCTGTAACACATTATTTTTGTTTATTTTCTATTAAATTTTGGTTTTCAGCACTAATTCAATATCTTTCACGGAAAAGTTAGACGAGCGAGCACTATTAGTTAGCTAATGACTGTGAATTTGGGCCTTAATGTTATCAATTTATCGCAATATTGTTTAATATATTTCCAACTTTTATTTGCAGAATGTTATATTTATCAATAAGGAACTTGTAGCCCGAAATCTTGCAAAATGGGTAGATATAAGAGACTGATTATTCCCTATGGAAATGTAAAGAGAAGAAACAACACAGGCTCCCAAAAGTAATAAAAACTGACATATTGGAAGTCAACATAAAAAATTAGTAATCTTAACTTATTAAATTCTTAAAGTTATACATATGTTACATACATATATTACAGAAACCAAAATACAATTTTATCAACCTACTAAAGCTTTGTCCCACTTCCCTACTTTTTTCCCTCTTTCATTTCTACTAACCACCAATATTGCCTCTAATTATCAAAATCTTTAAAAATATCTAACACAATACTAAACAAAACAATATAAATGCACTAAAAGCCATAACGAAAATAAATTCAAGAAAAAATACCTTTTAACGTGAAAGAAAGCCTTCATATACAAGTAATACGAGTATTGATGAGTAGAGACTCAAAAATATCTTGAAATAAAAGAAACTTTAAAGTACACAATGAATTATGAATTTTCACAAAAATTTGCTAAAAATCACTCATTTAGCTCCTTAAACTTAAAGAACAAATAAAAAAGCTTTCATGTAGGCATCTTTTTGTAAATATAAACTTAGGTCTAGGATTAAAAGAATATATACAAAATATTAAATTAAAAATCTAAGCTAATAAAATACTTCACAAAAATATTGTTTGCTTAACATAATTCAATCATTTTATTATTCAAACAATTATTATTTGCCCATTTACATTTTTTAACATTGTTTTATATACTTTTTTACATTTAAGTGACAATATCAAATAGTCATTATTTATATATGTTATTTCCTTATATTTTTTGTTTAAACTTACAACTATAAAAGATATTTAGTTAACAAATTATCTTATTAAATATAACCTTCTTATTTAATTTTAAACAACCACGAATTTTTATTGTGGTGTGTTCTAAGCTTATTAATGAAGATATAACAGAAATACATACGTGTATATAAACATATATTACATAATCCTATTTTATTTTCTCTATTTTTTATTATTATTTATTTTTTTTTTTTTTCATTAAAAATCTTGTAATTTCAAAGAGTTTTCAGTTAAGAAAAATCTATAAAAAATAAATAATAAAAAATAAATAATAAAAAGCATTTTATTTTCACCTTTACAACATTTATTAAAAGTGTTTAAATTAGAAATCTATTTAATTATAAAATTTCTTCAACAAAACTTAATGTGAAAGTGGCAAACTTTTTAAAAAAGACGAAAATCTTAATCATATTTTTATACATCTGAAATTTTTAATAAAACATTTGAGTTTATTGGAATTGTATGAAAAGAACAAATAAAATTAACAACTAGTGTTATTTTTGTATCTACTTATTATAGTACTCGTATTATAAACACAAGAAGTAGATTTGTATTTGACTAAAAATTATTTCATTATTTAATATAAATTCTAGTTATTTGTGTTGAAGAAATTCAGAATGTTATTGTCTAGAAACTATATCTATCTCAAAGTGCTTTAAAAACAGACTTTTTTTATATGTACTTGCAAATACAGTTAGTTAATTCACAGAATTGATTGATTGATTGATTATTTTCCCCAAATACATTTAATTTAAACATTGGAAAAATAAGAGTCCAACCTAAATTAGAGCGCCAAGCGCTGCGTTAGCAACAGGGTACGTATTTTCAGTACATTTAAAAGAAGAAAATATTTGAATGTACTGAAAATACCAGGGACCGATTTTTATAATTTTATTTTAAAAATCACTTCTTAATCATTATTTTTTGATTTTTAGTTATTCCTCAGCAAATAATAGTTATTTCTTGATTTTAATTATCCCTCACAAAATAAGAGTTATTTTGTGACTTTTATTTGATCCTCACAAAATAACTTTTTTTTGTGACTTATTTATCCCTTTCAAAATAAGAGTTATTTTGTGACTTTTATTTATTCCTCACAAAATAACAGTTACGTTTCGATTTTTTTTACGACAGGCCAGAGCCTGTAAAAAACTTATATGTTAAATTATATTGACTTTTTTGTAGTTTATTCATTTTAAAAATTAAAATTTTTTTGAGCAAAAAAATAAAAAAAAGAAGCCAACAATCGGTAAGAATGTGTTAGTGTCGTTTAATTGATGATTTTTCGAAAACGTACAAATAAAATCGTCAATCAATTTAATTTTGTGTTCGTTGTGTGCGATGGCATATAAAGGGTGTACCACCAAGAACGCAAGATTTAAATTTTAAATAAAACACAGATATTTAAAAAAAAATCGTGAAACTTTATTATATCGTAAAGTAGACAAAAAGAGGTTATGTGTGGAACAACAAATCGGGCAGATGGCAGCCGCGGCTTTGCTGGCACACACGCGATCTTTTAATGAAATTTTCAATGGCCGTTTTGCATAAATGCTGCGGTATTTCATTAATGCAGCGTCCATTTCCTCTTTTAAGGCTTGAGTCGTCGTCGGCTTATTCGCGTAATCGACTTCAAAAAACCCCAAAGAAAAAAGTCTAATTGTGTTAAATCGCACGATCTAGGCGGCAATTCTGGTCGCCAAAACGCGAAATAACACGACCGGGAAATGACTGATGTAGCAATTGAATTGTTTCTCTGGCTGTATGACATGTGGCGCCGTCTTGTTGAAACCACATGCCCTCCACATTCATTTCTTCAATTCTAGGCACAAACTGGTTATCATTTCACGATACCGAACACCATTGACTGTTTGCTCTTGACCTGCGTTTGAGCGACATCATCACGTACAGCTGCGACATTTTCGGTCGATCGACCTGGTCGAAGGCGCGTTGTCTTTACATCACTAACAGACCCAGTTTCGGCAAATTTATCCATTAACAGTTGACTCTTTTGGAGCATTATTGTGACCCCAAATTGATCGCAAATTTGCGAACTGTAGCCGCAAAACTTTCACCATTTTGGTAAAACAATTTCACAATGAGAATGCGTTGTTCATTCGTGTAGCGCTCCATTTTTACTAACCTCGTACCTTCTACTAGCAAACAATAACAATTGTTCAAATGTCAAACAATGACACTTCGAATGGCGCCAAATTTAAATCTTGCGTTCTTGTTGGGACACCCTTTATGTCTTTATCGGATGATGATTTATTGTTATTAGCGGCATTAAAACTTTATGAAATTTTTGTATAAAAAAGCACATTAAACAAATATACAGACTAAATAATAATTTTTCTTTCTTCCACTCTAATTTTTCATCTATTATTATTATTATTATTATTGTTATTATTATTATTATTATTGTTATTATTATTATTATTATTGTTATTATTATTATTATTATTGTTATTATTATTATTATTATTGTTATTATTATTATTATTATTGTTATTATTATTATTATTATTGTTATTATTATTATTATTATTGTTATTATTATTATTATTATTATTATTATTATTATTATTATTATTATTATTATTATTATTATTATTATTATTATTATTATTATTATTATTATTATTATTATTATTATTATTATTATTATTATTATTATTATTATTATTATTATTATTATTATTATTATTATTATTATTATTATTATTATTATTATTATTATTATTATTATTATTATTATTATTATTATTATTATTATTATTATTATTATTATTATTATTATTATTATTATTATTATTATTATTATTATTATTATTATTATTATTATTATTATTATTATTATTATTATTATTATTATTATTATTATTATTATTATTATTATTATTATTATTATTATTATTATTATTATTATTATTATTATTATTATTATTATTATTATTATTATTATTATTATTATTATTATTATTATTATTATTATTATTATTATTATTATTATTATTATTATTATTATTATTATTATTATTATTATTATTATTATTATTATTATTATTATTATTATTATTATTATTATTATTATTATTATTATTATTATTATTATTATTTATTATTATTATTATTATTATTATTTTTATTATTATTATTATTATTATTATTATTATTATTATTATTATTATTATTATTATTATTATTATTATTATTATTATTATTATTATTATTATTATTATTATTATTATTATTATTATTTATTATTATTATTATTATTATTATTATTATTATTATTAGTATTATTATTATTATTATTATTATTATTATTATTATTATTATTATTATTATTATTATTATTATGATTATTATTATTATTATTATTATTATTATTATTATTATTATTATTATTATTATTATTATTATTATTATTATTATTATTATTATTATTATTATTATTATTATTATTATTATTATTATTATTATTATTATTATTATTATTATTATTATTATTATTATTATTATTATTATTATTATTATTATATTATTATTATTATTACTATTATTATTATTATTATTATTATTATTATTATTATTATTATTAGTATTATTATTATTATTATTATTATTATTATTATTATTATTATTATTATTATTATTATTATTATTATTATTATTATTATTATTATTATTATTATTATTATTATTATTATTATTATTATTATTATTATTATTATTATTATTATTATTATTATTATTATTATTATTATTATTATTATTATTATTATTATTATTATTATTATATTATTATTATTATTATTATTATTATTATTATTATTATTATTATTATTATTATTATTATTATTATTATTATTATTATTATTATTATTATTATTATTATTATTATTATTATTATTATTATTATTATTATTATTATTATTATTAGTATTATTATTATTATTATTATTATTATTATTATTATTATTATTATTATTATTATGTATTATTATTATTATTATTATTATTATTATTATTATTATTATTATTATTATTATTATTATTATTATTATTATTATTATTATTATTATTATTATTATTATTATTATTATTATTATTTTTATTATTATTATTATTATTATTATTATTATTATTATTATTATTATTATTATTATTATTATTATTATTATTATTATTATTATTATTATTATTATTATTTTATTATTATTATATATTATTATTATTATTTTTATTATTATTATTATTATTATTATTATTATTATATATTATTATTATTATTATTATTATTATTATTATTATTATTATTATTATTATTATTATTATTATTATTATTATTATATTATTATTATTATTATTATTATTATTATTATTATTATTATTATTATTATTATTATTATTATTATTATTATTATTATTATTATTATTATTATTATTATTATTATTATTATTATTATTATTATTATTATTATTATTATTATTATTATTATTATTATTATTATTATTATTATTATTATTATTATTATTATTATTATTATTATTATTATTATCATTATTATCATTATTATCATTATTATCATTATTATCATTATTATCATTATTATTATTATTATTATTATTATTATTATTATTATTTATTATTATTATTATTATTATTATTATTATTATTATTATTATTATTATTATTATTATTATTATTATTATTATTATTATTATTATTATTATTATTATTATTATTATTATTATTATTATTATTATTATTATTATTATTATTATTATTATTATTATTATTATTATTATTATTATTATTATTATTATTATTATTATTATTATTATTATTATTATTATTATTATTATTATTATTATTATTATTATTATTATTATTATTATTATTATTATTATTATTATTATTATTATTATTATTATTATTATTATTATTATATTATTATTATTATTATTATTATTATTATTATTATTATTATTATTATTATTATTATTATTATTATTATTATTATTATTATTATTATTATTATTATTATTATTATTATTATTATTATTATTATTATTATTATTATTATTATTATTATTATTATTATTATTATTATTATTATTATTATTATTATTATTATTATTATTATTATTATTATTATTATTATTTTTATTATTATTATTAT
>CATLJX010000049.1:15000-34486 GCA_949987645.1 Tachina grossa
TTTATTATTATTTTCGGCACATCATGTTGCTTACTTACAAAACAGAGTTTTCCTGAAATACTGGCTATCTATAAGGTTTAGAATTCATATTGACAGACATATACTATTATAATACAGTCTGTTCATCAATTTAAAGCTTTCTCATAAACTATATTTTTTGTCCATGCGCGAAACAGGGAAACTCCAAGTTGATTCCGCAAACTTCTAACGACTGTCCTTGCGATTTATTTATGGTCATCGCAAAGCCCAGATGTATTCGAAATTGCAAGCGTTTAAAATCGAATAGTAAACCGTTGGAATCATCGGTATCCGCGTTATCAAGATATCCTCTCCTTTGTATTTTCCTTTTATGATTGTTGCCTCAATGACATTATTTATAAGCTTTTTCACAGCCAGTCTTATTCCATTGCACAGCTGAGGTTGATTAATGTTACGCAGCATGATGAAAACTTTTAACTGCAAATTGAGAGGTGGTAATCCAGTCAATTCCAGTGAATTTAAAAACTCCGTGGGATAGTTGACTACGTCGTCCTGGTTCATAGCTGTGTCGAGTGATTTGAAGGAAACCAACTGTCCTGGAAGAAAATTCTGAATGGTCGCATTGAGATCCTTGACACCTTTATTTTTCGCAGCCAATATTCCTCGTTCACCCAGCCTATTATGGTTATTTAATTTCTGCGTTATATAAGCTCCTCTTTTGAGCCTGTGATGTGACAGAAATCTGTTGGCAATGTGATGAATCCAGCCGAGGTGTCCACTGCAACTTTGTTATTTCCAATCACTAACATTTCCAGTTTCATCTTGTTGCAAACATACTCGCATATTGGTTGTTAATTGGAGTGTCTTTACATACTGCCACAAAATTTAATGATTTTAAGCATGTATTTAGTTCATCAGCAACAGTTTATTGGGGAATAACTGGAAGAGTCTGACGAAAATCACAAATATCAAAAAAAAAAAAAGAGCACATTACTTGTTATGTCACTATCACAAAGGATCACTAAAGTAAAGAAAGTTCTGGCGCACTAATAGATATTGTAACACAATATCGCAATACTTTTTTCCGTGTTCTAAAATGCGACAGAATGGATTGACATGTTAGTTGGTTGCCAAATCTAATGTCAAATATTATGGTTGCGTTCAAAAATTTAATTTGTGACAAAACTTAATATTTATCAATCTATATAAAACAAAATAATTTGATAGATTAACAACTGAAGTTAGCTAAAATTAAGTTTGAATAGCAATAGCAAAGTTCAAATTGACTCTACATTTTATTTAGAAAACGTTTATATGGGAAAAAGAAAAGGACTGTTTTTAGGGTTTTCCCGGTAATTATTCGAATTTTATTCACCTTTTAAACCTTCCCTAGACCTTCACAAACATTTCAAAACCAAGGCAAGACAAATCCGTTCAGCCGTTCTCGAGTTTTAGTCAGACTAACGAACAGCAATTGATGTTTATATATATAGATAATAATTGTGTTGTTGTAGTGGATGGAGTTAAATTAATATGCAACAAATTAATATCATGCAAAATAATTATTTGCTTATGATAATACCACTGACTTACTACAAGTTTATAGAAGCTATTTATAATGAGTGCTTTGTTTTTGTTTTCAATATAAGTAGGCAGACGAGGATTTTCACATGGCTTCTATGAACTGGCAGTTAGTTGCGTATATAAAGCAAAAATCTACATCAACTGACACCACACAAAGAACTCTGAGGAGGAAGGTGTAGTGGCCTTCGAAAGCAACTTGTTGTTCCGCTCTACTAGTGTTTGTCAGAATATTTGCAATTAAATTGGTGTTATTGGTTCATTAATAATTATCACATTTCATTTGGCTTACAAGGCGGTATGAACTTTAGCCTGATCAAAAATCATAAATATTGAAACAAATGAAATTCGAACAATAATAATTAAAATTAACTAAAATTGTTTTAAATTTATTTTGCGCTATAGAAGAAATGTGCATATTATTTCAGAGACTGCCTGTTAATTCTTTTGATTCTTTTTATTTTTGTTATCAAAATAAAAATAATCTCTTGTCGAATTAAACTTTAAGCAAAACGCTTACTTTCATTTTGGTGTATTATAGGTGGCCGCAGTTAAGTCAGCTAAAAGGCTATTACTCAAAGAAATGGCAAATGTGTCCCTAACGTGTGAAGAAATGGAAACTGTAGTCATAGAGGTATAGGCAATACTGATTTCCAGGCCTATTTCAGCATTATCAAATGACCCTAATGATTTAGCTGCCTTGACTCCTGGTCATTTCCTGATTGGGGAACCTCTCACGGTACTAGTCAATGCAACTGATCAGTCGATGTCGCCATCACTCGTTAAACGATGGGAATTGGTATCAAAAATAAAACATCATTTCTGGCAACGATGGTCCCACGAGTACCTTACTGAACTCCAGCAGCGTAACAAATGGCAATCAAAGTCTTAAAATCTGCCAGTGGGTACTATAGTTATAGTTAAAGACAACACTCCTGTCATGACTGGTGAATCGGAAAGGTAACCGACGGTATCGTGATGACGGCAACATTCATCAGGCATCATTAAACGGGCAATTCACTTACTTGCTCCGCTTCCTCTCGATACATCCTACACCACTACTGGCAATGAAAGTACCTGATCCGCTTTTTCTGGACAAACCCTCAACCACTGTGGGCAGTGAAAGTGCAAAACGCAATCCTTGGGAAGGGAAAAACTACAAATCTACCGACAAAAATAAAGGAAAAAGCTCGTATCTCAAGAGAATCGAACCACCCACTGACAAATACAAAAGCTCACCACCCAATTAAATTGTCTATTGATATTAACGATCCCCCCGAGGCCGCAATATGTTCCTTCTTTTGATTATTTTTATTTTTGGTATCAAAATAAAAAGAATCTCTAGTCGAATTAAGTTTTAAGCAAAACGCTTACTTCGTTTTTGTTTGACTTTTTTTGTTTATATTTTTCTCAAGTCTCAAGTGAACTTAAATTGTTTCCCACAATTTAATTAAAATAAAATTAATTTATTTCTCACACATTTATCAAGCCAGGTATGGGAACTACCATGTGAGCATAATTAACGAAATAAATAAAACATTTTACTTTCCACGTGTGCTTCAAATTACCAGCCAGACAGTAGTGAAATTGAATATTTCTTTTGCTTAGCTTACGATGGGAATGAATTTGGCAAGATAATAATGAACAATTTCTAGCCGTTTAAATTATGTTTTTATTCTTTTTTTTATTAATTCTATTTTTTATTTTTGTATTAATTTTAAGATGTTTTTGAAATTTTGTATAAATACCTTAGTTATTGAATAAAGTTTATGATTTCAACTTAAATCGTCATCCACTACACTTCTCTGAGTCAATAAGATTATCCTGGTGTACTACCTGAATAACTAATTGATTACTCTACAACTTGATTTATCCTTGTATATCACTTGGATAAAAACACCAACCTTTTTTCAAATTAGTTACACTTGTGTACCACTTGGATAAACCCCACCACTTACATCTCAGTTAAGCCAGGCAAACTAGTCTGGTATTAACACTGACAAAACTACTACCGAGATTGTTCTTATCTTAAGTCATTTCTTTTATACTGTTAATAAGTAAAATACTCGAGTATTGTTCTGAAAAAAGTTGGCGCCTCGAAAATTATTTTTTTGATATGTCGTAGTCGATTTTTTTCCCTCATGCCAAAAGCTATCAAAAAATCGATGGCACAATATCGATTAATTTTTTTAATACATATCGAGCTGATTTAATGTACATAGATGTCCTCCTTTTGGCGCCTTCGCCAATTTTTCAAACGAATTTTTGGTCATCGTCTCGAAAATCCCTATCATTTGATACCCATATCATGAAAGTAATAAAAAGAGTAATACGACCCTTTTTGGTGTCCACCACTTTTTGTCGTTAGCGGAATGTCCACAGGTTGATATCATCGTTGTAGCTATATATATACCCAACAAAAAATTACACATTACCATCAGAACTACTTGCCATATAATGACTTACTTTTCTGATTGCCAAATTTCATTACTCGCTTACAAATCTCATTACTTAAAATGTAAAAAAATTATGTACAAGTTGCTAAATGAAGAGAATAATTTTTTTAGATTAAATAGATTAACAAGTTTCCAAATCAAATAGGTATGTACTTCACAAGAATCGATTATTTTAGTCTCACGCCTTGTTAAAATCATTAAGTTGGTAATCCAGTAAGGAACAGCTTCCACCAAAAATGCTTAATTCCAAACTCGATTACCTTTTATGAAAATTTTTGCAAAAAATCGATGTCCGAATTTTGTTCGCCTGGACCCCACAAAACGATTACCCTTTCCAGATATTTAGATAGCCGAAATTTGAGCTCGATTAAATCACGTTAACCCATTCTATTTTAAAATCGAAGAAGATTTGATATCTCCATTAGCAGAACAGTGGACCAATGTTGGTAAAAGACCCAAAATTTAAAGTTTTTTCTCGAATATTTCCTAAACTGTAAGTGAAACAGCAGACTTTTTTTAGCTCTTGGATAGAGAAATCCACCTGCAAAAAATCTTTTTTATCAGATCAAAAACATCAGCTTGACATCGGTTTGAATTTTTCATTAACCCGAGGTTGCCCACTTTGGGGTTTGTGGCTCCGCCCCCTTTAAGGATATATAATTTTAATTTCAGAATTAAGCTTGGTAGCATCTCTTTAAATGCTGCAAGAAATTTCATTATAATCAGACGGCTCGTTTAGAAACTGCAGAATTATTTCCACTTTTTATTTCAAAATGCCCCACTGTGCGTCGCTCAAAGTTTCAAAAAATCCAAATTTTTGACAAAAAAGCTGACATATGGAGCCATAACTCCAGAACCTTAAATAATAGAAACACGATTAATATCACAAAAGAAAGCTAATGTTGTTGTTCAAAATTTATATTATATACAAAATTGTTGTTATTTTAAGCTAAACCGTGTTACAACAGCCTTTAGCTCCAAAAACGTGAGCTGGTACCACTAGGAGCATACTTCGTATATTTTGTTATTAAAAGATAAATTTTCCTTTTTTGCATATTTTTGAGTTCAAAGTAGAAATATAACTATTATAGTATTATTTAAGGATATTTGAAAAAAGTTTATTGAAATTAAATTTTGTAATATATTTTGTTTCACTTTGCATATTTATCTATTCAATGGACGTAATACATATGGCCTCAAGCCCAATAAAAAATATATTACAAGTATAGTTATACTATGAGAATAATTAACTAACAATCAATAAAATAATAAAAAATAATACAAGATTCTTAAAGATCCTAACATTCAACAACTCCCAAAAAACTAAGAAAGTTAAAATTTTTAAAAACTTATAGTACAACCAAATAATTAGCTGCTCAGTTAGATATATTCATAAAGAAATCAAGTATTCTCATTTTGCAAGTAGTCAGAGGTAATGCAAAAGTACGCAATTCTCGTAGCAATACTTTCCATAAACGAGCAGCTCGTACGATAAATGAGTGCCAATAAGTACCAATACGATTGATTAAAGTCTGCTAATTGCTAAACGATCTGGTGAAAGATATGATCTAAACAATATATAACGGACTTTGTGACTTGATAATTTTATAACGATAAATAAGCAAGCGAGACTTCAAATAATTGTCAAAAGTAAGATTTAAAAAAGTTTTCAGGCGGTAAGAAACATGAACCCTTATCTAAGACCTTAAACAAATCTAATAAATTTGTTCACAATAAATTTGATTTTATTTCTGTTCCCCATGTTGCAGCCCGAGTAAACTTCAATGCAATAGTTAAGTCGTGACATTAGCAGTGTATGCGCCAAAGATTTTATGACATGCAACGGCAAATATAGGTTCAAGTGATACAATCTGCGCAAAGTCAGGCAGACCTTGGAACAAATATTATCAATATGGGTCTCGAAACTCAATCTGTTATCAGTAATCACTCCCAGAAAATTCAAACTACTGACAATCTCAACCAAAGAGCTAAACATTCTTAATTGAATGTCTAGGTTGTTATTTCTATTGGATCTAAAAATAAGAGCTTTCGTTTTATCCGGACTTACTTTAAGGTACTTAATGTCCATACAATTATACAAATTAGCCAAATTTTAATTTATTGTAACTTGTAAGGTATCACAAAATTGGTAGTCCCCAGACCAAAAAAGCTGTATATCATCAGCAAAAGCAAATGGTTTACAAAAACCCAGGTGACAAAAAGTTCATTTATAAACAAAGTAAACAGTACCAATAACGGAACCTTGTGGGACACCAGATTTTACTCCCATGACATCCGAGGCCACGCCATTGTAAGAAACAAATTCTTTTCGTTCGCTCAAGTAAGACCAGATTAGACGAAAAGCAGACAATGAAAATCAATACTCGCGATTAAGTTTGTTAACCTTCATAGGGTCTTTGGGTCAATTTTAACCCATTTCAGGAAAAAACTTGATTTTTTCTGAAAATTAGTAATTGATCTATGTCATATTTTCTGACTTTTATTTAATTTTATATCTTAACAGATATAGTAGGTTTGCTGATATATAGAATTGTATGCAAGATTTTACACGAGAGATCTTCGGGTCAAATTTGACCCGTGTTAAAGTTTGGAAACGTTGTGTCTTGTATTTCTTGTAGAATAATGAAAGATAGTGAAATTGAAAATGTCCTGCATACATTATCAGACGATTTCGAAAATCTAACACGACTGCAGATATTTTTTTTACATCTTATCGGTTGGAACAATAAATACTGAGATCACAAGTCATTTTAGTTCAAACTACATCTAAAAATATAAATAAGTTACTACCAGAGATAGCACATGTGTTATTATCATACGTGTTTATCATTATTTTTGTTTTACCAAAGATAGTACTCGTAGCCTTCTTATATATATTCCGATAAAAAAAAGTCTGTCAATCCTCTAAGTATAATATGGTCACTTATGGCTGCAAATGGGAGGGAAAATATTACTTTTTTGGGCAACAGAAGGGAATCACAATGGACCCAATTGGGTCTCCAAGTGGAGGTGTGATAAAGCACCACCCTTCCTAACCTAACCTAACCTTCTTAGTACTTTGCAGCATATCTCTAAAGTTAGTAATCGCCAAGACAAAAAACTGCAAATATGATTAGATTACAATAAATAAAAGGGAAGGGTTTATTTGCTGGATAAAGTTAGATCATGTTTTCACAGAAAGTTGCACTAAAACTACGTGAGGTAAATGAGTAGCCATAAACTTCAACTAAATTCAAAGAAAAAATACTTGAACAGAGTAAAAACAGAGCCAAAAAAGTCGTTGCCAATTTTGCCTCAACGCAGAAAATAAAACATCATTAGATACTATTATAACTTGCAAAAACTTTATATGAAAACTGCACTCTGAAACAATTACTTTATGTACAATTAATATTAATATCGATTTAATATTACGTTTTTATGTATCATGTATTAATCGAATTAAATCTATGAAATAATGTTCTCGTTCATTGGTAATAAATGAATCACAAATAAATGAAACCAAGACATAATTTTCAATTTGGGTCAAATTTGACCCGAAGATCATTAACGTCAACGATTTTAAAGACCCTATGAAGGTTAACCAACAAGAAATGAGTAAGTTGATCGAATGCTTTAGTTAAATCAATAGACAATAACACGCCTTTTCTACCACTGTTATATTTTTCCCTAATAGATTTCATGAGTTCCGTCAAAAGAAGGTCTGTATTACGGCCTCGACGAAATTCAAACTGACATTCATTTATAAAACCTCTATCATTGATTAATTTCGAAATTTGGTCCTTCATCACGTTTTCAACTACTTTTGATAGAGTAGGTAAAATGGTAATTGGCCTCAAGTTATTGATAGAAAGTAGACTGTCACTTTTTGGAATTAATGTAATGTGTGAAGTCTTCCAATAAATAGGAAATTTGGAAAAGGTTAAAATATTGTTAACAGGATGTAATAGGTGTCTACTAATGTAAAAAAAGCAACTTTTATTAATTTGCTGGGAATACCCTCAATTCCAATCGCATTAGACCCAATGGAAAACAAGACAATGTATAAGTCAGCTATAGTGATGTTAGCAAAAGAGAAATTAGTAGTGTTACTAAAATTTGAGAAATCAGGTTCAACACAGTTAGCATCAGATTGACTACACACAAAGTGTTCATTTATTTCCTTCACATTAAAGTCTACATCGACCAACCGTCCCTTCGAAATAGACTTGTATCGAACTCTTTAAGTAGCTCGTTTTTGACACAATCCTATCATCAAACCCATGTAACTTAAATGGGTTTGATCATAGGTTTCTGTCAATAACGAGCTACTGAAGGACTTCGATATAAGTCTACTTCGAAATACCAGCATTGCGTACAGTTGAGTTTATATTTTTTAAATAATACCTATTGATAACTAAGAATAGGCAATTTAGTACCTATGTATTATTACTATTCTGTTAATACGATAATTTTCTCTGGTCTTTTTTATCTTTCTTGTTATAAATAGTTATTTGATTGTATTTTATAATGTATATTATACAAAGTTTAGACAAAAAGTGAAGAGACAAAATAAAAAATAATAAATTCCTTGAAGTAATTTACAAAGGATAAATTGATTAATAAAAGCAAAGTAAATATATACAAAGTTAAATATTTCAGTTGTTTATATATATTCTATATAATTCAACATGCCTCCTCAACTAAAATATTTATTTTGAAGACCCATTGATGAAATAAATAAATTGTGTTTGATATTGGGGAGTGGTTTTGCTAAAACGTCTGCTATCATCTCGGCTGTGGATTTGTATTGGATGTTTATAATTTTTTCTTCAACTGCTTGACGTATAAAATGGTATTTATAGTCTATGTGCTTAGTTCTTGCATGATGACCTCCAAACTTTGCCATCTGTTGAGCACTTTGTGAATCACTGTAAACTGTTGTTGCTTCATCAGACAAATAACCCAATTCTTTCAATAAGTATCGCAAATAATATGTTTCTTTAGCGGCTTCAGAGAGAGCGATACATTCTGATTCTGCACTAGATGTTGCTACTACACGTTGTTTTGTTGATGTCCAAGAAATTGCAGCACCTGCGAGAAAGAAACAAAAGCCTGTTTGAGATTTTCTGTCGTTAATATCTGTGGCCCAATTCGCATCTACATAGCATACTAATGGTTCATTATTTTTTCTATAAATTAACTTAAATTTCTTAGTTGTATTTAAGTATCTAACAATTTGCATTACCGCAGTCCAATAGGTAGGTCCTCGCAAAACTGCGAGAGCATATTTACACTACATGCTATATCAGGACGACTGTAAACTGATAGATGTAGAAGCGAACCGATAATTTCTTGATATTTCGTTTTATTAATACTTTCCGCTTCTCCTTTAATTGTAAGATTTTTTTCTAAATTTAGTTTATTTTGCATTGGAATTTTTACTGGTTTTGAATTTTCTATTTTCGAATAAGATTTTCTGTGTATCCAGGTTGCGATATCGCTATCGTATCACTTTCAATTTCTATTTCCAATCCAATACAACGTTTAGGTTTTCCCAAATCTTTTATTTCAAAACTACTTTTCAAAATTCTTATTAATTTTTTCACCTCATTTTCATTATTAGATGCTATCAATATATCATTAATATAAAGCGTTACTCTCATTACGCTATTACCAGTTTTGAAATAAATGCATTGATCATGCTTAGATTGGTTTAAGCCAAATTGTTTAAAAACTGCATCAATTCTGTTAACCCATTGACGAGCCGCTTGTTTCAATCCGTAAATAGCCTTCCTTAATTTACAAACTTTGTTCTTAGATTGTTCAAATCCTTCTGGCTGAAACATATATATGTCTTCATCTAAGTTACCATTTAAAAATACTGTTGAAACATCCAGCTGCCTCAAATTTAAGTCATTTTGAACTGCAAGTGCATATATGTACAAGACGTAAAGAGCTTCGACGAACAACAGGTGCGAACGTGTGCATATAGTCAACACCATACTCTTGCGAATAACCTTTTGCAACAATCCTTGCTTTTCGTTTTTTAATTGTTCCATCTGTCTTAAGTTTTGTTTTATAAACCCACTTACAACTTATAGGTTTTTTGTTTTCTGGTAAATCCACCAGGTCCCAAGTGTTATTTTGAGCAACGACTTGTATTCTTCTTTCATTGCTGTTTTCCATTCTTCAGACTCATTACAATTTAAAACATCTTTAAATGTTTTCGGATCGTCAGTAGTGTTTCCTTTAACTAATTTCGTTGCATCTTTATTTCTAGTCCATGATCTTAAACGTTGTTTCGTGGAATTGATTTAATTTTCTGGTTCTTCTTCTTTTTCTGTTGCGTCCATCTGGTCTGTACTATCAAAAAATTCATAACTTTCTTCAGGTTCTTTTATTTTTGGACTATTATCGTTTATCTGTTTTAAATTGCATTTTCGTAGTTGTATATCATCATTATATTCATAAAATCTTGTTGTAGTTTTATAATTACATTTTTCCTCTATACATATATCTTTTTCTAAGAATTTCACATCTTTACTTTTTAAAATCGATTTAGTATCTTTTTCCCATAGTATATATGCTTTAGATTTTTCATCATAGCCGACTAATACACCTTCATAACTACGAGGCTCAAATTCAGTTTTTCCTGGTCTATTATTTAAAATAAATGCCATACAACCTATTTTACGGAAATGTCGTATAGTTGGAACTTTTCCTGACCATAATTCCTCTGGTGTTTTCTTCTGATTTAAGTTTGTTGGACAGCGATTTCTAATATAAGCTGCAGTGCAAACTAATTCAGCCCACAAAAACGCTGGTAAATTAGATTCAACCATGAAACATCTTACCATTTCAACAAGAGTTCTGTTCATCCTTTCAGCAACTCCATTCTGCTGAGGGGTGTAAGCTACGGTCTTCCAACTTATTCTGGTGCATTGTCACTTCTTATACATTTAATTTTCTTGTCTTTTTCTAACTAAACACTCTTTTTGAATTCTTTAAATACGTCCAAGTACTCACTCGTATTTCTAATGAAATATACTGTAGCGTGGTTTCATTATCACTATAACCAGGAGTGTATAGTAAACATTAAAATCAACTTGACCACAAGATACATAACATCAAATTGCATTGAAAGCATTTTTGTGCACTGGACATTTGACACTCATGCACTCGGGCAAATACCGCTGCATGAAGTGTTAGACAAATGCATTGGCAGACTGCAACGTAAATATGTATTTTGTTCAACGGCCATTTGACACTCGCAAGTCTGATCAAGGGCCGCAGCATAAAGCATTTGAATAAATCATATTTAATAATAATATGTGTTTGCAAAATCTTGCTTTTACAAGTTACTTATAAGACACACGCAGCACGTCTACCGTTAGAAACTAAAAGGGAACAATTTGCTTATTAAGCATATACCTTTTCTTTTCTCTCTTATGTTAAGATAGGTTAAGCATTATTCTCATAGTTAGTATATAAGCAGATGTAATTTAGTTTTAGAATTTCAATAATTAATAAACAACATACCAGAGAGCTCCTAGCTGAGCTCAGGAAAATTAATTTAAACATTTTTTATTTCAACGCAAATAAAATAACATTACATAGCGATCCTGCCAACATCTGGAAGTGCTATAAGACTCTGCACCCAGAATAAACCAACATAACATTTGCTGTTGTTGCGAAATTTTAAATCGCACTAGCTAAAAAAAAAGAAATAATCATTTTTAAATACCTGACAGATAAGCCGAAAATCTGTCAGAAGAGAGGGAAGTCCGCCTGGCCAAAAGGCATATAACATGGGAAAACCGGGCCACTAATCACAATTGAGGAATATAAAAGGTGGAGAGAAACAACTACTTCAGCAACACCTGATCCTAATGTTTTATACCAGCAGCCCAACAACATTGATCTGTTACAGCAAATGCATGCCCAACAACAAAAATAACTAACATCATGTGAAATCCAGCAATTGGTCAACCAATGAAGTTTGAAAGCATAAGCGAAGCAACAAATAAGTATAAAAAAAACACTAAAAATTAATAAAGAAGTGCGCTAATTACGACGCACTCTTAGGTCAGTAGGCGTTAACCGCCGTTGACAAATATTATTATATTATTACATATTTTTTTCTTTTCCTCAATGTTATTATATAATTAAATATTAACAAAAATTAATTTAAGTAAGATAATATTTTCTGTAATCAATTTTGTAAGGCTATTATAATGGATAATATAAGGAGAAAACAAAACAAAAAACAGGTTAATGTTATTTTTGAAGAAGAAGGAATTTCGTTAGAACAACAAATAGAATATTTAGCACAGATTTGGAAAATAATAGGAATGCCAGGTGCCCCAAATGAGGACGATATTTTAAACAATACTCATGTAGAAGAAATGACAGTTCGTGCAATAAGGTGGTCAGAACGCATATAAAAAGAAAATAATAAGCACCAATAATTCAGTAAGATAAATAAATTTGTAAATATGGGTAAAACAGAATCAAAAATGGAAAAACCCAATGCTAACGTGATTACCAATTTGGAAATCATTGATCATAAGTCAGAAATAAATTCATTATGGCTACTAATGATAATATTAGTAATAATTTCAGCAATAAACTTGTTGCTTAAAATATATTTGTCACATAAAAGAGCCGTAAGAAAAAAGTATTTAAGTAAAGCAAACGATTTGGACAAAATATAACCAAATTAAGCATTTTGGCTAACTTTTTTATTTTACTGATGGAATGGAAGGATATTTTAAATAAGGCACGAATTATAAAAGAAGATTTTGAACGGTCATATAAGTGTATCAATATTGATAGACCAATTAAAAATGAAACAATTATTCATCATTTTCAAAAAATTCTTATAAAATTAGAAGAAATAAGAGTTTTATTTAATGTTTATTACAATAGACTAACAGTAGCTCACCAAAGAGCAGCAGAAGCATTTTTCCTTGACTTAACAAGCAGAATTTCAAAACTAGCCGATAAAAAATCGATACAAATCGAACTACAAAATTCAGTACACGAAAGTGTAACATTTAATATTTCTATACCTAAAACTGAATCCACAATGACTCAAACTGTAGTAGACTTTTTAAATACAGCTTCAAAATTGATTATAGACTTTGATGGAAAATCAGAAAATTTACGGTCCTTTGTTGATTCCTTGTCTCTAGTAGACTCAATAAAAGGTACTCACGAAGCAGTGGCAGTAACATTAATAAAAACAAAGCTAAAAGGAAACGCCAGAAATTTAATCAATAATGAGTCAACTATATCAGAAATAATAAACAAACTAAAAAATAGCGTCAAAGGAGAATCTGTGGAAGTATTAACGGCAAAAATTTTATATATAAAACAAAACAATAAAACTGCTAACGCTTATTGCAGTGAAATAGAAAATTTAACCAAGGCATTAGAAACCGCATACATTTCAGATGGACTGTCATGCGACTTAGCCACAAAATATTCCACACAAACAGCAGTAAAATCATTAACTAAAAACTGCACCATTGATAAAGTCAAGCTTATCATGGAGGCAGGACAATTTAATAGCATGAACGATGCTATAAATAAATTTGTCAATAGTTGTACAGACGCCACAGGTCAACAAAATACCATTTTGTACTATGGACAAAAGTACAAATCTGGAAACAATTACCATGGTAATAACACACGATCACGTGGAAGAAATAATTACCCATGTAGAAATAATAACAACAACTATAATAATAACAATAATAATAACAATTATTACAGAAACCGACTAAGATTTAATAATAATAATCGCAGGAACAATAACTACGTAAGAGCAACAGAATCAAATGAAAATGGTTCGGAAAACTCCGAACTTCTCCTAGGATCAAATCAGTAAAAGTTTACCATCTTAATCTAAACTTGAGCTTCTTTATAAATATGCAATTAGGCAATACTAACACTACACTCACACTCTTAGTAGACACTGGCGCAGACATTTCATTAATAAAATCAAAATTCTTTAAACTAAACCAGATTAACACTAATAAAACAACAACTTTAAGTGGAATAGGACAGGGTGATATCAAATCGATTGGAAGTACATTTTGCGATATAAAATTTAAAAAAATTTTAATACCACATTATTTCTAAGTAGTAGATAATAATTTTCCAATACCATGCGATGGAATCATTGGCATGGACTTTATGAAACGTTATAATTGTATATTGGATTTTAACCAAGACAATGATGGCCTTATCCTTAGACCAATTAATATACCACATACAATAGATATACCAATTACGAATAAGTGCAGTGAAATTAATATACCTCCAAGATGTGAAGTAATACGTAGAGTAAGTTTTACCAATTCAAATAATGAATTATTAATTCCAAATCAAGAAATTGAACCAGGTGTTTTTATACCAAATACATTGGTTAAATCTGACAAAGCATTTATTCGTATTCTAAATACTAATAACACCATTACTAAAATCAAACAAAGTAGCATAAAAACCGAAAACATCTCTGATTAATAATATTATCAAAGAAAATTTAGGCAAAAATTCACAAAGAAAATCAGAAATATTAAAATTTTGAAGAAAAATTTTCCACAACAATTTAAAACTACGTTAATGGAACTATGTTCAACATATAGTGATATTTTAGGTTTGGAATCAGAAACAATAACAACTAATAATTTTTATGAACAAAAATTGAGAGTAAAAGATAAAGAACCAGTATATATTAAAAATTATCGTATACCACACACACATAAGGAAGAAATTGACAAACAAGTGAAAAAACTAATAGACGATAAGATTATTGAACCTTCCTATTCTGAATACAACAGTCCAGTCTTGTTTGTACCAAAGAAGTCACTTCCTAACTCTGACCAGAAGAGATGGAGACTTGTTATAGTTTACAGACAAATAAATAAAAAATTAATTGCAGATAAATTCCCATTACCTGGAATTGATGATATATTGGACCAACTAGGCAGAGCAAAATATTTTTCCTGTTTGGACTTAATGTCAGGCTTTCACCAGATTAGATTAGAGAAAAACTCTAGAGACTTAACAGCTTTTTCAACCAACAATGGTTCATACAGATTTACTAGATTACCTTATGGTTTAAAGATAGCACCCAATTTCTTTCAACGAATGATGACACTTGCTTTCAGTGGTTTAAAACCAGACCAAGCCTTTCTATATATGGATGATTTGGTCGTATTGGGATGCTCCGAAAAACACATGCTTTTAAATTTAAAAAACCTTTTCGATCTATGTCGAAAGAACAATTTTAAATTACATCCTGAAAAATGTTCATTCTTCATGAGAGAAGTAACATACCTTGGTCACAAATGCACAGATAAAGGAATATTACCAGACGATAGTAAATATTCAATAATTGAAAACTATCCAACACCAACTGACGCAGATAGTGCAAAAAGATTCGTAGCTTTTTGTAACTACTATCGAAGATTTATTAAAAATTTTTCTGAATACCCCAGACATTTAACAAAATTATCCAAGAAAAATAAACCCTTTGAATGGACTAAGGAATGTGATTTTGCATTTAAATATCTCAAAAAGGTATTAATGAGTCCAACCTTAATACAGTATCCTGACGTCGCAAAGGAATTTTGTATAACAACAGATGCAAGTAAACACGCTTGTGGGGCTGTTTTAACACAACAACACGAAGATAAACATTTACCTATTGCCTATGCATCCAAGACATTCACAAAAGGAGAAAGTAATAAATCAACAATTGAGCAAGAATTAACTGCAATTCATTGGGCAATTACGCACTTCAGACCATATATATATGGAAAACATTTTCTTGTCCGTACTGATCATAGACCACTTTCTTATTTATTTTCAATGAAAAACCCAAGCTCCAAGTTAACGAGAATTAGACTCGATTTAGAAGAATATGACTTTACAGTAGAATATCTTAGGGGAAAAGATAACCATATTGCCGACGCTCTATCGCCAATAACAATAAACGACTTAAAAGACATGAATAATGAAATCTGTTCTATATTAAGAGTCATGACTAGATCGATGACCAATACAGAAAAAGAAAAGAATAGTAATAAACTAAATAAACAGCATAAATCTAATAAAAATAATGATAAGCCCAGTATATATGTACCTTTAACAAATACTGACGTCAGAAAATACTATAAACTAAAGATTTCTCCCGGAAGATGTTATATCAAACATGGAAAATCTATAATAACATATATACATATTAACGATTTGTTTACTAACGAGAATTTTGATTTAGGACAATTTTTCTCTAGGCTCGAATATGTGGCCGGTAAACATAATATCAATAAATTACAAGTGGCACCTAGTGAGAAAATTTTCGAATTTATCTCTATTAATGAATTTAAAATTATGGGCAATAAAATATTTAATAAAATTAAAGTAGCGCTACTAAATGAGGTGACCCAAATTGATAGTAAGAATGCCAAGGCAATTCTCGAACTTATGCTGAAATATCACGATGATCCCATAGAAGGAGGACATTGTGGAATATATAGAACATTAGAAAAAATAAAGAGATATTACTATAGGAAAAAATATGTCCAAGGACATATCTAAATACGTAAAAACATGTCATAAATGTCAAACTGCTTAAACCTTAAAAAATAACAAAAGTCCAATGACTGTGACACCAACGCACACAAAACTATTTGATACGGTAGTGGTAGACACAATAGGACCATTTCCAAAACCATTATTTGGAAATGAATATGCTATCACAATAATATGTGATTTAACTAAATATTTAGTTACTATACCAATAAAAGACAAAAGCGCTAAAACCATCGCTAAGGCGATATTTGAAAATTGTATACTTACCTATGGTCCAATGAAGACGTTCATTTTTGACATGGGAACAGAATATAAAAATTCTATATTAACAGAACTTTGTAATCTACTAAAAATTGAAAAACTAACTTCGACAGCAGTAGTAGGGAACTGGGCATCCGGGGGCAATTAAAATTGTTAAATTGTGGCTGAAATTGTTAAATTGTTGCTGAAATTGTTAAATTTGGGTAATTAAAATTTGAAAATTGTTAAATTCTTGGAAATTTGTGTTTTTTTGTTTACATAAGGAGTTTTTTGTTTATATAAGGAGTTTTTTTGTTTACATTAGGAGTTTTTTGTTTACATTAGGAGTTTTTGTTTACATTAAGTGTATGTCTGTCTGTCGGTCTGTCTGTCTGCCTGCCTGACCGTGGGAAGTTTGTGTGTGGAATATTTTGTGTGAATGTATTAAGGCGGTTCATAGTTTGGCGGTTTTTATGTGTGTATGTGACGACGGGGAAAATCATGAAAATGGTTTTTCCTAATGCTGACGGAAAATCATCTAATGATTTTTCGTAATACCGAAGGCAAAACATTATAATTTTTCCTAATGCCTACTGCAATACATGATAATTTTTCCTAATGCCTACTGCAATACATGATAATTTTTCCTAATGCCTACTGCAATACATGATTATTATTTTTTTCAAATGCCGACGGCAAAAAATGAATATAATTTTTTCAAATGCCGACGGGAAAATGATTTTTCCTAATGCCTACTGCAATACATGATAATTTTTCCTAATGTCTACTGCAATACATGATTATTATTTTTTTCAAATGCCGACGGCAAAAAATGAATATAATTTTTTCAAATGCCGACGGGAAAATGATTTTTCCTAATGACGACGGGAAAACGTGAAAGTTATTTTTTCTAATGCTAATGTAGGTGTTGCTAGACTGTGGGAATTTAAGGCTGACCGTGATTTGAGTGGGCGGCGTTGTTGCCGTAATATGTAACCATAGGAATTTGTGGATGTGTCTGTCTGTCTGTGAGAATTTAGGTGAAGGTTTGATTGGCAGGGGGCGGGGTGTAGTTGAGGTAGATCGATTGCGTGTGTAGTTGTGTGTGAATGTATGTGTATGTGTGTGTGTGTGTGTGTGTGTGTGTGTATGTGTATGTTTGTAGGAATTTCAATGTGTGTATTTCTGTAGGAGCTTAAGGCTGATTGTGATTTATGAGGGGTGAGGTGTTCTAGTAATATGCAACCGAGGGAGTCTGTCTGTTTGTATTTCTGTAGGAGTTTAAGGCTGACCATGATTTGGGTGGGCAGGGTTGTTGACGTAATATGTATCCATGGGGATTTGTGGATGTGTCTGTCTATAGTAGTTTAAGGCTGATCGTGATTTGAGGTGGGTGAGGATGTTGTTGAGGTAAATTGGTTATGTGTATGTATGTATATATGTATTTTTGTAAGAATTTAAGATGATTGTGATTTATTAGGGCCGAGGTGTTCTTGTAATATGTAGCCGTGAGAATCTATGTGTATATACGTCTGTAGAAGTTTAAGACTATCTGTAATTTCAGGTAGGTGAGAGTGTTGTGTTGTTGAGATTAATCTTGTATATTGTATATGTACCTATGTATGATCATTGGAATTTGTGTATGTATATCTGAGCGAGAATTTAAGGCTCGTCATGATTTGCAAAAGGTGGGGTGTTGTTGAAATTTTCTTGGATATTTCTTATATGAATTCTGCTATGTGTGTGTATTTGAGCTGGTATTTATGTGTAGGTAGAAATAAATTGTTTTCAATATCGACATATGGTACTATAAAATACTATCATATATCTGGACTTCCCTAATCCTAGTATGCTTTTATACTTACGATTGCTTTATATTTTCTCATGCTTAAATTTGTCTCGCGTTGAAGTCAGTCTGTGTGAAATTTGTTTATATTACAGATTTTGTTTATTTAACTACATTCGTCTTCTTTGACTGAAAGAGTTATCTACACACAGAGAAAAACCAACTTGAAATCAGTAAGAACCATGCTGAATTAATAAGAACCATTAGCGAAGGTTTAGTCATATTGAAATTTCTTATTTCAATATGGACAAAATATTAATTTACAGTATTCATTTATTAAACTCATTAGTTTGTAGATATCTCAATATACATTTTCTATTATATTAAAAATTATTGAATTAATGTGATGAATTCTTATTTTTAAGCTGCAGATTTTCCCTGAGTGTATGGATTGTTTATATTTGCATTGTGCTTTAACTAAACGACGCTTCATATATTTTCATGATGTAGGTCTAATAAATACTTAAGCATTGATAAGAAATTTGATATGTATACATACATATCTACAAATTGATTTTATGTATGTATGTATGTATGTACATATATATGTACATACAAATAAGTGTTCAACTCAATCTTTGAATACATTTTTTATTTTATTTTTTGTCATGTGATGTCTGTTGTTGGTGAAATTAAAAACATTTTAATTTTTATCTGCGTTTACTTAAAAGTTTGTGAGGATTTTCTGTTGTAAGTAAAACTGAATTCTTGAAGATATGTATGTACTTACATACTCTATAGTAATAGTAATTATAATAGAAATATTTCTTATACTTAA
>CATLJX010000050.1:0-22000 GCA_949987645.1 Tachina grossa
TTTTTGAGCAAGAACAGATCAAACAGTTGCTCAGCAGCAATACAATAAGCAATTGTTATTTGTTTTCAATTGTATTGTAATTTGGAAAAGCACACACACACAATAACTCTTATACTAGTTCTGTCGCTCACACTACAATTATATGGTACATACCATGGTATATTTCTTTTGGCTATACAAACGAGTATACAAATGCAACCCTTTAATATGTATATGTACATACAACTGTATGTATATTACATGGGATTTTAACATTTATCGTTGCTCGTTTTGGAACACCCTTTAAATTTTAATTCTCATGCATTTGTTGTTGTAGCGGCCAAGGTTCTACATACTCTGTCCAAATTTCAGGTCTGTAGCTCTTACGGTTCCTGAGAAAATACAGTGTGACGGACAGACGGACAGCATAGCGAAAACAATAGGGTTCCTTTTCACCTTTGGTGTACGGAACCCTAAAAATACACTGAGTTGACAGTATATATTCCATTTTTTCATAAAAGGGTAGTATAACTCTATACTCAGTTTGGCGGTTTTGGTGACCAATTCTTTTTATGGGCCTCCAAAAATGTCGAAAATCTGTGCGCCCTCAAAAAATGGTGTCATCAGTTTTTGGCGCAACCAGCTTATTATTGTTATCACCAATAACTTGGTGATAGCGCTATACAATATAAAGCAATATTGTAGCTAAAAGTCCACTAAATAAATCTTATTGACATGTTCACTAGTTTTTGGTCAACAGCTAATTTAGACAGCTATTATACTTTGTATTTATACTTATCAAAAATTCAAACAATACGTGCAAGTGTGATAAACTGAACGCAAAATGTCATCAAAGTGGCAAATAATACGATAAAAATTTTGACATCCCATATGATATTTTCGCTTTTAGAAAATTTTCTAAGCGATAATACTTTTGATTAGATCAGGGTTGCATTTTCACACAAACCAAATTTCCAGGTCGGCTGTTTCGCCGCTTATAGCGTGTCATCATTGATGTAATGTTTTGTCATATGTATATCGGCTCAAAATTTTGAATAAGTGAATCGTATAGAAGTATATTTCGTTGACATAATTTTGTAATATCTTTTCTTAACATTTTTCTGTTATGTCCCTATTTATACTATGCAAGTCTTATTGCTAAGCTGATTAGTTTATTAGGGGAGAGAGACGGGGGAAAAAGAAACGTTGCTGTTCCCCTCGTCTCTCTCTCCCCGAAACTAATCAGCTTAGCAATAAGACTTGCACAGTTTGATTTGGGACTGTTTACATAGAATATTTTTAACTGCTGAATTTTCTCAAGTGCCGGCACGTCCCCGCCTACATGAAACCGCTTTTCCGAAGCTAGTCAATGAATAGCACAGACATTTTCATTGAACAGGTGTTTTGTTTTTGACGTACATACATACATATATATAATTTTTTGTGCCACAAAAAATAAAAATTTTAAAACTAATTACATATGTATACATATGTATTTACATATTTTATATCATTCATGCCCGCGATTGTATAAAAATATTTAGATGTCCCAAGAGCTCGTTGCTGTTCCTATTAAGGTAAGCACAAACATTCATAAATTTATGTCTAAGTATGTATATGAGCCATTATAAATCATAATTTATGTGTTAATTAAATATTGTGGGCCTGGCTGAATCTGCTGATGAAAAACTTTTGTTCACCTTGAATGGAGCTCACAAGCGGTTCCT
The DNA here is from genome assembly GCA_949987645.1 of Tachina grossa. Taxonomy (NCBI): domain Eukaryota; kingdom Metazoa; phylum Arthropoda; class Insecta; order Diptera; family Tachinidae; genus Tachina; species Tachina grossa. The sequence continues at coordinate 1,707 of CATLJX010000050.1, forward strand.
AAATTGATAAAACTGTTCAGAAATGAACAGTGTCTATACAATACTAAGAATCCAATGTACCACAATAAGCATGCCCGAGCTGACGCCTTGGTAAAAATGGTAGAAAAAATGTCCGATATATTACCAGGCATAACCTCAAGGGACAATGTGCAATGTGCACGAGAAATATTGCGGCAAGCGGAGTCGAAAAGAAGTGGAATAGGAACAGACGAAATATACATATGTTTCTTTGGCGTACTGGTTCGAACAACTGCATTTCATAAAGATTTTGTACGTGTTCGAAAAGGGAAATTGAACCTTTATCAGGTAAGATACTTTAAGTTTCAAAATTATGTACATACATACAAGCACAGTTATTAAAGCCTATTATTATTTACAGAATTTTGAAGATACTTTATTTTCGGAAATAGATGAGCAATCATCCTCAGCGAAGTGCGGTAAATATATGTATTTGTGAGTTATTGCATATAAGAATATATTTTTCCTAATTTCAGTTTCATTTAACAATTTTTTCTCATTTAATTGGGATCAGTAACAGAATCGGACGATACAACACCGGCAAACAAGAAAAAAAAAATTCCGAAGAGACTGATGAAGTGCTAAAAGTACCTACTAAGTTTCTAAAAAAAATGGCTGCAGATGAAAAAGCGGATAGCTTCAGTGAAGGTTTAATCAGCTTCATTTCATCCAGCACGAGCGAAATTAAAAATTAAAACCTCAGAAATGAAGTCTCATCCAAAATCATGCTTTTCGATGGCTTAATATAAAAAGGGCCTAACTCAATTTTTTCGAAATCGTGTTTTTAATGTTTTCTGGGCGACAACATATAACTGCATCCTCCTTGAAGATCTTAGTACGTTACATTTCAAAATCAAGGACTTATGGCAACTTTAAAAACTATTTCTGCGTGTAAATGCTTTATTTTTTCTTCAGTTTTTTGCTTCTGTAAAATATCGAAAATTCGAGTTAGGCCTTTTTTATATTAAGCCATCGTTTTGCTTTTCGAATATACGAAAAAGCAGCGGGAAACAGAAGTATAGAAAAAGTATTGTACAAATGTTATACGAAAACAAATCAAATTTTGAAACTTCTTTTTCATACACCTAATCCAATTTTTATAATACATACATATGTATTATCAGCCATGCAACAAAGCCCAATTCGGTTCTGAAACGGAATCTGTATTTTTGTGCTACAGAAAACACAACAAAAAAATATAACAGAATGAAATAATTTTTAATTTCTTAAATGTTTAAGAAATTGAAAATGAATTCATTCCGTAATTTTTTTTTGTTTTGTTTTCTGTGTAACTTGTAATCCTCATAAAAACATTAATGTGAAAAAAGGCCAAGTTCCTAACCAAAATTTAGGCCATCAAAAGCAGTGAGATATAAATTTTAACCAAGTTCTTGTTTAGCACAACACTGAAATATGCTATGCATTATATAAATTTGTAATCATAGTGGTGTCATATAATTTTTATATAATCTGCTATCTTGACAACATTTTTGTGGGTGTAAGGAAACGAACAAATATACATTATTCTCTCCTTTTTTAGAAAGATAAAAATATTGCCAAGTTAGCAGATTATATAGAAATTATATGACACCCTTACGATTACAAATTTATATAATGCATAGCATATTTCAGTGAAAGGTGTTGTGCCAAACAAGAAATTGGTCAAAATTTATATCTCACAGCTTTTGATGGCCGAAATTTTTGATAGGAACTTGGCCTTTGGTCACATTAATCTTTTTGTGAGGAGCTGACTACTTTTTGAAAAGTTTTCTATGATAACACTTTCTAAACTTATAATTTCTAGTTTTATTTCTATTCATGATCACTGTACCAGTTAAAAATTAGTGTGATAGGTGTTGGATTGTACACCTTCAAAATGCACTATTGTGTCATTACAGCGTAAATTTTATTGGGCGTGAATCCGCCTATTTTCTCAATATATTTCCATATCAAAGTCTGCTTAGCCGAAGTACATAAATCAAAAGGATATGCCCAATGTGGTGCTTTAATTTTTGGATTTTCCGATTGAGTAAATCAATTAGGACTATTTGTCTACAAAATGTGAGCTCTCTACAGTATAATATTACGTAAAATTTTTATGGGCCTGGCCTCGCCGACTTTTATATCTGTTAGTGCTTATGGTTCATGTAAAGTTTTGTAGGAAAACGCTAATGAGAAATACATGAGTAATAGACTAAAAACTGCTAAGCCGAAGTACATGAAAGAAAAAGCTAATATTTATGGATGTAGTCACGGCCACTTTTCAAAACAGGAAAATTTTACTTTGGACAAGTGCAATGTGTATTGAAAGTTTCAATAAAACTGAACTTTACTTTGAGTTTACAGTGCTTGTTCCCATAGTGATCTCTGATCTAGATTTATTTGTTTATCAAATTTCAGCTCTGGAGTACAAATTGGAGTATTAACGGATAGAACTTCTTGGTTTTAAGATTTTCCCATTGGCTTACTCATCTACAATTGCGAATACAATTTCAGAATTATATATACCTTTAAATTTTATGAGTCTTACCCTCCCACTATTTTAAACTAAAAATTTTGTTGAGCAGCGCTTATAATTCATGCTAATTTTCTTCTAAAATATGCTGACCGAAACAGATTAAACACAAGACTAACCCCCTTATGCAAAAACGCTTGTTAAAGTTAAAGCATGTGTTAAAACCGGGTTTTCCATACAAAATTCGTTTGTTTAACCAACTTTAAGTTTAACAATCGTTTTTGCATAAGGGGGTAACATTTTATAGGAGTGATTATGCCTACTTTTTACGTGATAGTTGAAAGTAGGGAAGTAACGAATACACAGAGAAAAAACTGCCTCATAGAATCAATAAGATTTTCTCTATGAAACGTTTTTAGGCTAAGGGGTATCCCAGCAGAAAGAAGCGAAGATTTTTTCATAGAGATTCCTTATTGTTTTTATGTGGTAAATCTTATTAATTTTATCAAGAAGAAAACCACATAAAATCAAGAAGAAATCTTATTATTCACAACTTTTTTTACTCAATTTCCGTTATTTTTGGTACCAAAAAAACATTCCATAGAGAAAAACTTCTTGATTCTATTCGGTTTTCTTATAAATTGTAAACTATAGGGATTTCTTATTGATTTTATTAGGTTGCATTATTGATTTTTTTAAAAACGTTTTCCTGATTTTATTAGGCTATCTTATTAATTTTTTCAATGAGGTTTTCTTCTTGAATTTATTAGGTGCCTATATGATTATGTGTAAAGCATCTTATTGATGTTTTTAATAAGGAAATCTTCTTGATTTTATTAGGTTTTTTGTTTTTCGAAAATGTCCCCCGTTTTGTCTTCAATAAAGCCGTGTTGACGACAATCTGAGCGACATTGTCGCTCATCTCGTCTTGTGTAACCTCGCCTCCATTTGTATGAAAAATTCGTCGACGATTTGTATGGCGCTGTCTTCAATATGTCTTGTACGACTTACCATTGTCTTGTACCCGTCGTCGAAGATGTTTTAAAGACGTGGCTAACTGGGTATTTATGTATTTTTGTATATGTGTTGCCGCTCATAACTTTACATCTTCACCTTACATACATACATATGTACATATGTATTAAAATTAAACTTTTAGTTGAAAGTGAACCAGTGCGAAGTGAACAAGTCGAAAGAACAATTGAATATTTTTCCACTAACATAAAATATAAACTAAATTAAAATAAAACTAATTATAAATAGTGCGTACCTATATCTATATTATTATTATATTTATGTACATATATAATCGTAGTATGTTTTTTGGTAAGGAATAATCTCTGGAAATACAAGAGCCTTGGAGTGGAGATTTTCAATACAGGTTGGGTGACCAGTGTGTTGATTAATTTTTAATTAATTTTAATTATATGAAATTTTTAAATATATGAAAATTATAATATATTAAGGGCCGTTATTACTACTTGTCTGATTTTGTCTGCCCGATAAATATGTAGCTTTGCATTGCTACAATTTTAATTTTTTTATTGATGTCATTATTAATAATAATAATACTTAATGGACAAAAAAATATTAAATGAAGGTTTTATAATGCAAAGCCATTTATATATCTGATAAAATCATGCCTTTAACTAATGACAGGTTGTAATAATGGCCCTAAGTACGTATAAATGGGTAATGTGAATACAAAAAAAGCATTTGCTTTTTACTTTAAAATTTGTTGTAGTCTTAAATGTATATGTACTTTTTGTTTGTTTCAAACAAATTTCTAAGTAAAAAGCAATTGTTTTTTTTTTATTCACACTATCCAATATTTATAAGCAAATATATCATTAAAAAATTCAAAAAGATACTACTAACAAAACTTACTTATTATTACTATATTGTGTGTATTCCTAAGTAAATACATATGTAAATGAAAATAAATAAAATTTTCATATAAAATCAATAAGTATTGTGTTTTATTTTTGAAAAAATCAATAAGATAGCCTAATAAAATCAAGAAGAAACCCTTATTGAAAAAATCAATAAGATAGCCTAATAAAATCAAGAAGAAAACCTTATACCTTGTTGAAAAAATCAATAAGATAGCCTAATAAAATCAAGGAGAAAACCTTATTGAAAAAACCAATAAGATAGCTTAATAAAATCAAGAAGAAAACCTTATTGAAAAAATCAATAAGATAACCTCATAAAAACTACAAGATTTCTTCTTGATTTTTTAAAAAGGTTTTCTCTATGAAATTAATAAGATTTCATTATTGAAAAAAAAAACCATAGAGATTTCTTATTAATTTTGTTCTATTTTATGAGGTATTTATTAGGCACTGTTATCTGTGTGTACCAGTTTAGCGAATGCGAATGCAAAAGCGAATAACTCATTTTAATTTTTGCGAAAGCGAATGCAAATATTACAATACGTTAAAAAATCACATAAAAGTAAATTTGTATAAGAACATGTTTTTGTATTATGTACAGGGTGGGCCAAAAGAAACCAAAGGGTGTAAAAGTTTTTTTTGTTTATTAACTTTTTTTTATTTTTTCTTTCAGATTATATAATATACAAAATGGAATTTTTTTTACACTAAGTATGAAAAATGGTGTCTCTTAAATGACCACCGTTTTCAGCTTCGCACTGATGGGCTCTTTTTAGAGCATTTTCCATAACATCTTTCAAAACTTGTGGCTGTAGCGTTCGAATTTCTGCAACAATGTTTGCCTTGAGTTCAAGGATTGTCTCTGGCTTGTTCACATACACTCGCTCCTTCAAAAAAACCCCAAAGAAAATAGTCTCGTGCTGTAAAATCTGGCGATCGCGCTGGCCAAATAATTTCCGAATTTCGAGAAATTATTCGCTCTCCAAAAATTTGACTTAAAAGTGCCATTGTGTCTCGGGAAGTATGGGCAGTGGCTCCGTCCTGCTGAAACCACATACCAGGTCTGTTTTCAAGAGCAGGACGTAAAAAATTTTCTATCATAAACCGATACCGCTCTCCATTTACGGTTACAGCACTTCCATCTTCATTCTCGAAGAAGTAGGGCCCAATGACATTTTCAGATGTGATCCCACACCATACTGTACACCTGATGGGGTGCAATTGGCGTTGATGAATGGCTCTTGGATTTTGAGAACCCCAGAACCTACAGTTCTGCTTATTAACAAAGCCATTCAAATGAAAATGAGCTTCATCACTCATAATCAAATTTTCAATAAAGTTGATTTCATTTATTCATTTCTTATTTTCTGATTTTCATTTATTATTTTCATTCATTATAAATTCTGCAAGTGTTGTCTATATAATCTGAAAGAAAAAATAAAAAAAAATTAATAAACAAAAAAGTTATTAAACTTTTACAACCCTTGGTTTCTTTTGGCCCACCCTGTACATACATACTTAGATGTACTCATTCAGCATTTTATTTGAATTGAGTCTTGAATTGAGCAAATATTTATTAATTTATTAAAAACACAAATTTAAAAAAAAAACGAATGAAATTATAGGCCTAATTTTGTGGAAAAAATTTATATTACGTTTGCGTTTTCCAAAATTAGGCCCTATATTACAATTAGTATAGAAAACAATTAAAAATAAATTTAAAAATTGTTAGACAATCAACTCATTCGCACTTTGGTCCTAAAGCCTTGTACTTATCTGTTTTAAAATCAAACTGAAAAATAATTCCAAACACCGCTGGATTTTGGTTTCATTTTGATACTTATGATAACTTATTGATATGAAAGTTTCCCGCTAAAATTTTAAAGCTTTTATTAGAATGCTTTACTTGTAAGTAGTTATATGTATTTTTGTCATGCTGGCTTAAAATAATTTTAGTCTTTTTGACGTTTATTAATCGCAAACTATTTTCGTAAAAGTACCAAATTTTCTTTGACTTTAGTATTCGTTTGAAATATTCGCATATTTTAGCGAATGCAAATATCAAAAGTAAGCGAATAATTTGCGAATGCGAAAGCGAATGCGAACATTCGTTACATCCCGAGTTTAAGGTATTGTATACGTGCAACGTGTATGCAAAGTTTCAGTAAAATGACTTAAGTTAAAAGCTGTATATTAACAGCCTTATTTATATAACTTGTTAAGGCTTTATAGAGGGGTTTTAAGACAAATTTTCATACCAAATTTTTCTTAAGAGTTTTCAGTTTCAAACAATATTAGCGTGGCTCCGCCCATTCTGATAAGATTTTTTGAGTTTTCAGATTTTTCTAGTTGGTTTCTCACCTAGACTTGTGTATCAAATTTCAGCTCATTAGCGCAACTTTTAATTTTTATGGGCGTAACCCTGCCCACTTTTCCAAATTCAAGATTTTTTAAGCCAGTGCTAATTATTCGTGTCAAGGTTCGTTGCAAACGTATAATAATACATACATAAATAGTATATCTTAATATGATGAGCCGTAGTACATGAAAATGAGATTTAAATTGTATGGGCGTATCAACGCCCACTTTTTTAATGAATAATTTATAGCCTTGCATTATCGCAGTATATATGAAAAATTTCAATAAAATAGCTTTCATTGAGTCTTATATTTGCTTTTTTAATTCTAACCTTTATGGGCGTAGCCCCACCCGCCTTGCCAAAATTGCCGGGTTTTCAGATTTTTTTATTTTATATCTCACCTAGACCTAGCTTTGTATCGAATTTCAGCTCAATAGCACAAATTTAAATTTTTATGGGAGTAGCCCCGCCCTCCTTGTTAAAATTTTCGGGTTTTCAGATTTTTCTGGTTCATTGCTCACCTAAATCTTCACGTGTACAAAATTTTAACTCTCTATCAATAGCGGAAGTGCTTCATCAATTTGATGAGTGTGCAGTGGTCAGTAAGTATGTCTTAAAATATGCACTTTTTGCACCTTCATTTCTCGGGAACCTTTCAAACTTTGCATGTGAGGTAACATTAATTTATTCTAATTATGATTTAAATTTTATAATTTTACAATTGCTGGGAACAAAGTTATGATGGGGTGAAAACAGCTCGAATGGCTTCCTGTAAATATACACACTGCGTGCATTGGTCAGAACTTGGCCTGGCTTGCGTCTAGATTTCTGTGTAACTTGTAATATGACTGTATTAGTCTATTAAAACTGGTATTGCAGCAAAAATTATATCAAACAGAACTTTCAAAATTGCTTCGTTTTCCATCACTAGCCCGATAGACTGACAGACGCTTTTAATAATGGCTTTAAATACTTTATAATTATATTAATACGAAGCTGTTGCTTTGTGTTTCCTTTCTAGCCGTGTATGTTTCGACATTTCGTAGGTGTCACCCTACTCGTCAGTGGAAAACTTTTGAATATTTGTTCAAACATTGACTCCATATTTCATTATTTATAAATACATATGTAAATAATGAGAATCTAAAAAGATTTTTCAATTCTAATCATCAATTTATAAATAATGGAATATATTTTTAGGATGACACCTACGAAATTTCGACATAAGTATACGCGGCTGGAAAGCAAAAACAAAGAAAAAGCTTTAATTTTTTAATTTGAAAATTGGCTATAATAGCAAATAATACTAATTTGTTGCTTTATATAGTAAATGTTAACTTTTAATTTATCCTTTTATTTAGTGAATTCAAAGAAGTTGTTTGAGTTTGTTTTTGTGTTTGTATTTTATGATTTCATTAATGTAAGGTTTGGGAATTCAAATAAGTTTTTTAAGTTTTTGTTTGCATTTTGTTATTTTATAATTTACGGCATTATTAATAAAATTTATAGTATGTTTATTAAGTTTTTATTTGACCAATTTCTATAAAATATTTTTAAAAACTTCAGGTATCTTCTGTTTCTAATGGTGCTTGCTCTTTGTTTCTCAATATTTCGATATCACGTTGTGTATCGTTGTGTACTGGGGCCTAATTCCTGCACTCGTGATCGGAATTGCATTCGAATAGAAATTAATTTCGCTGGCAAGAAATTTTCTGATGATGTTTTTGTTTCAGTGTTGGCAAAAAGGCAAATATATTTATATATAAATTTATTTCACAACACTGAATAAATTGTAATCAAAAGCATATGTTTGTATATATGTTTGTGTGCAAAAATATATGTATGTACGTACATACACACGTACATATATGCAGAAAAAAGAAACGAATATACATAAATGTTATTTTCATTTTAATTTAATTAATACTTTAATAATAATAAATTAGTGTGAGGTTAGAGAATAGAGCACTAGCCACATTTTCGATTCTTTTATTGGTTGACCAGGAGCAGTGGATTTGTTATTTAGATGCTCCCAGAGTTGGTTGATTTTTTTTATTTTCCCCTACAACTCTTAGGCAAAACATTATTTGCAAAGTCAGTGTGTTTTGTTATATTTAAAGACAACTAGAAATTCTTTATATTTATATATTTTTATACGTACATTTGTGCATTCATTCATTTATAAATAAATAAGTCAAATATTGAACATACATTTTCTTTTTCTTCGCTTTTTCTATGTTAAACATGATTTCGAATGCCTTTTTCTTGCGAGTAAAAACACGAACGGTTGCATTCGAATGTACATATGCACGTTACCAAATGCTGTCATTAGAAATTTCGACATGAGTTATTCGAAACCGAATGCGAAAAACCCAAAAGTTAAAAAACTCGCACCTTCGAGTAATAACTCGCAAGCAATCGAATGCGGGAATTAGGCCCCTGTTTACTATAGTTCATAAAATTTTTAACAGTTTCAAAAATACAAAAACAAATAGTATTGACAAAATAATTGAAAACTAACCTAACATGAAAGAAAACATTTACATAATTATATAAAACTAGATATACCAAACGGACGACACACTCGTCCGTATTCTAGAATCACAATGTAAATAATTTAAGATTAAAAAAATGTACCTATCTAAACGTCATAAAAAATTCATTAAAAAACAGCCATACACAAACTTACATACGTATGCAAGCATAATTAAATAATACATGAAATTAAAAAAACATAAACAAAATCCCTTCAACCCAGCTAATTCACAGTGATGCCGACTTAGCCCTTTTAGGGCTAGATTTAGCCCGTTTTTAGTCAGTCAAAACACGAAAAAAAATTTTAGCCCCAAACTAAAAAAGGCGCAAACCTAGCACTTTTTACAATAATCTTTCAGCCCTTTTTTAGTTTTTGCTTGATATGGCTACACTTAAACTTTTGCGAACTTTTTCTTCCTTTAATCTAGCAAAATAAAATGAGTAAAAAGTCGATATTGCTTTACCAATTTAAAAAAGAATAATAATATAGAGTAATCTTTTATTTCCTCCAAATTTTTTATGACTTGAAAGTTATTCAGTACAGCCTAAAGGTGGAGGTACATACTATGCGTTACGCGGCAACGCTTTTCTGGCTTGTTAAACGTTTAACGCTATACAAATGGAGAGTTACACACCATTTCCACCTTAAAACAGATAATGTATGTTTCGGAATAGCGAGAAATCAAAATTTTATTTAATAACGGCCAATTTTAAATGTATCTACTTATGTAAACATACATATGTATATATATTTCTATTATATATATATGTATGTACAGTGGTCGTCCAATAGTACGTACTTTCGTTTCCACGAATTTCCATTAGTACGAATGTTAAACTTTTTACATTGGTAGTTCTGTAGTACGAATATAATAAATGTTTGGCATTCGATAATAGGAATAACTGTATTTTTTGTAAGAAAAGTTTTACTTTGAAGTTTTTTACTTCTTTTTTCTGCTGTCAACTGCGAAATATTCAGTTGGTACCAAATTTTATAGTGATAACAAGTGCCTTGTGTCGTGTGTTCTATACATATTTGATACAGGGTGCGCCAAAAGAAACCAAGGGTTGTAAAAGTTTAATAACTTTTTTGTTTATTAACTTTTTTTATTTTTTCTTTCAGATTATATAGACAACACTTGGAGAATTTATAATGAATGAAAATAATAAATGAAAATCAGAAAATAAGAAATGAATAAATGAAATCAACTTTATTGAAAATTTGATTATGAGTGATGAAGCTCATTTTCATTTGAATGGCTTTGTTAATAAGCAGAACTGTAGGTTCTGGGGTTCTCAAAATCCAAGAGCCATTCATCAACGCCAATTGCACCCCATCAGGTGTACAGTATGGTGTGGGATCACATCTGAAAATGTCATTGGGCCCTACTTCTTCGAGAATGAAGATGGAAGTGCTGTAACCGTAAATGGAGAGCGGTATCGGTTTATGATAGAAAATTTTTTACGTCCTGCTCTTGAAAACAGACCTGGTATGTGGTTTCACCAGGACGGAGCCACTGCCTATACTGCCCGAGACACAATGGCACTTTTAAGTCAAATTTTTGGAGAGCGAATAATTTCTCGAAATTCGGAAATTATTTGGCCAACGCGATCGCCGGATTTGACAGCACCCGACTATTTTCTTTGGGGTTTTTTGAAGGAGCGAGTGTATGTGAACAAGCCAGAGACAATCCTTGAACTCAAGGCAAACATTGTTGCAGAAATTCGAACGCTACAGCCACAAGTTTTGAAAGATGTTATGGAAAATGCTCTAAAAAGAGCCCATCAGTGCGAAGCTGAAAATGGTGGTCATTTAAGAGATATCATTTTTCAATCTTAGTGTAAAAAAAATTTCCATTTTGTATATTATATAATCTGAAAGAAAAAATAAAAAAAGTTAATAAACAAAAAAGTTATTAAACTTTTACACCCCTTGGTTTCTTTTGGCCCACCCTGTATATACAAAATGTTTAAAGCAAAAGAATTAAAAAAAAGCAAATTTCTTTAGAAAACAAGTTTAAAATTATAGAAGACAGTGAGAGTGAAAAATCTCTTTATGAAATTTGTAGCAAGTATGGATTATCCAAATCAACCATTTGCACTATAAGAAAGCAGAAGGCGCAACTTTTAGCTGCAAACTAATTTAGATTAAAAAAACTAATTTAAATTAAACTATCTGCATGTGTTTTATTTAAATAAAAAGAGGAAAAAACTGTCTTCCAATAATACGAATTTTCCAACATTACGAAAAGGCCTGACATTATATAATTCGTACTATTGGACGTCCACTGTATATGCTAACTATATAATCTACGTATGTACATACCTTATTGAAATGTAAATGAAATATGTAGAATATTGAAGCTCTCAAGCTATGTATGTGTTGATCTCATGATAGTTATTTATATTCTAATAAATTACTTTACAAAAATTGATTTCATGTTTTTATTTTCAACAGAAACATTTTAATACTAGCCCCTATTCGCGCTTTTTCGAAAAATTTTACTATTTTTTTTATATTTTTGAATATTTTTTCAATTTAGCCCTTTCTAGCCCTTTTTTCAAAAGTTTTTACGCGTTTTGAGCCTCAAAAGTTGGCATCACTGCTAATTCACTTTATTCAATTCTCTTCCTTTAAATATTATGGCTTTCATACAACAACAAATAAGAGAAAAAGAAATTGTTAGATCAAGAGAAATACTACAAACACACACACACACACTCATGTTTTGTTTCTTTTTTACTTGTAAGCTAATAAATGCGTATGTAATATGTGTGCATGTAATAGTAGCAACTTTAAACGCTTATAGCTCCCAAAATACTAAACCGATTTCAATAAAATATAGATTCTGCCCATCTGTAGAGAAAATCCTTTAAAACCATATAAATCTTTTTCAAATCGGTAGTGGTACCAGCGTAAAAGGGATTACAAAAAACATGTTCGCCTATTAATTATATAGATAGTTTTAACATAATTATGTATAATACAATTTAACATTGAACTTAAAAAACCTTTTTTGGTGTTTATTATTTTATATAATGTAACGTGACGTTACAATTGCATATACTCTTTTATTCTTATTCAATAAAAAGTACAAATACACGCACCTTTTACCGTATACCGTAGTGAAATCGCACCTACCTTTTAAGCACCCCATAAACGTTTCAATTCAATTGTGAATTGAGTCTTTCAATTGAATTGATTCTTGGCCACACATTTCATAAACTGAATTGATAGATTTTCATTCAACTGTCAAATTTATATTTTTTTCACAATTAAAAATTTTAAAATTTAAAACTTCTATTGCTCTTATTCATTAATTTTAATATTTTTTAATTAGAATTTGATGAAATTAAAAAAAATTTTAAAAATACATAACTTTTTCTGTACAAAATAAAGCTACAAACATAAATTCTGACAGCAAATCAAGAGACTAGGGCAAACACAGCACAATCGAATTGAAAGATTTACTAGTCAACATGAAAAATCAAAATCTTTTGAGTTTTCTTCAACCAGCTCGACAACTGCCAAACTAATCAATTGACAAAGCCATACACGCTTTGATTTGGACAACAACCGACTCAATTGAAAATTGAATTGAATCGTGTATGGGCTACTTTACCGTATACCTGTACAAAGCATAGGGTTGCCAGTCTTACTGATTTTGCCAGTACATATACTGATTTTTTTTTAAAGTACTGATATATGCATAACTAGCAAATCATTTCGCAAATGTACTGATTTTTTCATGTATGTACTGTTTTTGTACTGTTTTTATATATTAATTATGATCAATGTATAAGAAAGCCTGTCATAGCGTTTATTTATTTTCTTTGAATCACCAGTGATTTTTACTTTACGTTCGCTTTAAGGCGAATTTATTTTCAAAGTGGTATCCATATAATGCTCAAGCAAATTCTGCCAAAACTGTCAGAGATCATATAAATTTTAGTTTGAGTTAATGTTAATTTTATTGAGATTTTTTTAATTTGAATTTGCAAGAAAGAAAGAAAGCTATAAGTGATTTCTGATACATACAAATAATGAAATTAAAGTTTCTTTTTAGAAAATTTTTTTGATAATATTATTTTTATTAATTACATATGCCTTGGTACAAAGTATACATTGAATTCATGTTTTGTTTTAAGAATGGTTAAAGCTAGGAATGTAACGAATGTTCGCATTTGCAAATTTTTCGCTTATTTTTGTTATTTGCATTTGCTAAAATGTATGCGAATATTCACGATAAAAAAATTTTGTACTTCTTTTACGAAAAAAGTTTGCCATTAACAAACGTCAAAAACACGAAAATTATTTTAAGCCAGCATGAAAAAGATAAATATAGGGTACGTTTGTAGATTCAGCAAATTTATGCCGAAGTTCTGCGAATTTTTTCTGCGTATGCGTGATCAACTGTTGCACATGCTTTGCAACACAAAGTATACTTTGTGCTTTGCAACTGCTCAATATCTGTGCATAGTTGGCATTTTTGAATGAACTGCAAACAATTTTTAAGGGCTTTGGACACGATCAAAATGCTTGCTGTCAAGTTCGTGTACTTGTGCTTGTCGGCTTGATGTTACCATGCTTGATGCCCCACCAAGCATTCATTTTTATTTTGATTTTGTGCTGTTCGTTTTGTGAAAGCACAAAAAACTCTTTATAGTTATATATCTTTAAGTTGCACATTGTTCACATGGCTTGGACGTAGCTGACTTATAAGTAAGGTATTTTTCAAAGCTTTATCAGAAAGCTTTTTTATAAAAAAAGTTCTCATAAGCATCAAAATTAAACTAAAGTCCAGCGGTGTTTTGAAATATGCCTATTTTCTACTTAAGACTAGTGTGTTAAAACTTTTAAAAAATGTTTTGAGCACGATTCATTACTTCGTACAAACAAATTTGAATCGCAAACAATATTAACTAGTCATTGTTGTAGTAAATTTCACACGAAACAAGTGTCACTCATTAATTTCATATACAAACATATGTATGTATCTTTCTGTTTTATGAATTCGTGTTTTTAATAAATTAATACATATTTGCTCAATGCAACTCAGTTTAAATAAAATGCTATATGTAGTACATCCATGTATGTAATACAACTTCATGTTCTTATATAAATTTATTTTCATGTGATTTTTTAATGTAATATTTGCATTCGCTTTCGCAAAAATTAAAATGTAGTATTCGCATTCGCATGCGCTAAACTGGTATTAGTTTCATCCCTAGTTAAAGCCTTTTATATTGAAAAAATTAATGTACTGATTTATTTTCAATTGTACTGATTTTTTTTCTCTCATGTACTGATTTCTACTATTTCAAAACTGGCAACCCTAACAAAGCACGACATAGACATACAGCCAGACACCACCACTGATTGAAACCGAACCACAATATGCCAAGGTATGATTCTCACTCAGGTCATATTTTAGTTGGCATAAGTAATCAACGTTTGCACACAATGGGCAACAAGTGCCGATATTGTTCGAACGACAATTATAAGTAGGCCACTTGAAAGTGTCGTCCGAAAGCTTTACCGACTCTTGTGCTAAGTAGTTAGCAAGTAGATAAACCGTATTTTAGCGAATATAAAGTCTCCCGAATTTACTTTATATTTTGTAGTAATATTATTTCGTAGATTAGCCGAACACGAAGTCCTCCGAATTTACTTCGTGCTCGTTGCAGTTAGCTGCACCGTAGCAGAATATAAAGTCTTCCGAATTTACTTTATATATCGTAGTAATATTATTTCGTAGATTAGCCGAACACTAAGTCCTCCGAATTTACTTCGTATTCGTTGTAGTTAACTGCATGGTAGCCGAATATAAAGTCTTTCGAATTTACTTTATATTCCATAGTAATATTATTTCATACATTAACCGGACACGAAGTCTCCCGAATTTACTTTATATTCGTATTAATTGTATTTCGTAAAGTAACCAAACCTAACCTCGCCTCTCGCATATACTTCATACTCATCACTTTTTAATAATGTTGACGTTAGAAGTCGTGAGTTCGTATATAAAACAGATTGTGTTAGTACATTAACATCTACATACTATCCAAAGGAAGCAGATCTTTGATCAGACCCTGGGCAGACTGAGTCATACCCCAGCTGAAAAATAAACTGCGTTACAATAAGAAGAAATGAATAAACCTTTTAAATAATTTTAGACAAAAACCTAATTCTAAATTTTATCTATTTTGTATTTTACTTATGTAAAATGTTTTCTTTCGTGTTAAGTTAGTTTTCAATTATTTTGTCGATTTGCTTTTGTGTTTTTGAAATTACTAAAAAAAATTTATGAAATTTCATAAACAAGAAATTTTTCCAGACGAAGATACAAAAGGAGAATTGAAATATTGAGGAAAAAAGCAACCACCATTAAAAAGCAGAAATGACCTCAAGCACTAAACAAATAAAGCAAATAAAAGGAACAACAAATGTTGAAACATCAAAAATATTTAAAGATATTTGTCAAAAAGGGCTCAATAAAAGTTGAATATTAGTTAATTTTAATTATTATTCGAACTCCATTTGTTTCTATATTTGTGATTTGAACGGGCTAAGGTTCGTATTGCTTTTTGAGCCAAATTACATGTGATAATTATTAATGAACAAATAACAACAAAGTCTGTTGTAAATATTCTGACTAACAACACATAGTTGAACGGAACAGCCAGCCGTTTTCGAAGGCCACTAAACCTTCATCATCAGCGTTCTTTTGTGTTTGGTCCACTGTGTGTGGTGTCAGTTGATGTAGATTTCTGCTTTATATGAATAGTTTTTATAAATATACCACTTAAGGTTTAAGAACACTAATTTAAATGTTTAATTCTTTAAACAGAAAAATAAACAAATATTAAAAAATCAGATATTATAACGTTTTTCCTTTAAGTCTATTGAAACTTAAATTTAAATTTTCTTATAGCTTTTTCCGGCCATTCTAGGATGCTTACATTGTTGAAGTAATTCCTGTATTTATCTCTTATTCCCGGATGCGTCGTCTGAACACTGGTTTCCTACGCTCCTTTCCAAACGAGTAAGATTGAGAGATTCTGATTAATTGAGAGATTTAATTTCTTGTGAGATAATTATGCAATGTGCATGCAGTTCATGTTATCAGCTCTACTTTTTCAACACTTTTTTTTTATTTTATTGCTTTTTGGAAAATTTGGAATCTTGACGCAAGAATTCCAAATTTGTTTTCAACCACACGTCCAGCTCTTGACAATCGGT
Source organism: Tachina grossa (assembly GCA_949987645.1). Taxonomy (NCBI): domain Eukaryota; kingdom Metazoa; phylum Arthropoda; class Insecta; order Diptera; family Tachinidae; genus Tachina; species Tachina grossa. Next base: position 18,212 of record CATLJX010000050.1, read on the forward strand.
AGATGAGGATTTTGTTTTCATGTAGATGTCTTTGTAGGGTTTTTCAATTCTGCAAGTCAAACGAAATGCATCGTCTGACACAAAACATATGTAACCTTAAAAATATGTTTAAATTCATTACAATGTCATTAATTTATACAATCTACATATGTAATTTGGAATTAAGTTTATTATTAACTACCTTTATATTGGTATCGTGTGTAAAAGTGTGTGAGAGAGAGCACATTCCACAAACAAATGTATGTATTTTGTTTACAACAAAATTCTACATCTACGTCACAGACAGAAAATAAAATAAGGGACCTGCGCAATGCGTAATATTGTTTTCTTTATTCATGCACCAATACTAGTAAATACGAGTACTTTGTAAGCAGAAGAGCTGAAATGTATTAAGCGGGTGCTAGACAGTGATGGGAAATGTGGCACAATTGTGCCATTTTGGGCACTATTGGATGTTGGCTGGCACTGAGGCACTCTCGCTTCTCTTTTGGCACTTTTTGTTCATAAAAATTAAAACTGTTCAAATTGCAATAGTAAGTACTATTTATGTACTTGTAACGTTTTTTAGTATTAAAAACTTAGTAGGATTTGTGACTGACAACCCTTAGGTTCTGATGAGTTAAAGTAACGGTTTGCCCAGACACATTTGTCATCTTAAAACTCTACCGATTACTTTCTGTTATATTATGCAACCGTGTGCGCTGCTGCAACTGTGTGTCTTTTTAAAAAGAGTCATAAACCGTCATTATTAGATTTTTCAACACGTTGGCTTGTGAGCCGTCTTGACAACGCGTCTAATAAATTTATTGCATTGTAATTAAACTCATTATTAAAGTTGGAATAAAACTTCCTTTATTTCATTTAATAATATAAGTTGAATGAGAAAGTAAAACGTATTGACAGTACATGAAGCTGAGTACTCATTTCTTTTCCTCTCGTCTCCATCTCCTACAAACTAATCAGATTAGCAATAATAATTGCATAATGTGAACTGGGACACATAAACAAACTCAAACATGCTTAACCAACGACAAATAAATTTTTTTAATTCTTTTTCATAAAATATAAAATATTGAAATAAGTATTTTTATTTTTAATTATTTGAAATTCAATTTAAAAAAAATAAAACTCATACATATGCAAATATGTATTTATTTTTTTATTAAATAATAAATAGCCTGCCTCTTTATTTCGCCATGATTGTTTTCACTGAGATGCTCGGTTTCACACGGTTCTTCTTCTATGTTTTTTTCTGGGCAGTTATTTTCAAAGTAATCAGTAGTTTTATCAAGAGACATATGTATTGTGTAATATACAGCTAACTATAAACCAGTCACTCCACAATTTATGGCTTTCCTCGTTTGCTATGCGCATTATTAAGCCTACAGTACACGGCATGTAAAAAACCACATGCGCATGTAGTTCTGACGAGATTTTAACGTCATCACGATGCTAGATTTGCTACATGCCGTGTACTAGCAACATATGTACATGTAGATATTAACATGCTTACAGATGAGCTGCCCCAGAATATGTCTTCGATTCAGCTACATGTGCCAAATATGTATTTTGGAACAAAAATACTATAAAATTTTTACGGCATCTAGCCACTACTACTAATTTTAAAAAATGCAACGAGCATGCTGAAAATTCTCGTGACGTCATCGCCACATACGCATGTGGCCTTTTACATGCCGTGTACTGTAGGCTTTAGTTCTTTAAGGCTTCCAAATCTTTCTTTCAGAAGTCCAAAGCAATGTTCAACTCTCACACGATATCGGCTATGTTTTAAATTAAATTCAATACGTGAAATCCTATCCAGCTGCTTAGCGTTATTTCTGTACGGTGTTATTAATGTAGTCGACAGTGGATATGCTGAATCTCCGGCAATCCATTGGTGAGATGAAAAATATTCGCTATTTTTTGTTAAGAGGGAACTATTTCTATATATTCGAGCATCATGCCAACTTCCGGGATGGCCAACTACAACATGCCGAATTCGCAGTTAATGGTCACATATTACTTGAAATTCTATTGAATACACCTGGCTTCTCGAAAAATATTGCACATGGTCGACAAAAGGAGCTTCGGACAATTTAATTTCTGTCCCATCTATATAACCTATGCAAAATGGGAGCTCATCAAAGGTATCGGAAACGATTTCTAAACGCTCTGTTTCTGATCGCCAATATATATATTTCGACTGAAATACTAGAATAACTTTGAAAATTCTGTTGGTAAATGCAGATATTGTTCCTCCATCTCCTATTCCGAAAATTGAACCTATTTTTCTATATGTCCCTCCTTCACCGGAAGAACCAAGACGAAATAAAACTACAGCCAGTTGAAGTTCCACTGAATATTGCTTACAAGAATGTGGCCTGTTAAATACCTGGCATCTTTTATTAAGTTAACAATTTTCGAAAATTGATTCCTGTCAACCCTTAGCATTTGTTTTAATCTGTTATCGTCCATGTTTGTTAGAATGTTATTTCGCCAAGTACTTGAAGCTGGAATTGTACCAGAAACTCCACGGCGGCAAGACATTAAAATGGCTGCATTTTTCTTCTACTTCATCCAAATCTTCTTCAATAGCGTCATCACTCAGTATTTCTGAAAAATACATATGTTTCGGCATATGTATGAATTTAAGCACATCAACATTCCTGTATGCATGCATATTTATGTATGTATGTATATACTAAAGATAACTTAATGAATGAATGTACATTATGAATTAATGTAATTATCACATGTAATTTGGCTTAAAAAGCGATACGAACTTTAGCCCGTTCAAATCACAAATATAGAAACAAATGGAGTTCGAATAATAATTAAAATTAACTAAAAATTAATAGCCATGGGCCTGTGGCAAAAATTAAATAAAAATATACTTGATAGTAACAAACCAAAAAAGTTTGTCTTAAGTAGAACAAAAAATAAGCAAATTAAGTAACATGTGTATAATTAGTAAAAAGAACAAAACGACAATGGTAAGACTGTTGTAAATATAGTGATGGTAAAATTGAGCTTACAATACAAAAAAGCTTTCAGCAAATTGATATACGATGAATCAAAACAATTCACATATTCCATTTGCAATAAAATGCTAAGTATATAAAGCAGAAATCTACATCAACTGACACCACACACAGTGGACCAAACACAAAAGAACGCTGATGATGAAGGTTTAGTGGCCTTCGAAAACGGCTGGCTGTTCCGTTCAACTATGTGTTGTTAGTCAGAATATTTACTACAGACTTTGGTGTTATTTGTTCATTAATAATTATCACATGTAATTTGGCTTAAAAAGCGATACGAACTTTAGCCCGTTCAAATCACAAATATTAGACTTTGTTATCATCCCACATTTAATACGTAATTTTTGCGATTTTTGCCGAATTTTTTTGCCTTTGTTGAAACTTTAGCGATTCTTAATCAATGGTAAGGGTTTTTTAGAATTTTGAAAATTTTTGCAAAGTTTGCGATAAAAGCGGCTTTTTGCTTGTCTTTTAGCTCCTTAACAGTTTTGAAGATTTTAAAACAACATTAAACTTTGTCATTATCCCGCTGTTGGTAACTTTTTGCGAATTTTTTGCATTCCTTACATTTTTATCGATTCTTAATCAATATTATGGCTTCTTTTAAATTTTGCAATTTTTCGCGAATTTTCGATTTTTCGCTTTGCGAAAATATAATTACCTTTGTAATTAACATTACAATTTCGTAACTTTCTTTTTTATTTTGCAATAAAAAATATTTCCTGGCAAAAATTTGTTTTACATATTT
>CATLJX010000051.1:10000-192168 GCA_949987645.1 Tachina grossa
CATTAAGTGTATGTCTGTCTGTCGGTCTGTCTGCCTGCCTGCCTGACCGTGGGAAGTTTGTGTGTGGAATATTTTGTGTGAATGTATTAAGGCGGTTCATAGTTTGGCGGTTTTTATGTGTGTATGTGACGACGGGGAAAATCATGAAAATGGTTTTTCCTAATGCTGACGGAAAATCATCTAATGATTTTTCGTAATACCGAAGGCAAAACATTATAATTTTTCCTAATGCCTACTGCAATACATGATAATTTTTCCTAATGCCTACTGCAATACATGTTTATTAATTTTTCCTAATGCCGACGGCAAAAAATGAATATAATTTTTTCAAATGCCGACGGGAAAATGATTTTTCCTAATGACGACGGGAAAACGTGAAAGTTATTTTTTCTAATGCTAATGTAGGTGTTGCTAGACTGTGGGAATTTAAGGCTGACCGTGATTTGAGTGGGCGGCGTTGTTGCCGTAATATGTAACCATAGGAATTTGTGGATGTGTCTGTCTGTCTGTGAGAATTTAGGTGAAGTTTTGATTGGCAGGGGGCGGGGTGTAGTTGAGGTAGATCGATTGCGTGTGTAGTTGTGTGTGAATGTATGTGTATGTGTGTGTGTGTGTGTGTGTGTGTGTATGTGTATGTTTGTAGGAATTTCAATGTGTGTATTTCTGTAGGAGCTTAAGGCTGATTGTGATTTATGAGGGGTGAGGTGTTCTAGTAATATGCAACCGGGGGAATCTGTGTGTTTGTATGTCTGTAGGAGTTTAAGGCTGACCATGATTTGGGTGGGCAGGGTTGTTGAAGTAATATGTATCCATGGGGATTTGTGGATGTGTCTGTCTATAGTAGTTTAAGGCTGATCGTGATTTGAGGTGGGTGAGAATGTTGTTGAGGTAAATTGGTTATGTGTATGTATGTATATATGTATTTTTGTAAGAATTTAAGATGATTGTGATTTATTAGGGCCGAGGTGTTCTTGTAATATGTAGCCGTGAGAATCTATGTGTATAGACGTCTGTAGAAGTTTAAGACTATCTGTAATTTCAGGTAGGTGAGAGTGTTGTGTTGTTGAGATTAATCTTATATATTGTATATGTATGTATGATCATGGGAATTTGTGTATGTATATCTGAGGGAGAATTTAAGGCTCGTCATGATTTGCAAAAGGTGGGGTGTTGTTGAAATTTTCTTGGATATTTCTTATATGAATTCTGCTATGTGTGTGTATTTGAGCTGGTATTTATGTGTAGGTAGAAATAAATTGTTTTCAATATCGACATATGGTACTATAAAATACTATCATATATCTGGACTTCCCTAATCCTAGTATGCTTTTATACTTACGATTGCTTTATATTTTCTCATGCTTAAATTTGTCTCGCGTTGAAGTCAGTCTGTGTGAAACTTGTTTATATTACAGATTTTGTTTATTTAACTACATTCGTCTTCTTTGACTGAAAGAGTTATCTACACACAGAGAAAAACCAACTTGAAATCAGTAAGAACCATGCTGAATTAATAAGAACCATTAGCGAAGGTTTAGTCATATTGAAATTTCTTATTTCAATATGGACAAAATATTAATTTACAGTATTCATTTATTAAACTCATTAGTTTGTAGATATCTCAATATACATTTTCTATTATATTAAAAATTATTGAATTAATGTGATGAATTCTTATTTTTAAGCTGCAGATTTCCCCTGAGTGTATGGATTGTTTATATTTGCATTGTGCTTTAACTAAACGACGCTTCATATATTTTCATGATGTAGGTCTAATAAATACTTAAGCATTGATAAGAAATTTGATATGTATACATACATATCTACAAATTGATTTTATGTATGTATATATGTATGTATGTATGTACATATATATGTTCAATTCAATCTTTGAATTCATTTTTCATTTTATTTTTTGTCATGTGATGTCTGTTGTTGGTGAAATTAAAAACATTTTAATTTTTATCTGCGTTTACTTAAAAGTTTGTGAGGATTTTCTGTTGTAAGTAAAACTGAATTCTTGAAGATATGTGCTTACATACTCTATAGTAATAGTAACTATAATAGAAATATTTCTTATACTTAATTTACAGTTTTTTAAAGTATAGGGTATAAAATTTTTTCTAGCTATAGCCTTCTACATTTATTTTGGAAAGCTTGCTTTGCTTTTTGAAAATGTATAAACATTTTTAAATGAAACTGATCCGGCACTCCAGCTTAGGTACTGATAGTTTTTTTTTTTGTTGTTAGTTAACTTACTTATTTTTTATTTTTTATTGATAAACATTGGAAATCAAAAGGGAGTTTTATATTGTAATTATTATTTTCATAATTGTTGAAAACAATCGCTGCTTTTTGTTTGTTTTTTGCGATGAAATCATTTGAATTACTTTTGCAACTTTACGCGTTTATAAAAATTATGTTATTTTCTATATTTCTTAATTTATAAGACTTTTAGACTTTGTCCTTTAGGGGTTATATATTCTATTATACGATTATGAATAAGAATGCAGTAAGCTGATGTATTTGCTTACTGCTTCAAATTAAAATTTTATTAAATTGAATAAAAGGAGTTTTTTTTTCTTAAACTCTGATGCAGTTAGAAGCGCTGGAGATTCTTTCATATAACAGCTTTTTTGAAATTTTTGATACATAGTATAATATAGAATTGGATAACATTTATTTTTAATTTTTATGTTAAGAAGTACGGGTATGAGACTGAATTTAAATGTACTTTTAAATTAGTTAAATCATAATGAACAAACATATTTTCTTCTTTAATAGCGATCAACAGAAAACGAACTCGTTTTCATATAATTTAGGTATACCCTATCGACGGCTCCTCTAGGATACAAGATGACTTTGTATGACGAAATTTCTGTTGCTTTATACTGATAATATGTTTACATTAATAAGATACATATACATATGTTTATTTTATGAACGGTGAGCACATATGGCTTTTATTTAATGTTCTATATGACTTTTTTTTCATTTTCTTTAATAATTTTCTCCCCATAATAGCATTCTAAATATTTCAAGGGCTCAAATGCTGTGTAGTCTTCTTCTGCAAACTTAACTAAACGTCTAACTTCTTCCAATGCTTCTTTATAAGAAGATATTTTGTTATGGTCTTCTTCTACGATACGTGCCCATCGGGCAGAGTGTACGTATTAGTTGGTCAGTCAGTCTCTATTTTTATTTATTTTTTTTTTCTTCTAATGTGCCACTCCTTTTTTTAGATTTTACTACTTGGAATAGAGAATTTTTGTCTAATTTTTTGGTGGGTATATACATTAGGTATGTAGAAATTAGTTTAGATACAAAGAAATGCATGTTTAATATACAACTATTGTATCAAATCGATCTCAAATAACTCAGTTACCTCTACCAGCAATTCACCGTTGGTGTATTCATAAAGTGTTAGAAACAATGAAATATCTATGTTTTGAGAGAATTTTTCCCCTCAAGTATTTCTACATGAGGTTTGAGGGGTCAATCACTGTCGCATTCATATGTAATGATTATTCACTTAAAAAACGTCATCATCACCATCAATCATCTCCGTATACAATACATTCATGAGTTGGGTTGATCCAGATACAATTGCTGTCTCATCACCTTCTAACAGCTTTATATATTTTGCTAGTATGCATGCCTTAGCATGCTTCTATCGATAGTGACGTAAGAGTCCGAGATGTAGAGTGTTACAATTAAAAATCTTTACTATTAGAATATACCAGTTCGCTCTTTTGAATTTTTACAAAGTAGATACATATGTATGTATTTCATTGACCAAAAAATCATAAAATTTCTTTGCTTACAAAATTGTATGACGTGAGGATTTTTTTTTTTTTTTAAATTATACATGCTTCGGCATGCTTTCATTTTTTTTCTATAAATTTATGTAATACTCATACAGATACAGATATAAAGTAAGATCTGTTTACTGTACATTTTAAAATTTATGCATGCTTCAGCATGATTCTAGTTGAAGCGTATATTCATTCACTAAGTTTGTCTGATACTTATTCATACACATGTACATTCTTAAAGATTGGATATCAAAGTCCAATTTCCGTAGTTTATCTATATTTTCTAAAGATCTGATAGCTAAAGAAATAAATAGAGTGAAGATCTTCTATAATAATCCCATTTTCATATTGTAAAATTTTGCCTGCTAGCGCTTTCGATGGGAAAATATACATACAACTTTATAAAAAGTGATAATATGATGTGCTGCTGAATATTGCACTATGTTATAGTTCATTTTAAACACTGAAGTTTTAGCAATATTTCATTCCGACCAGAATTCCACTACATTTAGTTAATTATCTTTCTTAAGACTCATCATTCCTAATCAATCCTGCAAAAACAACACAAACTAGATTTTTCGTTTTAATTTTATTTTTTTTTAAATTCAACATTCATTCTTCAAATTACTTTATACTATATTAAGTAGCTTTTCCTCATTTGTTGAGTTGACTTTAATAGGAGACATTTTAATGGTACGATGAACTTTTCTATTGCATGCATTGAGTAAATCTTTATACATACCAATCCACTTATATGAACCATTAAAGCTAATTCTTTTCACATCATACCTTTCAATGATCTATTAAATCATTCTAATATTGATGCTTTCATATTAAGTAATCTTTAATCTTCTATTTATGTATGAGTTTTCCCAAGTATTTATTAAAAAATTCTTTAGAATCATCTGTTTGTAAGTTTTTTGGTACCCGTACCACTTCAAAAATATTTTCCATTGCCTTGGTTTTTAGAGTGCAGCTTTTATTTTCAGCTGTACTTTGAGAATGTGTCAATTACAGTCTTCAAAAATCAACAATTTCTATTTTCTGTACAATAGTTCTACATTTCACCTAACTTAGCTCCATAAAACATCATATATTTCTGTCATTACATCTCTACAAGCACAAACAGTTGTTGAAATTTAATATGGACTTCGTTAACTAAATTCCTTTTTAAAGACATTGAATTGTTTCACAGATTTTTTCGAAAGTGTTGTGATCTACATCTTGCACTTTCAGCTATTTATACTAACATGTAGTTAATTTTCTAATCTATATATTTAACCGTAAACTCTTCAATTTGTTTTTAATTATTTACTTTTTAGAATTGCTTTTTCAATTTTATAACTGTCTTCTTTCTCTAATTTTATTTCACGTTGTTGTTCCTCAATTTGCATTTAAATATATTCTTGAATATTAATGCTTTAAGCTATATTATTAATTTGTCTTGTATTTTATCTTCATTCAGTTTAATGTAACTATCAACAATAGTTTGTATCTAATTCATTTATGCCTTCCAATACTGATAAGTCAGTATAAATGTCTTCAGAATTGGAAGTCTGTGAGTAAAATCATCGTCATCATCATTCTCAGTATTAGCATCATTAAATATGATGGTATTATCAAATATAGTTCCTTCTACTAGTTTCTTTTGGGGTACTTGTCTATATCTTGAGTGAAGGTTTCTCAGGCTTTAAACTTGTATATTTTCAACTTCTGTCTTGATTTTACTTTCTTCTTTCATAAGAATTCTTTTAATATTTTTAGAACTATTTATGAATTCTTCTGCTATAGGCTTAAATGTATCTTTTAGTTGTTCACTTGTATCTATTTCACCAGTTTTTATACTACGAAGCTTTTTCTTCAACACATTTCTTGTCAACACCAACTGTTTTAAAATTTTTTCATCCAGGGCAAATAACAGGTATCAGCAATCATATCAGCTTTTCAGGAGCTGGTCTGGTTTTCAGATCAGCTTTTCAGGACCTGGTCTGGTTTTCCGATCAGCTTATCAGGACCTGGTCTGGTTTTCAGATCAGCTTTTCAGGACCTGGTCTGGTTTTCAGATCAGCTTTTCAGGACCTGGTCTGGTTTTCAGATCAGCTTTTCAGGACCTGGTCTGGTTTTCAGATCAGCTTATCAGGACCTGGTCTGGTTTTCAGATCAGCTTATCAGGAGCTGGTCTGGTTTTCAGATCAGCTTATCAGGAGCTGGTCTGGTTATCAGATCAGCTTATCAGGAGCTGGTCTGGTTTTCAGATCAGCTTATCAGGAGCTGATCTGGTTTTCAGATCAGCTTATCAGGTAACAGATCAGGCTATCAGGAGCTGTTCAGATTTTCATTTCAAGATATCTGAGTCAGATTTAGTTATCAGTGTACAAGTACCTAGCCATTTATAACATTTATATACATGAAGTTTAAAGTCAGATGAAATACGAAAAAGTAAAGTTTTATCTAGTAAAATTATTTTCTATAACGATCATCGTTTAATTCACTATCTTTGCTTATAATCAAAAATCCATATTTATCCTTTCAACATGCTTTCTATTTTTCTCACCTAACTTAAACATTAAATATACATTATGATGATCTCTTATTAAATGTTTGGTGATTCTGGTGTAAGTTTTACATAAGTAGAATGAATCAACATTTTTATCTCTCCCCATACAAAAATATGCTTCCCACACGCATCATCGTTAAATATCATATTGGAATTACTTTGGACTGAAATAACAGATTCACTATCGGTAAATTTTGTAATATATTATTATTTTAATTGATGTAATTAATTTCTTCAGATATTTATATCTGGGGTGATATAAAGATTTTGAGTATAAATAAATGTTCTCAAAATTTAAGTCCATTAGGACTTTCTAGCAAGCCAATCATAGCGTTTTTTTTCGTAATTTGACAGGTCAACTATTGTTGCACGAATAGAATTTGATATAAAGGAACTATGATTTATTTTTGAACTATCGTTCGATGATTCATCAATATTTCGTACCAAGAATTATTTATGTTGTTTTGACTAAGGGTATGAGTCAATATTTATAAAATCCATTTCATAAATATCAGCTCATGCTCATAGTCAAAACAAAGTATGCTTTAAGTGTTTAAAACCGGTATTACCATAAAATGGTGGTCTTAAACACTTAAAATATACTTTGTTTTACTAACCGCATTTTATAACTAAATGCATTTCATAAATATTGACGCATACTCATAATCAAAACAGCATATAAATATCCTTTGTTTTGACTATGAGTATGAGTCATTATCTCTTATTATAGAAAAATAAAATAGTATGATTATATGATATCAGAAATCATGTTTTCTAATATCATATAACCATACTATTTGATTCTTTCTATAATAATAGATAATATTTATGAAATGCATTTATTTACAAAATGCGATTAGTAAAACAACATAAATATAGGATGGTATGAAATTTTGATGATTCATCAATATTTCGTACCAAGGTATTTTTAGGTTGTTTTTACTATGAGTATGCGCCAATATTTATGAAATGTATTTCATAAATATTATCTCTTATTATAGAAAAATTAAAAATGTAGCTATACGATATCAGAAAATATTTTCTGAAATCGTATAGCTATATTATTTTATTTGTCCTATAATAAGAGATAATGGCCCCTACTCATAGTCAAAACAAAGAATATTTTAAGAGTTTCAAATCAGTATTATCATAAAAAATACTGATTTTAAACTCTTACAGCCTTATTTATAATACTTATTAAGGCTTTGGAAAGGCTTTTTAAATCAAATTTTGATACAAAATTTTTCTTAAAAAGTCTTTATAAAGCCCTAATAAGTGTTATAAATAAGGCTGTTAAAATATACTTTGTTTTACTAACCGCATTTATGTAGCTAAATACATTTTATAAATATTATCTCTTATTATAAAATAATAAACTAATACAGCTATACCATATCAGAAAATATTTTCTGAAATCGTATAGCTGCATTAGTTTATTTTTTCTATAATAAGAGATAATGATCCACACTCATAATCAAAACAGCATAAAAATATCCTTTTTTTGACTATGAGTATGCATCAATATTTATGAAATGCGTTTAGTTACAAAAATGTGGTTAGTAAAACAAAGTATATTTCAACAGACTTATTTATAACACTTATTAGGGCTTTATAAAGACTTTTTAAGAAAAATTTTGTATCAAAATTTGATTTAAAAAGCCTTTCCAAAGCCTTAATAAGTATTATAAATAAGGCTGTAAGAGTTTAAAATCAGTATTTTTTATGATAATACTGATTTGAAACTCTTAAAATATTCTTTGTTTTGACTATGAGTAGGGGCCATTATCTCTTATTATAGGACAAATAAAATAATATAGCTATACGGTTTCAGAAAATATTTTCTGATATCGTATAGCTACATTTTTAATTTTTCTATAATAAGAGATAATATTTATGAAATACATTTCATAAATATTGGCGCATACTCATAGTAAAAACAACCTAAAAATACCTTGGTACGAAATATTGATGAATCATCAAAATTTCATACCATCCTATATTTATGTTGTTTTACTAATCGCATTTTGTAAATAAATGCATTTCATAAATATTATCTATTATTATAGAAAGAATCAAATAGTATGGTTATATGATATTAGAAAACATGATTTCTGATATCATATAATCATACTATTTTATTTTTCTATAATAAGAGATAATGACTCATACTCATAGTCAAAACAAAGGATATTTATATGCTGTTTTGATTATGAGTATGCGTCAATATTTATGAAATGCATTTAGTTATAAAATGCGGTTAGTAAAACAAAGTATATTTTAAGTGTTTAAGACCACCATTTTATGGTAATACCGGTTTTAAACACTTAAAGCATACTTTGTTTTGACTATGAGCATGAGCTGATATTTATGAAATGGATTTTATAAATATTGACTCATACCCTTAGTCAAAACAACATAAATAATTCTTGGTACGAAATATTGATGAATCATCGAACGATAGTTCAAAAATAAATCATAGTTCCTTTATATCAAATTCTATTCGTGCAACAATAGTTGACCTGTCAAATTACGAAAAAAAACGCTATGATTGGCTTGCTAGAAAGTCCTAATGGACTTAAATTTTGAGAACATTTATTTATACTCAAAATCTTTATATCACCCCAGATATAAATATCTGAAGAAATTAATTACATCAATTAAAATAATAATATATTACAAAATTTACCGATAGTGAATCTGTTATTTCAGTCCAAAGTAATTCCAATATGATATTTAACGATGATGCGTGTGGGAAGCATATTTTTGTATGGGGAGAGATAAGAATGTTGATTCATTCTACTTATGTAAAACTTACACCAGAATCACCAAACATTTAATAAGAGATCATCATAATGTATATTTAATGTTTAAGTTAGGTGAGAAAAATAAAAAGCATGTTGAAAGGATAAATATGGATTTTTGATTATAAGCAAAGATAGTGAATTAAACGATGATCGTTATAGAAAATAATTTTACTAGATAAAACTTTACTTTTTCGTATTTCATCTGACTTTAAACTTCATGTATATAAATGTTATAAATGGCTAGCTACTTGTACACTGATAACTAAATCTAACTCAGATATCTTGAAATGAAAATCTGAATAGCTCCTGATAGCCTGATCTGTTACCTGATAAGCTGATCTAAAAATCAGATCAGCTCCTGATAAGCTGATCTGAAAACCAGACCAGCTCCTGATAAGCTGATCTGATAACCAGACCAGCTCCTGATAAGCTGATCTGAAAACCAGACCAGCTCCTGATAAGCTGATCTGAAAACCAGACCAGGTCCTGATAAGCTGATCTGAAAACCAGACCAGGTCCTGAAAAGCTGATCTGAAAACCAGACCAGGTCCTGAAAAGCTGATCTGAAAACCAGACCAGGTCCTGAAAAGCTGATCTGAAAACCAGACCAGGTCCTGATAAGCTCATCTGAAAACCAGACCAGGTCCTGAAAAGCTGATCTGAAAACCAGACCAGCTACTGAAAAGCTGATATGATTGCTGATACCTGTTATTTGCCCTGGATGAGAAAATTTTAAAACAGTTGGTGTTGACAAGAAATGTGTTGAAGAAAAAGCTTCGTAGTATAAAAACTGGTGAAATAGATACAAGTGAACAACTAAAAGATACATTTAAACCTATAGCAGAAGAATTCATAAATAGTTCTAAAAATATTAAAAGAATTCTTATGAAAGAAGAAAGTAAAATCAAGACAGAAGTTGAAAATATACAAGTTTAAAGCCTGAGAAACCTTCACTCAAGATATAGACAAGTACCCCAAAAGAAACTAGTAGAAGGAACAATATTTGATAATACCATCATATTTAATGATGCTAATACTGAGAATGATGATGACGATGATTTTACTCATAGACTTCCAATTCTGAAGACATTTATACTGACTTATCAGTATTGGAAGGCATAAATGAATTAGATACAAACTATTGTTGATAGTTACATTAAACTGAATGAAGATAAAATACAAGACAAATTAATAATATAGCTTAAAGCATTAATATTCAAGAATATATTTAAATGCAAATTGAGGAACAACAACGTGAAATAAAATTAGAGAAAGAAGACAGTTATAAAATTGAAAAAGCAATTCTAAAAAGTAAATAATTAAAAACAAATTGAAGAGTTTACGGTTAAATATATAGATTAGAAAATTAACTACATGTTAGTATAAATAGCTGAAAGTGCAAGATGTAGATCACAACACTTTCGAAAAAATCTGTGAAACAATTCAATGTCTTTAAAAAGGAATTTAGTTAACGAAGTCCATATTAAATTTCAACAACTGTTTGTGCTTGTAGAGATGTAATGACAGGAATATATGATGTTTTATGGAGCTAAGTTAGGTGAAATGTAGAACTATTCTACAGAAAATAGAAATTGTTGATTTTTGAAGACTGTAATTGACACATTCTCAAAGTACAGCTGAAAATAAAAGCTGCACTCTAAAAACCAAGGCAATGGAAAATATTTTTGAAGTGGTACGGGTACCAAAAAACTTACAAACAGATGATTCTAAAGAATTTTTTAATAAATACTTGGGAAAACTCATACATAAATAGAAGATTAAAGATTACTTAATATGAAAGCATCAATATTAGAATGATTTAATAGATCATTGAAAGGTATGATGTGAAAAGAATTAGCTTTAATGGTTCATATAAGTGGATTGGTATGTATAAAGATTTACTCAATGCATGCAATAGAAAAGTTCATCGTACCATTAAAATGTCTCCTATTAAAGTCAACTCAACAAATGAGGAAAAGCTACTTAATATAGTATAAAGTAATTTGAAGAATGAATGTTGAATTTAAAAAAAAATAAAATTAAAACGAAAAATCTAGTTTGTGTTGTTTTTGCAGGATTGATTAGGAATGATGAGTCTTAAGAAAGATAATTAACTAAATGTAGTGGAATTCTGGTCGGAATGAAATATTGCTAAGACTTCAGTGTTTAAAATGAACTATAACATAGTGCAATATTCAGCAGCACATCATATTATCACTTTTTATAAAGTTGTATGTATATTTTCCCATCGAAAGCGCTAGCAGGCAAAATTTTACAATATGAAAATGGGATTATTATAGAAGATCTTCACTCTATTTATTTCTTTAGCTATCAGATCTTTAGAAAATATAGATAAACTACGGAAATTGGACTTTGATATCCAATCTTTAAGAATGTACATGTGTATGAATAAGTATCAGACAAACTTAGTGAATGAATATACGCTTCAACTAGAATCATGCTGAAGCATGCATAAATTTTAAAATGTACAGTAAACAGATCTTACTTTATATCTGTATCTGTATGAGTATTACATAAATTTATAGAAAAAAAAATTAAAGCATGCCGAAGCATGTATAATTTAAAAAAAAAAAAAAAAAATCCTCACGTCATACAATTTTGTAAGCAAAGAAATTTTATGATTTTTTGGTCAATGAAATACATACATATGTATCTACTTTGTAAAAATTCAAAAGAGCGAACTGGTATATTCTAATAGTAAAGATTTTTAATTGTAACACTCTACATCTCGGACTCTTACGTCACTATCGATAGAAGCATGCTAAGGCATGCATACTAGCAAAATATATAAGGCTGTTAGAAGGTGATGAGACAGCAATTGTATCTGGATCAACCCAACTCATGAATGTATTGTATACGGAGATGATTGATGGTGATGATGACGTTTTTTAAGTGAATAATCATTATATATGAATGCGACAGTGATTGACCCCTCAAACCTCATGTAGAAATACTTGAGGGGAAAAATTCTCTCAAAACATAGATATTTCATTGTTTCTAACACTTTATGAATACACCAACGGTGAATTGCTGGTAGAGGTAACTGAGTTATTTGAGATCGATTTGATACAATAGTTGTATATTAAACATGCATTTCTTTGTATCTAAACTAATTTCTACATACCTAATGTATATACCCACCAAAAAATTAGACAAAAATTCTCTATTCCAAGTAGTAAAATCTAAAAAAAGGAGTGGCACATTAGAAGAAAAAAAAAATAAATAAAAATAGAGACTGACTGACCAACTAATACGTACACTCTGCCCGATGGGCACGTATCGTAGAAGAAGACCATAACAAAATATCTTCTTATAAAGAAGCATTGGAAGAAGTTAGACGTTTAGTTAAGTTTGCAGAAGAAGGCTACACAGCATTTGAGCCCTTGAAATATTTAGAATGCTATTATGGGGAGAAAATTATTAAAGAAAATGAAAAAAAAAGTCATATAGAACATTAAATAAAAGCCATAGGTGCTCACCGTTCATAAAATAAACATATGTATATGTATCTTATTAATGTAAACATATTATCAGTATAAAGCAACAGAAATTTCGTCATACAAAGTCATCTTGTATCCTAGAGGAGCCGTCGATAGGGTATACCTAAATTATATGAAAACGAGTTCGTTTTCTGTTGATCGCTATTAAAGAAGAAAATATGTTTGTTCATTATGATTTAACTAATTTAAAAGTACATTTAAATTCAGTCTCATACCCGTACTTCTTAACATAAAAATTAAAAATAAATGTTATCCAATTCTATATTATACTATGTATCAAAAATTTCAAAAAAGCTGTTATATGAAAGAATCTCCAGCGCTTCTAACTGCATCAGAGTTTAAGAAAAAAAAACTCCTTTTATTCAATTTAATAAAATTTTAATTTGAAGCAGTAAGCAAATACATCAGCTTACTGCATTCTTATTCATAATCGTATAATAGAATATATAACCCCTAAAGGACAAAGTCTAAAAGTCTTATAAATTAAGAAATATAGAAAATAACATAATTTTTATAAACGCGTAAAGTTGCAAAAGTAATTCAAATGATTTCATCGCAAAAAACAAACAAAAAGCAGCGATTGTTTTCAACAATTATGAAAATAATAATTACAATATAAAACTCCCTTTTGATTTCCAATGTTTATCAATAAAAAATAAAAAATAAGTAAGTTAACTAACAACAAAAAAAAACTATCAGTACCTAAGCTGGAGTGCCGGATCAGTTTCATTTAAAAATGTTTATACATTTTCAAAAAGCAAAGCAAGCTTTCCAAAATAAATGTAGAAGGCTATAGCTAGAAAAAATTTTATACCCTATACTTTAAAAAACTGTAAATTAAGTATAAGAAATATTTCTATTATAGTTACTATTACTATAGAGTATGTAAGCACATATCTTCAAGAATTCAGTTTTACTTACAACAGAAAATCCTCACAAACTTTTAAGTAAACGCAGATAAAAATTAAAATGTTTTTAATTTCACCAACAACAGACATCAAATGACAAAAAATAAAATAAAAAATGAATTCAAAGATTGAATTGAACATATATATGTACATACATACATACATACATACATACATAAAATCAATTTGTAGATATGTATGTATACATATCAAATTTCTTATCAATGCTTAAGTATTTATTAGACCTACATCATGAAAATATATGAAGCGTCGTTTAGTTAAAGCACAATGCAAATATAAACAATCCATACACTCAGGGGAAATCTGCAGCTTAAAAATAAGAATTCATCACATTAATTCAATAATTTTTAATATAATAGAAAATGTATATTGAGATATCTACAAACTAATGAGTTTAATAAATGAATACTGTAAATTAATATTTTGTCCATATTGAAATAAGAAATTTCAATATGACTAAACCTTCGCTAATGGTTCTTATTAATTCAGCATGGTTCTTACTGATTTCAAGTTGGTTTTTCTCTGTGTGTAGATAACTCTTTCAGTCAAAGAAGACGAATGTAGTTAAATAACCAAAATCTGTAATATAAACAAATTTCACACAGACTGACTTCAACGCGAGACAAATTTAAGCATGAGAAAATATAAAGCAATCGTAAGTATAAAAGCATACTAGGATTAGGGAAGTCCAGATATATGATAGTATTTTATAGTACCATATGTCGATATTGAAAACAATTTATTTCTACCTACACATAAATACCAGCTCAAATACACACACATAGCAGAATTCATATAAGAAATATCCAAGAAAATTTCAACAACACCCCACCTTTTGCAAATCATGACGAGCCTTAAATTCTCCCTCAGATATACATACACAAATTCCCATGATCATACATACATATACAATATATAAGATTAATCTCAACAACACAACACTCTCACCTACCTGAAATTACAGATAGTCTTAAACTTCTACAGACGTCTATACACATAGATTCTCACGGCTACAGATTACAAGAACACCTCGGCCCTAATAAATCACAATCATCTTAAATTCTTACAAAAATACATATATACATACATACACATAACCAATTTACCTCAACAACATTCTCACCCACCTCAAATCACGATCAGCCTTAAACTACTATAGACAGACATATCCACAAATCCCCATGGATACATATTACGTCAACAACCCTGCCCACCCAAATCATGGTCAGCCTTAAACTCCTACAGACATACAAACACACAGATTCCCCCGGTTGCATATTACTAGAACACCTCACCCCTCATAAATCACAATCAGCCTTAAGCTCCTACAGAAATACACACATTGAAATTCCTACAAACATACACATACACACACACACACACACACATACACATACATTCACACACAACTACACACGCAATCGATCTACCTCAACTACACCCCGCCCCCTGCCAATCAAACCTTCACCTAAATTCTCACAGACAGACAGACACATCCACAAATTCCTATGGTTACATATTACGGCAACAACGCCGCCCACTCAAATCACGGTCAGCCTTAAATTCCCACAGTCTAGCAACACCTACATTAGCATTAGAAAAAATTACTTTCACGTTTTCCCGTCGTCATTAGGAAAAATCATTTTCCCGTCGGCATTTGAAAAAATTGTATTCATTTTTTGCCATCGGCATTAGGAAAAATTAATAAACATGTATTGCAGTAGGCATTAGGAAAAATTATCATGTATTGCAGTAGGCATTAGGAAAAATTATAATGTTTTGCCTTCGGTAATACGAAAAATCATTAGATGATTTTCCGTCAGCATTAGGAAAAACCATTTTCATGATTTTCCCCGTCGTCACATACACACATAAAAACCGCCAAACTATGAACCGCCTTAATACATTCACACAAAATATTCCACACACAAACTTCCCACGTTCAGGCAGGCAGACAGACAGACCGACAGACAGACATACACTTAATGTAAACAAAAACTCCTAATGTAAACAAAAAACTCCTAATGTAAACAAAAAAACTCCTTATATAAACAAAAAACTCCTTATGTAAACAAAAAAACACAAATTTCCAAGAATTTAACAATTTTCAAATTTTAATTACCCAAATTTAACAATTTCAGCCCACAATTTAACAATTTCAGCCACAATTTCACAATTTTAATTGTCCCAGGAGTGGGAGTTCCCTACTACTGTTTAGCTAAAAACGAAAGTTAAAATCGCAAGCACAACCAACACCTACAACATCACATCATCTTCATCAACAACCGAAAGTCTTGTCCAGATGCCCCGTTGTCGTTGTATTATGTGCAGAGCTGAACGTAACCAGGGGAGTAACTCCGACAATTCCGATCAACAGGTAAAAGTATCGAAAAATATTTGTGTTATATTGCCTTAAATTTGTAAATTAATCAAATTTAAGAGAATTTTTGTAAATTATTCAAAAATTTATTTCGCTTTGCAAGCCGAACACACAAGAAATATTTTTCATACTTCAACATTTGTGAGACAATTTATTTATTTAATATTATTATTAAATCAAATCCACCCTTAAAAGTGAAGCATATCGCGATTGTTTTTATTGTTATAATTAACAAACAGTCACACACACATAACTTGTTCTCCTCATTATTGAGAGAAATTCGAATAATTATTTCTATTTACCGTCGGGCTTTTTATCGCGTTAAAATAATTTAATTTACGTTAAAAAATACACACAACTATTCGCGAGTGTTAATTTTATTTATTTTATATAACTTAAATAATAAAATTGTCACTTTTATTTTCTCCTTTTATTCGCTGTTCATAAATTTATTAACGTCAGTGTTCCATTCCGGTTGTTCCTATACCACTTGTAATAATTTATATTACAACAGCTGTAACAGTGAAACCCGTTCACACTAGTGTCGAAAAGTTAATTTTCATATAAATAAAAAGCACTAAGTCGTTTGTGTGTTCACACTAGCTTCGAAAATTTAATTACATATAATTAATAAATAATAATATTCAAGTGTGTTCATACTTCGTCTTATTTATTTCTCAGCGATATTAAATTAATTTAAAATCGATTTTACTTGGTAAATAAATATTTCAATTTACCAAAGGCTGTAAAAAGTGGTTTCTAAGGAAATTAAATAAATTATTTTTAATTGCGGAACATTGATTAAATAAAATTTTGTGAATAAAAGAGTAATCTACATAGAGATTAATTTTCCGAATATTGTGCATCCGGCGAGGAAATAATATATTAAATAAAATTTATATTCCAAAGCAAATCATTTATTGATTTAAACATCTTAAGACCAATAAATTAATTTGGTATTACTTTTTTGCTTTGAAAAATAAATAAGTTTAATCAAAAATATGGCAACTAAAAAACGCCAAGAATGTCCTTCCGAGTTGGAGACATTAGAAAAAATAATTGCTAAAAAATCAAAAGTTGTAAAGCATATAGAAAGGATTCGACAGTCTATCCTTGAGAACACTATTTCGTTTAATCCTGTCGAAATAGAGTGTCGCTTAGACATTCTAAAGTATTATATTGACCAAGCCATGAAGCTTCAGTCTGATGTGGATAATTTAGATCCTGATAATGACGACAGAGCTGAGCTTGAGGATATTTGTGTCACTACAAAATCATTATTTTTAAGCATTTTAAATAAAAATAGACAGCCAAATATACCTGAAACGTCTTTCGGCGTACAAACTCACCATTCCAGGCTTCCAAATATGAGGCTACCCAAATTTACTGGGAAATACGCGGAATATAAGAATTTTATGAGTTTGTTTGAAAATTTGGTACATAATGACCCGACGTTGACAGATATTGAGAAATTTAACCATTTGATATCATGCTTATCCGATTCAGCTTTAGGTACAGTGAAAGCTTTTCAGATTTCCGAAGAAAATTATCCCAAAGCTCTAGCCAGTTTGAAGAAGGTACATGACAATGAATGTCTCATATTTTTCGATAATATATCGAAACTTTTTGATTTACCAGAAATCACAAAACCTTCGGCTTCCGCTTTGAGAAGCATGATTGATACAGTGTCGGCAATATATGATTCTCTCTTGTCAATAGGCGATGACAAGAAAATAACTAATGCTATATTAATACATTTAGTGATGTCAAAAGTAGATCCAGTCACAAAATCAAAATGGGACTTTGAAAGGCTCCCATTATGGTCAGACTGTGAATCCGCCTTGAACAAACGCTACCAGCATATTTCTGCTGATGAATCTTCAAGTTCAAGACCGAGGTTTAATAAAAATAAAACTGAATCTTCAAATAATAAAAATACTAGCACAGCATTAAATTGCACCAAAACAAATAAATCTGCTGATAAATGCTTGTTCTGCAAATCTGCACAACATGTAATAAATAATTGCCCTTCATTCAGTGCTGACCCTGTTAATAAAAGATTTGATTTCATAAAATCTGTGCCAGCATGTATTAATTGCTTGAAAAAGGCCATACAGTAGCAAGATGTTCATCTTCTAAGTGTAGAGTAGGTAGTGGTTCTCATAATTCCTTACTACATAAATATACCACAAGTTCTTCTAATGTAAGTAGCCTCTCTGAAGAGCCATCTACTTCCCACGCTGCTCTCAATTATTCATCATCGGATGAAAGAATCATTCTTGCAACAGCAGTGGTGAAAGTGCGAAATAGTTCTGGTCAATTAATACCAGCTAGAGCTATTTTAGACTCCGGTTCTCAACCAAATTTGATTACTGAAGAACTTGCACAGCTACTAAGATTAAAAAGAAAAGGAGGCAGATTAAGTTTAAATGGTATTAGCGACACAAATTCATGTTCAAAGTCTTGTGTTGAATTAAATGTTACGTCGAGGGTTAATTCCACTCAATTTACTTCCAAGTTTTGGGTATTGAGTTCGATTACAAATTTACAACCTGATCACAAATTAAAAGCAAATATCTTGAATATTCCTAAAAATGTTGAATTAGCTGATCCTTTCTCTTACAAACCACAGAAAATTGATCTGTTAATTGGCGCAGAAAACTTCTTTGATTTAATGTGCGTAGGTCAAATCAAATTTGGTCCTAGCCTTCCAATTATTCAAAAAACTTCGCTTGGTTGGATTGTAACTGGAAAATACAATCAACCAAAGAGCTCAAACAATGGTAATGTTTTTCATTTAAGTTCTGCTATAGAAAACGAGAGCAATATTGATTCAATTGTTAAAAAATTCTGGGAGTTAGAAGAGCTTCCAAACGAATCAACAAAAATGTACTCAGAGGAACAGCAACAATGTGAGGACAATTTTAAAAATAATGTGCGACGATTAACGTCAGGACGATTTGAAGTCTCTTTACCTTTCAAATCTGATATAAAACTGTTAGGATCTTCATTTAAAACTGCCAAACGACGACTTCTTTCATTAGAACGAAGGCTGTCCAAAGATGATACCATGAGGCAAATGTATCATGATTTTATGAAAGAGTATTTTAATTTAGGTCATATGTCTTTTGTAGACAAAATGCCAATTACTCCTCATTATTTCATTCCACATCAATGTGTTTTGCGTCCTCAGAGTACAACTACTAAACTTCGAGTAGTGTTTGATGCTTCAAGTAGAACTTCTTCGTATGTATCACTTAATGAATTGTTAATGGTTGGTCCTACAGTTCAAGAAGAATAGTATTCTACATTAATCCGTTTTTGACTTCACAAATATGCAATCACTGCAGATATTGAAAAAATGTATCGTCAAGTCTTGGTTGATGACAATGATAGAAATTTTCAATTAATCCTTTGGAGAGAAAATCCATCTGATGAGTTGAAAGTGTTTCGACTTAACACAGTCACTTACGGCACAGCTTCTGCACCTTTTTTGGCCATCAGATGTTTGATTCACTTGAGCGATTTGTACAAAGAGACTTTGTCTATTGGTTCAAAAGTTATCCGCAGTGATTTTTACGTTGATGATTTGCTTACTGGAGCTGAGAGCTACCAAGACCTAATTGTTATTCGCAACCAGGCAACTGAAATTTTAAGTTCAGCTGGTTTTAATCTTACGAAATGGGTTTCAAATCATCCGGATTTCATAAATTCTTTACAGAATGAAAAACCTTTACAAAATGATTCAGAATCTTCTAAGGCGCTGGGCATACATTGGGTTCCGAAGAATGATACATTTAAGTTTCATTTGGAAGATAATTTTCAAGAATTGAAAGCTACAAAAAGAAACATACCCTCAGTTTCTTCTCGATTATTTGATCCTCTCGGACTATTATGCCCATTAGTAACAAAATCCAAAATATTGCTACAAGAACTTTGGATTCAAGAGCTTGACTGGGATGAATCAATTCCCATGAGACTAGATACTTCTTGGGAAAATTTCAAATCTAATTTACTGGAAATTGATTCAATTACAATCCCAAGATTCGTAAACACAACGTCGACAGCAAAAATTCAAATTCATAGCTTTGCTGATGCCTCAATGCGAGCATATGGTTGTTGCATTTACATTAGAAGCTCCGATTCAGATGGAACTGTTTCGAGACTACTGACTGCTAAGTCTAAAGTTGCCCCACTCAAGACAAAATCTCTTCCGAGACTTGAGTTATGTGCTGCACACTTGTTGGCTAAGTTGTGGAATCGAATTAAGTGTATGATCAAATTTGAAATCGAAAGTGTTACTTTCTGGACAGATTCAGAAATAACGCTACATTAGATTAAGACACATCCATCCCCACTTGCCACTTTCGTTTTAAATCGTGTGGTGGAAGTCCAAGAATGGTCAGAGCAAATTTCATGGCGTCATGTGCCAACTAAGGAGAATCCAGCTGATATTGTATCAAGAGGATGTGACGTCCAAGAATTAAAAAATTCGATTTGTTTTGAAGGACCTTCATTTTTACTCAATGATAGTTCTCATTGGCCTGTTAACAAACACTTCGAGTTAACAGAGAACCAAAAATTAATAGAAACAAGAAAAACAAATGTGTTTCTTGCAGTAGAGGATCCCCCAAATTTTTTATTGGATCTTATTGAAAAATATTCATCCTATAATAAATTGATTCGAATCACATCATTCGTCTTAAGATTCGTTGATATTCTGAAGAAACGCAAGACATACAAAAATGTTGTACCTACTTCAGTTGAATTAAAATGGTCATTCTATCGACTTATAGAGACAATCCAGAAATCAAAATTTTCTGAGGAGATATCTAAATTACAGAAATCTCAGGTCTTACAATCTAATATACAAAGATTGACACCATTCATTCACACGTTTACTGAAGAGAAACGAACGTTTTCACTATTAAGAATAGGTGGGAGATTACTCAACGCAAAGTTGAAATATAATACTAAGTTCCCACTTTTGTTACCGAAAAATAATAGCTTTGTCACAATTTATTTGCGAAACTTGCACTTCGAAAATTGTCATGCTGGCACAAAAGCCCTAATAGCTCTTTCGCGAGAAAATATCTGGCTTATTAATGCGAAAGAAGAGTGCAATAGAATAGTTCGCAATTGTGTACATTGCTTCCGCTATAAACCAAAGCTAATGTCCCAAATAATGGGCAATTTACCCACTAATAGAGTGAGAGCTACTCGCCCATTTTTAATTGTCGGCGTAGACTTTTGTGGTCCGGTCAATGTATCATTGAGAATTCGTGGTCGATCACCATTAAAAATGTATAGAGCGGTTTTCGTGTGTTTCACTTCGAAAGCGGTACATTTAGAATTGGTGTCCGACTTGTCTACAGATTCTTTTCTTCTTTCTTTCAAAAAGTTCGCTGCCAGGAGAGGTCTGCCCAAAGAGGTGTTGTGCGACAACGCAACGAATTTCGTCGGAGCCAACCCGGTGCTGAAGGAGCTACAGCAAGCCGCAGGATCGTACGCAGCGTCGTCCGGGGTGAAGTTCAGCTTCATACCACCTCGGGCCCCTCATTTCGGAGGGCTATGGGAAGCAGCCGTGAAGCAGGCGAAGTTCCTACTTCTGCGAGCCGTGGGCAACGCGTCGCTCACGCAAGAAGAGATGGGGACAATGCTTGCAGAAGTAGAGGCGGTGCTCAACAGTCGGCCCATAGCACCGCTGTCTCCAGACCCCAACGACGGAGAAGCGTTAACTCCAGCGCATCTCTTAATAGGAGAGGGTCTGCGTTCGCTGCCGCAAGAATCCGCAGGAGGCGTGATCATCAAAGAGCAGAGGTTATGGAAGTGATGGCGTCTGCTCTGCGGTCTCAAGCAGACATTCTGGCAGGCCTGGTCTCGCGATTACATCCGAGGCCTTCAAGGCAAAGTCAAGTGGCACCAAGATATGCCCAACCTGAAGGAAGGTCAAGTGGTAATAATCCACGAGGACAATTGCCCGCCACAACACTGGATGACCGGAAGAGTCGTGAGCGTCATCGAAGGCACCGACGGCAAGGTCAGGGTGGCGGAGGTCAAAACAAGAAGCGACGTCTATAAACGCCCAATCCATAAATTGGCTCCTCTGCCATGTGTTTGAAGACTTCCAGTCCTTCAATGGGGCCGGAATGTTGCGCCATAATAATAATATTAATAATAATAATAATAATAATAATAATAATAATAATAATAATAATAATAATAATAATAATAATAATAATAATAATAATAATAATAATAATAATAATAATAATAATAATAATAATAATAATAATAATAATAATAATAATAATAATAATAATAATAATAATAATAATAATAATAATAATAATAACAATAATAAAAATAATAATACTACTAATAATAACAATAATAATAATAATAATAATAATAATAATAATAATAATAATAATAATAATAACATTAATAATAATAATAATAAGAAATAATAATTAATAATAATTAAAATATGAATTACCCTAATCCCTAATATAATATATAATACATACATACATATGTATATAATATAATGTACTATTTAATGATAGTAACTGTTTAGTATTGGAATAAGCTATATAATTTATAATATATAAGAAAATAACTGACAATAAAATTATTACTCACTTGCAAAGTATTTCTTCAAGTGTTCGCTCGTTTTCTTTTTTAATAGCATATTTTTTCACCGGCCCAAGTTTTTAATTTTCGTGTGATTTTAGTTATAAATTATTTAATTTAAATCTAAATCCTAAAAACTCTTAGGAAAAAACAAAAGGTTTGATACCGTACTTTTTTGGCAAAGTTCGGTAAAATCAGAATAAGCTATAATTTCTCTCAATAATAAAAAAAAATTACAAAAGTACGGGAACACAAAAAACCAAAAATTTTACCCAAAAGCCAAAGCACAAGTAAATACATACTTATGTATATACATACATACGCATGCGTTTACTTGCATGCTGTGGCATATCTAGAATGTTTTTTTTTTCTTAATTCTATATAAAAACTCATAAAACTTAGTTCACCATTAGTTTATAAACTTTTTTGATACAACTTTTCAATGTTTTTAGTGTTTATGACAATTTAGTTTTACTATGTTATTGGTTATTTTTCAAACACCTGATTGCTTTTCGGCTTGCCCAAACTAGCCCAAAGAATAATTACGGGCTGTTTCGTGCAAGAAGAAGAATAAGACCCTTATTCTCTCAAAAGCTCTTGTACTCGCCCAAACTTTGAGTACGGGAATAGTTTTCGGTAAAATTCGGATCCCGCGGGCTCCCAATGTGGAGCACGGGATCAAACCTAAAGTTATAAGTTTTTGAAACGCATTAAAAAAACTCATTACAGGGTAATATATTGAAATAAATATCCAGCGAAAATGTCATGCAAAAACGGAATTAAATCATTACAGTAACATATTTTCATAAAACCAGTTTTATATCCAACGAATGATAAGAATACAATAGCTCACTGGTAGGGAGTATGCATTAACGGTCAGAACGGCATGGTTTCTATCCTAGCCGCGACAATGTTTTTTTTTGTTTTGTAATTACGTGAAAAACGTCATCGAGTTCATGGGTTCTAAGCACTCATTTTGTTAAATGTGAACCCACATGCATCAATGACATGCCTGTGTTAAAATTTTTAGTCCTGCACCTAAATTGAACCAATTAATTTTCAGCAGAACCCATGCACTAACTATTTGTGTTGCATTCCTTTTTTGCTGGGTCCAAAAATAACTTAATTATTCGATTGCTAAATAAACATATCCAAGGAGAAGTGTTGTTTTAAAAAAAATTGGTAACTTTTATATCTAAAGCTAGTTTGTAGCTATCTTGTAAGCTACATACATATCGCTCATTTTCTAAAACAACGTCATATATCGACGGCTCCATTCTAAAAAATGTTAAGTCAAAAAACCTAGTTTTAAGATAAACGCCTTCAAAGTTTATTGATGACATCTCGGGAATGTTATAAGTTCGAAACT
The DNA here is from genome assembly GCA_949987645.1 of Tachina grossa. Classification (NCBI taxonomy): domain Eukaryota; kingdom Metazoa; phylum Arthropoda; class Insecta; order Diptera; family Tachinidae; genus Tachina; species Tachina grossa. The sequence continues at coordinate 34,012 of CATLJX010000051.1, forward strand.
TGAGACTTTTTGTAATCATATAAGAATTGCAATAGAATTTTTTTAGTTTATTTGAACATTAAAAATTTTGCCGTAGATCATATTTAAAAATGTTTTAAAATCACAAACCTATTACCTAGTCCTCTAAGTAAGGTTCTATCTCACCTTAAAGGGTCATCTAAGTACAATTAGCATGTTTTATTTTGGAGAAAGAAGAAAGAAGTTTACTTATAACATTTAAAAATTGAGGTTTTTTAAAATTGACAAATTATGCTAAGTACATTTTTGCTCATAACTTTTGATAGAATAGTCCAATTACTATCAAAATTTTACAGAATTTAAGTTAATAAACGATGAATTCAGAAATGCTATTCCCAGCAAAACATGTTATGTCGACTTAACATGTTTTGGAATGGGACCGTCGATATCAAAAAATGCGATTTCTGAGTTAATGATGCAAAATTAATCCTCATATTGTTATTAATACAGCTAAAAATTTGATAGATAGAATATTATCCATTAGCGATGTAGAATTTCATGAGAACAATAAGAAAAAGATTAGAGATATATTAGATGATAAGAGTTTTCCTAACCACATAATTTGTAAACTAAGACAATTCAAAAATAGGGAACATAATTCAGACAATAATTCCGAAGATAAAGTTTATAAATCATCAATACATATACCAAGACTTTCAGAAAGATTAGCAAAGTCAAATATATTCGACAACAAAAAATATAAAATGGCACATAGTATGTTTAATAAAGTAAAATTATTATTATTATTATTATAATTAAAGATAAAACCCAAAAATTTTAAAAATCAAATTTTGTTTATAAAATACCATGTAGTGGTACATAGAAAACTGTAAGAAAGTATTTATAGGCCTGACAAAAAATAAACTTAAAGTCAGAATAACTGGACACAAATCGGACCAGAGATACAAAGATAGGACTTCTTCGCAGAAATATGCATTATCGCACCGCAATAAATAATCGTTATATTATGTTCAGCCGCTTATCCGTTTCCGTATATGTATATACATTGTGCTAACTTAAAAACATTCCAAACTTTGAAAATACATCAATTTTAAATGTAGAAGTGTTACAGATTATAAACGTTCCACTTAAAAATAGAATTAACTTTAAATCGGATATAGATAATTTTGCGAAAATCTATAGGTATTTATTATATAAAAGCGGAAACGGATAAGCGGCTGAACATAATATAACGATTATTTATTGCGGTGCGATTTTTCATACGATTTTGACGTAAAAAACCGCAGTGCGGACTTTCTTATTCTCTCAATTTTTGACACTCTTTCTCTTTCTGATGTTGCCATAGTTTTTGAACAATTGGCGGTGTTCACAACATTATTGTATGATTTAGAAGATCAAAAATTTTTGTTATAAAATATAAAAGTTTAAAAAATATATCAAATATATCTGCGAATGTATAAAATGTTAATCATTTTTGTTTTTAGTTACTGCCATTACAAAATATTTAAAAAAAAGAGTAAATTTTTTATAAAAATGTATGAACAAAAAAATGAATAAAAATTTAAACAAACAATGACAAGTATTGCCGTCGCCATCTTCCGTTGTATTATGTTTATTTTTCTCTCCCGCAACGAGAAATCGCACCGCACCGCAAACATTGAGTTTAGACTCTAATGAATTATGAAATAACATTATTAAAGTTTCTCATATTTAAAAAGCTTTCTTTCATTGTTGACAAAAATAATGTTTCGTACTTTAAAAAAGCTTTAATTTTTTCATTAGTGACAAATATATTTTTGTTGTGTTTTTTATAGAATTACTCTAGTAAGGCTTCCAAGGTCATTCAAATTGATTTAAATGCAAATAAAAGACAATTTTATTTTATTTTTCACATCCGACGTTTCGTTGGAATTTTCCAACATCTTCAGGGATACTATTTTTATTGAAATCTGGTAGCATTGATAAATAATAGATCGATTTTAATCCAACAACAACAATAATAATAAAACAATTAATGTTTTGCTTTAACTTACATATACTTTCTTCTAATAAAATTTGCATTTAAGTTTTAATAATGTTATTTTACGCGACATGACAACATACAACATAAAACACATAATTTAAAAATAATTGCAAAAATAATCAAAATTGTAAATATCACAGTATAAAGCTTTTCTTTATGTTCTAATATCACAGCTGGAGTTACACTAAAACTTAAATTAATACAATGCTATAAGTAGTTAGTTTTGTCTTTGTCAGTATTGCTGTTCATTGCTATGTCCATTTTATGTTGAATACTTAAACTTTCCAAAGTGTATCTTTTGTTGTATTTTCTCTCTTCGTGTAGTATTTTCACATTTTCCAGATCAGCAGAGTGAGAATAATCCAAACAATGTTGAGCTAGCGCAGTAGATTGTCGTCCTTTTTTAATATCGTTCTCATGTTCAGCTACTCTTACTCCTAGATTCCTTTTTGTTGTCCCGATGTAAACTTGTTTACAGCTTTTGTGTGCGTTTCCATTTTTTTTATTTACAAAATTATCAAATTCAACAACAAAACAAATACTTATACATACAAATTATACCCTGAAGAAGCTACACAAAGAAGTAGCGAAATATTGGCTTTAATAATTTTTAAATATTATATCGTTAATCGTGTAAAGAATTTAAATATAAACTTATTAAAAGGTCAAATAAAAACTATTATCAATAATTATATTAAAACAGTGAGACTGTCTATTAATACGGAAATAAAGATGAGTTACAACAGATTCCGTGAATATGAATGGCGCCAATTTCCAACTAGAAGATTTAACCATAATGAATTGTGAATATATCCTGATACAAGAATTTACAATACATCCATAACAAATCAAGGGACACAAATCCAAACAAGAAGAGTAAACTATAATAGACCGAAAAAATTTCAAGATGCAATAAGTCACAATAATATAGAGGGAAGAGAATTTCATGGCATTTTTATACAAGGAAGTTAGTAAATATATACAAAGCTACTAGTGACAAAATTATGGAATGTAAGGCTACAATAACACTTTATTCGTTTCAGATATTCTTTCTCTAGGATAAAAATTGCGCTACCAGCCCGAAAAGAAAATTTTCCAATTATGAAAATAATAGCTGATGCTGAAGATTTAGTTCGAACTATACAAAATAGAGAACAGGAAATAGCTAGAACAAAACTTAGTTCAGTAATAGATAACCATATAAACAGAATGCGATTAACAAATAAAGATAGAGATATGGTAAATAAAGTTAAATATTTTGAAAATTTTTAAAACATAAAAGAAATATACTTATTTTATATGCAGATAAAGGTAACACAACAGTAGCAATGAAAATAATATAGGGTGTTTTTTTCAGGGGTATAGAACTTCAAATTGAAATAAAACACAAGAAAATCGTTTTAATGTCCATCAATTTGGCCTTATTGGAAGGATAATCTAATGCCATTAATGTTTAAATATGATTTCGGGCATGTGGCCGCCGCGGCTGGCTCGAATAAAGCCAATTCTACAGGTCCGATTTTCAACCACTTTTTCGAGCATATGGGGCCGTATGTTGGCAATAACGCCACGAATGTTGGCTTCCAAGTCCCCTAACGTTTCTGGTTTGTTGGCGTAGACGAGCGACTTCACATATCCCCAAAGAAAATAATCCAATGGTGTCAAATCACACGATCTTGGTGGCCAATTGACAGGTCCATTCCGCGAAATTATGCGCTCATCGAATGTTTCCTTCAATAAATCGATTGTGACGTGCGCTGTGTGGCATGTAGCGCCGTCTTGTTGGAACCACAACTCATCCACATTCATGCCATCCAATTCGGGAACAAAATAGTCGGTTAGTCGGCTCCAATTGCTGTGCACGGTGGCGAATCGATTCATTCGGGTCCTCTTCAACACTTTGCTCTACAGCGGCAATTGTTTCTTCGGTGCGCACTGTTCGACGTCTCTGCGGATGCGTATTATCACATAGAGTAAACGTAGTGCGAAAACGATCCATGGTTAACCGAATTAATTGCTCTGATGGACGATTATGTCGACCATAAAATGGACGGAGCTTGCGGTAAACTTCGCGAACTGAACCATTATTTTCGAAATAAATTTGCACGATTTGCAAGCGTTGTTCTTTTGTCAACCTGTTCATGATGAAATGGCAAACTAAACTAAATATTAATCACTTGACAGCTGACAAAATGGCCGCCAGTTAAAAAAGTGATGCCAACTTAAAGTTCTATACCTCAATAAAAAACACCCTTTACAAGAATTAATAATATTGTAGGTGATATTACATCATATCAAATGATTAATAGAAATCCAAAATTTAGACTACAAAAATTAACAATAATCTAGTAGAAGAACTTTTCAGAACAAAAGTAATGTCAAATTTAGATTAGAAACAATTAAGAACAAATATTTCTCTAGCTTCTATATTATATGGGGTACCAAAAATTCATAAAGAGAATTTTTCATTACGATCAATTTGTTCATTTAAAAACTCACCATCTTATGAACTTTGTAAATATATAACAAATATTTAAAAACAAATAACTAAAAACTCTAAGGGCTAGTTTCTTACTAAATAGTTAAACTTAGTTTAACATACGTTTGAGTTAAACAAGATACAAAGTTAAACGGGATTTAACCGCCCATCCTGTTTTTCAGTGATGGATTAACAGTTGTCAATTTAGCTAGAAATGCCATACTTTATTTTCAATATAGATATGGCATTCTTGAAAATAGTTTACGTAAATAGGGCAACACTTAAGAAGCGATGTGACAATTCCAAGGCAAATTCATAACAGGCAAAGTTGAAAACACAGCTGGAGGCAAATTACGACACTCGTTATAGAACAAAATTACGAAGCATTTTTTTGCCAAATTCAAGGCAAATTCATTTAACTGTTGGCTCGTATGTCAAAAGTTGTTTATATATACAGACCTGCGCCGGACAATTTTTTCGACGGAGCCAACTCTTGGAAAAATTGTCGGCGGAAGCTGATAATCAAATAACATAAATTACAAAATTTAAGATAAAAAAGAATTAAAAAATAAATAAGGTAAATATTTACGTGTTGGTGGTTAAGCATTATCTATATATTTCATTGGTGCTTTGCCAAATCATCAGTATACTTCAACCATATATTTTGAACAGTCACAAACCTCTTGTCTTATGCACGGACTTTAAAAAATTTCTGTGTCAAAAACTATTTGAGAATTCCCAAATAATAATATTTTTGAAAATTACAAAAGAAAAACAAACGTAGTAGGCTTAGAACTTTAACAAAACCCAGCAAATAATTTATATTCGATATGAATATATTTTATATTTCTACACCTTAATACAATTAAAAATCCATTGGATAGCAATAAAAGTATTTATAAGGCAAAATGAAAAATAAAGTATAAATTTAACATTTAAGAAATTTATTATATGACATATTGTCATAAGTTTATTTTCATTGAAATTTATTTGCTGGTGGTTAGCATTGTCTATATATTTGGTTGGTGCTTTGCCAAATCATTAGTAGACTTCAACCATATATTTTGTTAAAGTTTCTAGGCTTACCACGCTTATTTTTTTTTTGTAATTTTCAAATATATTATTATTTGTGAATTCTCAAATAGTTTTTGAAAGTCTGTCCATAAGATAAGAGGTTTGTAACTGTTCAAAATATATGGTTGAAGTCTACTGATGATTTGGCAAGCACCAATGATATACATAGACAATGCTTAGCCACTATCAAATACATATCAATTAAAATAAACGTATGAAAATATGTCAAATAATAAATATTTTTAAATAAATAAAATAATTATTAGATTATATTGTATATTGAATCTGCGGCTATTTTTCAGGCTACATAAACCAAACTTTTTCCGGTTGTGAGCCATCATGGCCTAGATCTCTGCTTGAGTACCTTCAATCAGCTGCTTTTGACATACGAGCCTCCAAGGCAACAGCAAAATACCATATTGTTTTTATTGTTTGTATTTTGTTGTAGTATTAACTTTACTTGTCATGAATTTGCCTTGGACAATTCTTTAAATTTATTTAAAAAACTTCAATAAGTAAATTCTGAATTTTTGTAAAATAAAAAATTAAATGATATGGACCTAAAAAATAGTGACGCTTCAAAAATAAAACCAAAAAAGATCATAAAATTTTAAACCCAACGAAATATACTTTCTTTCCAATTGATTCTAAAATCATCATACATACACAGACCTCTTTGTTAAAGGCAATCTTTGCAAGAACTCCAACTCATTATGCACAAAAAATTATTTGGATGTGTTTCTAACTCTTATTTTTCTCACAATGGTCCTATCCAAGTTATTCTGGTTTCATAATCACTAAAATATTCGTCGTCATAACAAGCATCCATTTTATTTATGTATGAATACGTTTATTTATTATACTTTTCTGTAAATTTTTTTCAATTGCGTAATATTTATTCCATATATTTATCAGTTGACAGTTCTAACTATAGTTTAGCTGAGCAATTTTGCTCGGTTAAACTTATATTATTAACTAGATAATCTTTATCTGAAAAACAAAATTTTAAGTTTAAACTACAGTTAACTGACAAGTACAGTTTATCTTTATGTTAAAAACTAGCTCTAAGTATAATGTAAACAATTCATTGCAATTTAAGAATAAGACAAAAAATTGAACAATAGGAAATAACGAAAAATTATTTTCATTAGATGTCGAGCGCTGTTTAAACAATTTCAAAAATGGGATTGGATGTCATTTCGCGTGGGGAGCCTACTTACTGGCCTACAGTCGTACGAAAAATTCCGGATCTTATAGATTTTGGCGTCATGAAATATATGCACAGGGACTTAATTCACGTGTAGGCCTCTCTAGATCTCTCCTCCGATCACTGTCCCACAATAGCTACAATTTTCAACCCACTAACGAGTGAGTTAACTAACTCATATGTGAAAATGATTAATGGGGTCAACTGGCTAGGATTCAAAAAATATCTTAATAGTCACTACGTACAAAACATTCAGCTAAGATCATATGATGATATTGAACTTAGCATTGCAAATATTAACGAAAATACAGGGTGGGCCAAAAGAAATCAAGGGGTGTAAAAGTTTAATAACTTTTTTGTTTATTATTTTTTTTTAGTATTTCTTTCAGATTATATAATATACAAAATGGAAATTTTTTTATACTAAGTATGAAAAATCATGTCTCTTAAATGACCACCGCTTTCAGCTTCGCACTGATGGGCTCTTTTTAGAGCATTTTCCATAACATCTTTCAAAACTTGTGGCTGTAGCGTTCGAATTTCTGCAACAATGTTTGCCTTGAGTTCAAGGATTGTCTCTGGCTTGTTCACATACACTCGCTCCTTCAAAACAACCCCAAAGAAAATAGTCGGGTGCTGTCAAATCTGGTGATCGCGCTGTCCAAATAATTTCCGAATTTCTAGAAATTATTCGCTCTCCAAAAATTTTACTTAAAAGTGCCATTGTGTCTCGGGCAGTATGGGCAGTGGCTCCGTCCTGCTGAAACCACATACCAGGTCTGTTTTCAAGAGCAGGACGTAAAAAATTTTCTATCCTAAACCGATACCGCTCTCCATTTACGGTTACAGCACTTCCATCTTCATTCTCGAAGAAGTAGGGCCCAATGACATTTTCAGATGTGATCCCACACCATACTGTACACCTGATGGGGTGCAATTGGCGTTGATGAATGGCTCTTGGATTTTGAGAACCCCAGAACCTACAGTTCTGCTTATTAACAAAGCCATTCAAATGAAAATGAGCTTCATCACTCATAATCAAATTTTCAATAAAGTTGATTTCATTTCTGGCCAACTCTTGAAATTTAACTGCAAAATTTAGACGTTGCCGATGATCTGCGGGTTTTAATTCTTGGACCAATTGTACCTTATATGGGTATAACTGTAAATCTTTTTTTAAAATGCGCCGTAGTGACGTACGAGACATTTCTAGCTGAGCAGAACACCTTCTGCCAGATGTTTCTGGTGCTTCGTTAACACTTTGCTGTACTCGTTCAATATTTTCCGCAGTGCGACTTAAACGTGGTGTACCGGTTCGAGGCAAATCTCTTACGCTGCCATGTTGGTGATGACGATTAACTAAGCAACGAATCATCGCTTCAGAGGGCGAAATTCTGACGTTAAAATGTCGACGATATGCTCTTTGCGTTAAAATAATTGATCTCTGGTTTAAATAATAAAATTCTATTGTTCTGGTTCTCTGTTCAGTTGTGAACCTATCCATTATAAATTCTCCAAGTGTTGTCTATATAATCTGAAAGAAAAAATAAAAAAAAGTTAATAAACAAAAAAGTTATTAAACTCTTACACCCCTTGATTTCTTTTGGCCCACCCTGTATTAGAAAGGCTGCTGAACATGCCAATACCTCTTATCCTCTGACTGGCTTTCATAGAATTTATTCTACGGAAATTAAACGTCTTGTATGTGAAAAAAGGAGAGCTTGAAGAGAATGACAACAACACAGATCAGCCCTAAATAAAATCAGACTTAAAGAGTGTACTAAACGACTCAAAAAGCTACTATCGTCGGGAAAACCTGCATTACTGGAAAAATATTTAGAAGGTCTCGATGTCTCGTCAGCATCTAAGTACTATTTATGGCGCGCTACTAGAAATCTTAAAAGACCAATAGAATGGTAATGGTGGCGGTAGTCCTGCTTTGGGAATTAAAAACCAGAAAAAAACAAATATGATGGCAACCCTGTTATATATGGGGAAATTTTCGGGATTTTCATGCTGAGAGTTTCTTGTCTATGTGCGTGTTTGTGAGTTTGATTCTTTTTGTGTATGTGAATGTATGTACACTAGTGTGTACAGCTTTTGTTATTATTGTAGAGAAACGTTGTGCTTACAGTGGGTGGATGTATATATGGGATGTTCGTGTGTATATGTATGTGTGTGTGCATGTATGTGCGTTTTTGTATTTACTTGTATGTTTGTCGGTCTCCGATACTTTTGTTGTAGTGGCAGACAAAAATGATACCCTGTAGAAAAGGTCGATGGTGAAAATGTACTGACTCGCATTTTACTTTGTCACCAGTACGAATCACTAATTATTTCCCCATACATTGCCTTATACTAGACAAATTTAGCATGTGCTTGTCATTGAAAACCTACTAGTAAAACTAAAACAATTTGTTGCCGTCGTCCAGAACAGGTTAACGTTTAAATAATTATAAATTGGCACTTATGTATATACTTTACATTTGTTCAGTACTCTCATTTCATGTAAACCATAAATATTTAATATTCATATGTAAATCATTTATGTTATTTTGCCCTTCATACATATGCATATGTATACATACTTATACTTAGCACATACATATGTATGTATAGATGTACATAATATATACTTATGTATTTGCATATTTACAGATGTACGGTATAATCATACATATTTACGTAGCGGTCACTTTGCTTTTGTCACATATGCAAATGTATGTATATATGTACATGCATATGCACCTTTTATGATAAAAAGAACGATATATGGACAAAAGTGTTACAATTGCATTATTAACGTCACGGCAAAATAGTTTTTCTTAAGGTTATCAAAATTTGTACTTAAATAAATGAAGAAATAAAGATTTATAGTAAAAGAAAAAACTGCTCTTAAAATTAAATTTTTTGTCGTCGCAACTAACATTTCTTTAAAATTTTATTAATACGCACGCTTTTAAAAATTATATTGTCCTAATTAATGTTTTTTATGGGAATTGATAAAATTTAAGTTTAAAATTTTTAAACGCACTACTAATCCCTTATTAAGTAAAATATTTATTTTTTTTATTAAAAATACATTGAAATTGATTATTGAGGGGTTTAGCTGGATTCTATGCGCATTTCACTGTTGCTAATGCAGATCATCAGGGAATCTTTACCACTAGAGTTATTATATTATAAACTTTCATTTAAACAAATGAGAAACAAATAACAAATAACAAAGTTGAAACAAGAACTCAATAATCAACATGTTTTTTATTTTCTTACTTTACTATTGCTACATTGGCTGACATTTTTTCAGCTTCAAATTGTAGTCGTAAGAGTATGTAAAAGAAAATAAATGTAAATAACAACAACAGCTATTTAAGAATAGAGTGTTGCCACACAAATATTTTTTTGACCGGCTGCAGTCAAGTTAATAATTACTGTTTTTATGGGAATTGTTACAATTTAAGTTTAAAATTTTTAAACGCACTAATAATCCCAAATTAATATTTTACTTATTAAGTAAAATATTTTCATTTTTTTTATTAAAAATACATTGAAATTGATTATTGATGGGTTTAGCTGGATCCTATGCGCATTTCACTGTTGCTAATGCAGATCATCAGGGAACCTTTACCCAAAGCTTCTTAGAACAACTAGAGTTATTATATTATAAACTTTCATTTAAACAAATGAGAAGCTCAATAACAAATAACAAAAATGAAACAAGAACTCAATAATCAACATGTTTTTTATTTTCTTACTTCACTATTGCTACATTTGCTGACTTTTTTCAGCTTCAAATTGTAGTCGTAAGAGTATGTAAAAGAAAATAAATGTAAATAACAACAACAGCTATTTAAGAATAGAGTGTTGCCACATAAATATTTTTTTGACCGGGTGCAGTCAAGTTAATAATTACTGTTTTTTATGGGAATTGTTACAATTTAACTTTAAAATTTTTAAACGCACTACTAATCCCAAATTAATATTTTACTTATTAAGCAAAATATTTTCATTTTTTTTATTAAAAATACATTGAAATTAATTATTGAGGGGTTTAGCTGGATCCTATGCGCATTTCACTGTTGCTAATGCAGTTCATCGGGATACCTTTACCCAAAGCTTCTTAGAACAACTAGAGTTATTATATTATAAATTTTCATTTAAACAAATGAGAAGCTCAATAACAAATAACAAAGTTAAAACAAGAACTCAATAATCCACATGTTTTTTATTTTCTTACTTTACTATTGCTACATTTGCTGACTTTTTTTCAGCTTCAAATTGTAGTCGTAAGAGTATGTAAAAGAAAATAAATGTAAATAGCAACAACAGCTATTTAAGAATAGAGTGTTGCCACACAAGTATTTTTTTGACCAGGTGCAGTCAAATTAATAATTACTGTTTTTTTATGGGAATTGTTACAATTTAAGTTTAAAATTTTTGAACGCACTACTAATCCCAAATTAATATTTTACTTATTAAGTAAAATATTTTTTTTTATTATTAAAAATACATTGAAATTGATTATTGAGGGGTTTAGCTGGATCCTCTGCGCATTTCACTGTTGCTAATGGAGATCATCAGGGAACCTTTACCCAAGGCTTCTTAGAACAACTAGAGTTATAATATTATAAACTTTCATTTAAACAAATGAGAAGCTCAATAACAAATAACAAAGTTGAAACAAGAACTCAATAATCAACATGTTTTTTATTTTCTTACTTTACTATTGCTACATTGGCTGACTTTTTTTCAGCTTCAAATTGTAGTCGTAAGAGTATATAAAAGAAAATAAATGTAAATAACAACAACAGCTATTTAAGAATAGAGTGTTGCCACACAAATATTTTTTTGACCGGGTGCAGTCACGTTAATAATTACTGTTTTTTATGGGAATTGTTACAATTTAAGTTTAAAATTTTTAAACCCACTACTAATCCCAAATTAATATTTTACTTATTAAGCAAAATATTTCCATTTTTTTTATTAAAAATACATTGAAACTGATTATTGAGGGGTTTAGCTGGATCCTATGCGCATTTCACTGTTGCTAATGCAGATCATCAGGGAACCTTTACCCAAAGCTTCTTAGAACAACTAGAGTTATTATATTATAAACTTTCATTTAGACAAATGAGAAGCTCAATAACAAATAACGAAGTTGAAACAAGAACTCAATAATCAACATGTTTTTTATTTTCTTACTTCACTATTGCTACATTGGCTGACTTTTTTTCAGCTTCAAATTGTAGTCGTAAGAGTATGTAAAAGAAAATAAATGTAAATAACAACAACAGCTATTTAAGAATAGAGTGTTGCCACACAAGTATTTTTTTGACCAGGTGCAGTCAAATTAATAATTACTGTTTTTTATGGGAATTGTTACAATTTAAGTTTAAAATTTTTAACCGCACTACTAATCCCAAATTAATATTTTACTTATTAAGTAAAATATTTTTTTTATTATTAAAAATACATTGAAATTGATTATTGAGGGGTTAAGCTGGATCCTATGCGCATTTCACTGTTGCTAATGGAGATCATCAGAAAACCTTTACCCAAAGCTTCTTAGTACAACTAGAGTTATTATATTATAAACTTTCGTTTAAACAAATGAGAAGCTCAATAACAAATAACAAAGTTGAAACAAGAACTCAATAATCAACATGTTTTTTATTTGTTTACTTGACTATTGCTACATTGGCTGACTTTTTTCAGCTTCAAATTGTAGTCGTAAGAGTATATAAAAGAAAATAAATGTAAATAACAACAACAGCTATTTAAGAATAGAGTGTTGCCACAAAAGTATTATCTACATTAGCAACAGTGAAATGCGCATAGGATCCAGCTAAACGCCTCAATAATCAATTTCAATGTATTTTTAACAAAAAAAAAAATATTTTACTTAATAAGTAAAATATTAATTTGGAATTAGTAGTGCGTTTAAAAATTTTAAACTTCAATTGTTACAATTCCCATAAAAAAAAATTAATTATTAACTTGACTGCACCCGGTCAAAAAAATACTTGTGTGGCAACACTCTATTCTTAAATAGCTGTTGTTGTTATTTACATTTATTTTCTTTTACATACTCTTACGACTACAATTTGAAGCTGAAAAAAAGTCAGCAAATGTAGCAATAGTAAAGTAAGAAAATAAAAAACATGTGGATTATTGAGTTCTTGTTTTAACTTTGTTATTTGTTATTGAGCTTCTCATTTGTTTAAATGAAAATTTATAATATAATAACTCTAGTTGTTCTAAGAAGCTTTGGGTAAAGGTATCCCGATGATCTGCATTAGCAACAGTGAAATGCGCATAGGATCCAGCTAAACCCCTCAATAATCAATTTTAATGTATTTTTAATAAAAAAAAAAAAATTTTACTTAATAAGTAAAATATTAATTTGGGTTTAGTAGTGCGTTTAAAAATTTTAAACTTATATTGTCCTAAGCTTAAATAAAAACTGGAAATTTTTAAAAGATAAGTATGTCAGAAGAAACTACTGATACGGGGTATCACTGCGGAAAATGCGAGCAGGTGGATAACAATGAAATGGTAATGTGTGACAAGTGTGACAGATGGTATCATTACATTTGTGTAGGAGTAGACAGTGGAGTGGCTGATTATAGTTGGAACTGCGATGCATGCGAACCCACATCATCTGCCGCTGTTGCTGCAAGTCAAGTTAGACTTGGAACATCATCACCAGTCGGAAAACCACAAAGTGTCGCAACATCGCTTGCATTAACCACCACGGATAATAATAATCATCCTAGCGTATCATTTACAACAAGCGCAATTCCTTCAGTAGTCGCACCATTCTCAATAGCAAATGCAATAAATCCCCACATTTACAGCAGCGCACCAAACGTATTAATGACGTCAACTGTATTGCAAGAGGTTTACCTTCGTCATCAACAACAACCTTTAACACATCAACACAGACGTTCCCTTACACAACACAGCAAACAACAATGGTTGGTAATTTGCAACAGCAAGTGCCGCAAAATAGTACACATCACAAACTATGCAAAGGCAAAAAATATTACAACTGCAACGTTTAGAAGAGGAACGGAAAATGCATCAGGAATTTCTAGAGCGTAAATATAAAATATTATCACAAACTGATCACCATCATATTTATCAAATAAATCATCATGAAATAAATTTTAATCAACAAGCTGCTACACATATGCCATCTGGACTCCCCACCGCTAACAATCAGCACGCATTTAGTACTCAAGAATTTTGCCCTACGCCATCACAGCTTGCAGCCAGACGTTCAATACCGCGTGAACTCCCATCGTTCAATGGCGACCCTGACGATTGGCCAATTTTCATTATCAGTTTCGAGAACAGCACAGCAATAGCTGGATTTTCCAATGCAGAAAATTTAATGCGGCTTCAAAACTGTTTGAAAGGGAAAGCAAGAGAATTAGTTAAGAGTAAATTGCTTTTGCCGTCACTTGTGCCAGATATCGTACAAACAATTTGCCTCTATTTCGGTCGACCAGAACATATCTTGGAAAGTGTAATAAATAAAGCAAGAGGTATGGCATGTCCTCGAGATAAGCTCGAGTCAATTATAGAATTCGTCTTAAGTGTGCAGAACATATGCGCAACCATGGAATCATGTGGGCTACAGTCACACCTCAATAACCCGATGCTCGTAAAAGAGCTCGTTGATAAGCTTCCAAACCAGCATAAACTTAATTGGGCCATGTATCAGAAAGATGAAAGATTTCCAATCATTAAATTATTTAGTACTTGGCTTTATCAAATCGCTGAAGCAGCTAGCACCGTAGTAACACCAAACTTTGGCAAAGGAAATGCAGCTTTAAATACATACGTGCAAGTCAAAACTAATGAAAATAAAATCTGCACAGCTTGCAAGACTGACACTCACAGAGTTCACCAATGCGAAAAATTTGGAAGTTTACAACTTAATCAAAAATGGGATATCGTGAAGTCGAACAACTTATGACGCCAGTGCCTAAACAAACACAAAGGGAGATGCAATAGGAGTCAGGTATGTGGTGTTGCAGGCTGCAAATATTAACACCATCGATTGCTACATAAGGAGGTAAAAGACCAGGTGACACCCCAGACCGTAAGTACCAATGAAGTATATGACACACAGCGGAATATACAAATAAATACACACCATAACGATGGCGATGATAACCCATTTTTTCGCATACTGCCAATCCGCATTCATTTGAAAAATTACACTATTGACACCTTTGCTTTTCTAGATGAAGGGTCATCTGTCACCTTAGTTGATGAGAGTATTTTTCGTAATTCTTCCCTCGATGGTATTCCTGAGCCTCTGGGTCTACAGTGGACAGGCGGGACAACTCGGGTAGAGAATAGTTCCATCAGAACTTCTTTAGAAGTATCTAATACGTGCAAAAATAAAAAATTTACGCTTTCTAACGTTCATACACTCAAACATTTAGAGCTGCCATCGCAGTCTATTGATTTTTCTGAAATCGCCAAAAAATTCCCATATCTAAAGAGTTTGCCAATACAGTCTTACAGCTGCGCAATGTCCATGATTTTAATTGGTTCAAATAATTGGAAAGTGGCGGTTCCAATGAAAGTCTGCGAAGGTGGTTAGCAACAACCAACCGCTACTAAAACTCGACTTGGATGGGCAATACAACGTGGTAAAGCAAACGGTGCAGCACAACACATATTAAATATACACACTTGTGTATGTTAAAAACGTTATGAAGAACTTCATGAGGCGGTTAAAAATTATTTTAGCATGGAAATGCCTGTTTCGCCTCTGTCAGAGTCCGTAGCTGACGACAAACCTCTCGAAATGGTAAAATCCACATGTAAACAGATAAATGGACAATATGAGGTCGGTTTGATTTAGAAAAATGCTGACATAGAGCTAGCTGAAAGTTACAATAACGCCCTTCGCCGGCTAATATGCCTACGCTTCGCCAAAAAATGCAATCGCAAATTGACAATTTACTGGAAAAAGGACATGCAAAAAAAGTTAGCCCTGCAGAAACGTCAATTGCAACAAGAAAGGTGTGGTACTTACCAATTTTTATAGCGTTAAATCCTAACAAGCCGAATAAAATTCGCTTAGTATGGGATGCGGCAGCAAAGTCGAACGGTGTGTAACTAAGCGACTTCTCGCTTAGTGGGCCTGATTTGCTTAAACCATTAGTTGATATACTGCTGACTTTTTGTGTTGGAAAAATAGCAATTTGTGGAGATATTGCGGAGATGTTTCATAGGATAAATGTTCGAGAAAGTGATATGCATGCTCAGCGATTTTTATGGTTGGACAAAGAAGACGAGTTACATCAGCCAAGCCAGTATGTTATGCGAGCATTGACTTTCGGTATAAATTGTGCACCTTGCATCGCCCACTACGTACGAGACCACAACGCAGAAAACTTTAAATCGCAATTCCCTCGTGCAGTTGAATCAATTCAAAACCATCACTACGTCGATGACTTAATTGACAGTGAAGATAACGAGGAAAAAGCAGCCAGCCTAGCAAAGCAAGTCTCAAAAATTCACGCAGCTGCAGGGTTTCACATTCGCAACTGGGCGTTTAACCCTGCTGATGTTTTACGACATTTGTCCGACATACCAAAGGAGTCCCAAGATATAAAACAATGGGGAACCACTGAGAAAATTCTAGGTATGTATTGGGATCCAGTCAATGATATATTTAAATATGTCTGCAGATTCGCACGTCTACGCCGAAATGTAATCGATGAAGATATCGTACCAACTAAAAAGGAGTGCCTGCAGGTATTGATGTCCATTTTTGACCCATTAGGGTTCCTATCATTTCACACAATCAGTCTTAAAATCCTATTGCAAGATATTTGGCGTTCAGGTATTGGCTGGGACGATGAATTGAATAGTTCTTTGTATACAAAATGGCGTCAATGGAAGGCGATAATTCCACTCATTAAAGAAGTTAAAATTCCACGCTGTTACTCGTTGGAACTATGCGAGGCAGATACAATTGAACTACATTCCTTTGTCGATGCGGGTGAGTATGCTTATTCAGCCGTGAGTTACCTGCTTGTGAAACGCAGTAGCATTATTGACGCCAGTATAGTAGCTGCTAAGTCTAAAGTAGCACCATTAAAACCACTATCGACACCAAGAATGGAATTGCAAGCGGCACTTATCGGCGTAAGATTGGCAAACAAAGTGAAACAAATTCGTCGCTTAAAAATAACTTCAACGCACTGGTGGTCAGATTCTAAAACAGTATTGCAGTGGCTACGCATGGACCCCCGGAACTTGCAACATTTTGTTATGCACCGAGTTGGTGAAATTTTGAAGTATTCCAATATAAACGAATGGAGATGGGTGCCGAGCAAGTTGAACCCAGCGGATTTGGCCACAAAACCAACTAGTCTAAAAGACACATCGTTATGGTTTAATGGGCCCGAGTTTTTGTGAAATACACCGTGCCACTGGCCAAAATGCGACGAATTAGGTCCAACTGATACTTCTGAACTGAGGCGACATGTCCTAATAGCTGAAAAGGTAACAAAAAAACGACAGTTGTTTGAACGTTGAATACTTTTCAAATTGGAAAAGACTTTATCGTGCAGTCGCAACCTTTGTTTTGTATCTAGAAAAGCTAAAAATTGGTAAGCAGCAAGCAGTCAATTCGTCTGGTATTACTTACGACACGATCCAGCAAGCACAGCGTTTTCTTATTAAAATAGCACAGCAAAATGATTTTCATCAAGAGCTTGTAATCCTACGACGTGGTGAATGCGTAGAAAAATCTAGCAAATTATTTCAGGTAACTCCATATTTAGACGACTGCGAAATTATTAGATGCCGTAGCAGAATTAAACGTCTCAACAACCACGACGACGAAGTGGTGCTGCCGACTAACCATCATATAACATTTTTAATAGTTCGTTCTTTTCATGAAGATTTTCACCACCAATTTCACGAGGCTGTGATTAACAAAACAAAAAGTCGTTTTTGTATATTCTGCTTACGCATTTTATACAAAAAAGTTCGTATGTCATGCCAAATGTGCAAAAATAATTCGGCCATGCCCAAGCCGCCTCAAATGGCACTTGTTCCTGCTGCTCGTTTAGGTGCGTTTCAACGCCCATTTACATTTGTGGGAATCGACTACTTTGGCCCCTTCCTCGTTTCTATAGGGCGAAGGCATGAAAAACGATGGGATGTTATATTCATCTGCCTTACGATTTGGGCTATTCACATTGAAGTCTCACATAGCTTAGACACCAGTTCATGCATTTTGTGCATTCGGAATTTTGTCGCCAGGCGTGGAACACCCCGTGAAATATACACAGACAACGGCACAAATTTCCAAGCAGCAGAAAAAATCCTTTCTGAAGAGGTAAATAAAATATGTTTTGCAAACATTACGTCAACATTTGACAAAACAAAATGGATATTTAATCCTCCAGCTGCTCCAAACATGGGCGGAACATGGGAGAGACTCATAAGGTCAATCAAAAATGTTTTATATGGCGTACATCCTACCGCTAATTTCAACGACGAGACTCTTAAAAGTGTACTGTGTGAGATATAGTCAATAATAAACTCCCGACCTTTGACGTTCGTTTCAATTGAACACGAAGATGACGACGCTATAACTCCAAACCACATATTGCTTGGATCTTGTGGTGGTTACAAACCGTTTTTTGATAACAACGTATGCTTACGCGAACGCTGGCATCAAACAGAATCATTTGCCGACCAATTTTTGAAACGCTGGCTGAAGGAATATGTTCCAATAATATGTCGCAGAAACAAATGGTTCACTAAGGTGCCACCAATATCGATTGGTGCTATTGTCATCATTGTAGACGAAAGCCTGCAGATGCTGGCCTAAAGGCAAAGTCTTCGATACTGTTATCGCAAAAGATGGTCAGGTACGAAGGGTAACGATTAAGACACAATTTGGAGTTATGCAAAGACCAGTGACGAAGGTAGCTGTTCTAAACATCAGCAATGAATGCGAGCAAGCTCGTGACCCTTAACTCGGTTACGGGTGGGGGAATGTTGCCGTCGTCCAGAACAGGTTAACATTTAAATAATTATAAATTGGCACTTATGTATATATTTTACATTTGTTCAGTACTCTCATTTTATGTAAACCATAAATACAGGGTGGGCCAAAAGAAACCAAGGGGTGTAAAAGTTTAATAACTTTTTTGTTTATTATTTTTTTTATTTTTTCTTTCAGATTATATAGACAACACTTGGAGAATTTATAATGGAGAGGTTCGCAACTGAACAGAGAACCAGAACAATAGAATTTTATTATTTAAACCAGAGATCAATTATTTTAACGCAAAGAGCATATCGTCGACATTTTAACGTCAGAATTTCGCCCTCTGAAGCGATGATTCGTTGCTTAGTTAATCGTCATCACCAACATGGCAGCGTAAGAGATTTGCCTCGAACCGGTAGACCACGTTTAAGTCGCACTGCGGAAAATATTGAACGAGTACAGCAAAGTGTTAACGAAGCACCAGAAACATCTGGCAAAAGGCGTTCTGCTCAGCTAGAAATGTCTCGTACGTCACTACGGCGCATTTTAAAAAAAGATTTACAGTTATACCCATATAAGGTGCAATTGGTCCAAGAATTAAAAACCGCAGATCATCGGCAACGTCTAAATTTTGCAAAATTTTGAAATTCGGAAATTATTTGGCCAGCGCGATCGCCAGATTTGACAGCACCCGACTATTTTCTTTGGGGTTTTTTGAAGGAGCGAGTGTATGTGAATAAGCCAGAGACAATCCTTGAACTCAAGGCAAACATTGTTGCAGAAATTCGAACGCTACAGCCACAAGTTTTGAAAGATATTATGGTAAATGCTCTAAAAAGAGCCCATCAGTGCGAAGCTGAAAACGATGGTCATTTAAAAGACATCATTTTTCATACTTAGTGTAAAAAAATTTCCATTTTGTATATTATATAATCTGAAAGAAAAAATAAAAAAAAGTTAATAAACAAAAAAGTTATTAAACTTTTACACCCCTTGGTTTCTTTTGGCCCACCCTGTATTTAATATTCATATGTAAATCATTTATGTTATTTCGCCCTTCATACATATTCTTATGTATGAATATACATACTTATACTTAGCACATACATATGTATGTATAGATGTACATAATATATACTTATGTATTTGCATATTTACAGATGTACGGTATAATCATACATATTTACGTAGCGGTCACTTTGCTTTTGTCACGTATGCAAATGTATGTATATATGTACATGCATGTGTACCTTTTATGATAAAAAGAAAGATAGATGGACAAAAGTGTTACAGTTGCATTATTAACGTCACGGCAAAATATTAATAAAAATTTAAAGCACGAGTTTTTCTTAAGGTTATCAAAATTTGTACTTAAATAAATGAAGAAATAAAGATTTATAGTAAAAGAAAAAACTGCTCTTAAAATTAAATTTTTTGTCGTCCCAACTAACAAATTGACTAGGTAATGACTATGTGGTTCTTATGGGAACATGGAGACATACCAACCAGACAGTTAGCTACTGATACATTTCTAAAATTTACATACATACAAATATATGTATGTGCATATTGACCAAAAATATACCATATCTGTTTTATATCGTTCTTTTTTACTGACGGCTAGAAAAAAACTTATTATACTACAGTAGTTTTGATTTATAAAATTAAAAAAATAATCTAAATATTAAAACATTTTTTGAAGAACCAATTGAACAGCTTAAAGAGAAAATTTAATGATTGGAAAATTACATTTTCGTATCAATAGCTGAAATTGCGTCAAGTAGATCACAACAATCTGCAAAAAATCTGTAAGACAACTTAATGTCTTCAAAAAGAAATTTAATAAATGAACTCCATAAGCAAGCTCGAAAAATGTTTGTACGTCGTAGAGTTGTAATGAAAGGAATAGATGATCTTTGGCAAGCTGACTGAGTTAAAATGGGGAACTACTCTTAAGAAAATAGAAAATATCGATTTTTGTTGACTGTAACTGACACATTCTCAAAATTTGCATGGGCAGTACCGCTAAAAACAAAACCTGCACTCGAAACAACCAAGGCAATTGAAGATATTTTTGAATTGGGACGAGTACCAAAAGACTTACAAACAGATGATGGTAAAGAATTTTTTAGCAAAAACTTTGAAAAATTAATTCATAAATACAACATTAATCACTA
Organism: Tachina grossa; assembly: GCA_949987645.1. Lineage (NCBI taxonomy): Eukaryota > Metazoa > Arthropoda > Insecta > Diptera > Tachinidae > Tachina > Tachina grossa. Next base: position 54,988 of record CATLJX010000051.1, read on the forward strand.
CTCAACATATGGCAGTATGAAAGCATCAATAGTAGAACGATTTAATAGAACATTCAAAGAAATTATGTGGAAAGAATTTAGCTGGAATGGTTCATATAAATGGAATAATAATTACAAAGATTTACTTAATGCATACAATAAAAAAAAAGCAATGTGAGTCCGACACAGGGGAGATGTGTAAACAACTTGATTACGCAACCTCCTAATATAGAGGAGACCGCGGATATTGACTTAGCCGTGGATACGCTAACAAATGCGTTTAAAAAAGCTACTGGTTTATCCTGTAAGGCATCTGTACAACGCAAAAATAGGAGACTACCTTGGTTGTCTGACAGTATTGCAGAAACTCGTAAGAACTGCAAACAATTATTTAATGCGGCAAAAGGACAGGTAAGTGGTCACTTTATAAAGCCTCATTGAATAAATTAAAAACGAAGTCAGGAACGCTAAACGCAAAACTTGGAGAGATTTCTGCAATAAAAAAGAATCCCACTCCGAGACTTGTAGACTGCGTAAAATCCAAGCGAAAAAAAACGACGATACCCAGTTACATCCAGGATAACGATGGAAACTGGACAAAGAATAGTATCGGATCTTTAGAGGTCCTAATGGACACCCATTTTCCAGGGTATCAACCCTGTTATGATATTAGACGAACATACCCATCCCATGTCCAGGCACAATATCCATAGACCTTACTGTGGAAAAAGTGAAATGGCCTCTTAAAAGTATAGTGTAACTCACTTACTATAATACACTGTATCATAGTTTAATTGCATTGCAACACAGTTCATTGTAGTAATTAATAAAATGCTTATTTTTTAACATTTAAACGACACACTTTTATTTTTATTAATAAAATTATGTTGTTATAGCAAAACTAAAGACATAAAGAAATACAAAAGTTGAAGAATGTAAAATAGTATATAAGTAGTCAAAATGTTAAATAAAATCAGACTTTAATTTCTAAACGCAAACTGGCAATAACTTGCCTTGTTTTTTAATTAAATTCGCCAAATCCTTTGGCACCTCTTTCGAGCACCTACTGACAAGCTGGTCTCCCTGACAGCTGTAAAAACAAAACAAGGGACTATAGGGCCACACACATACACTGACTACTACACGTTAGGGCCAACCTTTAAAGCCTGCACCTTCAAACATTACAAAAACTTCCATCCATTTAAATCTCCGGGTCAGGGTGGTATCATTCCTGTGGATCTGCAGCATAATGCCGATCTAGTAATCCCATGGTTACTTGTAATATACAAGGCCTGTACTACATGGTCATATATTCCAAATGCATGGACTAAATGTAATGTGATCTTTATGCCCAAAGGAGGGAAGGCGTCACATACCAAGGTGAAGGATTTTAGACCTATTAGTTAACCTTCCTCTCTTCTGAAAACCGTTGAGAGCATAATGGATGTGCATATTAGAACACTCATTGATAACTCTCAACTTTTGGCCTCTCAACATGCATATACCAAGGGCAAATCGATTCAGACCGTCTTACATTCACTTGTAGGATGCATAGAGAAGTCACTTGAGCATAAGAAGTATACCATGGTGGCTTTCATGGATATTGAAGATGCCTTTAATAATATTGATCCGTCGGAAATCATTCAGTCTCTCAGAGAACTGAGCTCCAAACTTCAACCATCCAAAGCTAAATGGCATTACTCTAACCCTGTCGAATAAGGCCAAATATCTGGGTGTTGTTCTTGATAGTAAGTTTTCCTGGAGGGAATATCTTCGAAAGCGAAAGCCACAACGGCAATGTACGTCTGTAGGAATGCAATCGGCCCTACATGGGAATAAATCCTAAGGGAGTCGGTTGGATACTAGAGATGGTTATAAAACCTATATTATTTTATGGGATTTCAGTCTGGTCAAAAGGACTCGACTTAGTAAGAAATCAGTCCCGTATAAAGACAATTCTCCAAAAAATGACAGTTACGATAACAGGTGCTCTAAAATCAACGCCAACAAAAGCGCTCTTCGTTATGTTGGGTTGGCTTCCGGTGGACTTAACAGCTAGAAAGCTAGCTCTACGTACCGCCGTCAGACTAAACACAAAAGGCGTTTGGAGCTACTGACTTTGGGGGCATGCAAGTATTTGAGGTATAGTGAACAACATACCGGATCTTATGGACTACTGTATTCCTAAACCCTACTTCAATAGGAACGTCCAAATTTCTTTGGCAGAAGGGTATTCCCCACTGAACGGAGCCATATAGATCTTCACGGACGGCTCAAAAGAGAGGTAAGGGTTGGAGGAGGCGTTTTCATTACCGAATACGGAACTGAAATGTCCTTCAGACTCCCGAACGAATGTAGTATATTGCAGGCAGAATTGTCTGCTGCGACACACTGGCTAAGGTTCTATCGGATTTCAAATAGAGATATCCATATTACAACTGACAGCAAATCTGCAATCAAATATATCGATAAACTGGGTACATGGACACGGGACTATTTCAGGAAACATAGTTGCGGATGAACTAGCAAGGAGGGGAGCCACAATAAGAGAAGTCGATATCGACAATCTTTGTGGACTACCACTCTCATCCTGGTGGAGACACTTCGATATAACCTTCTTGGAATTATCTCAAAACAGATGGCAAAATGAGTCCACGTGTGTAATAGCCAGAACCCTTTGGCCCCGCCTGGACTTCCGTAGAACGAAAAATCTCATTAACATCCATAGGAATCACCTGAAAAAATCGTGGCCACATTGACCGGTCACTGTACCTTCGGAACCCATGCTAAACGTATGGGTCTCGCGTACAATAACTACTGCTACAGTTGCAATGATGAGGAAGAGAAAGAAAGTATCCTGCATCTCCTGTGTCTTTGTCCCGCTCTGGAGGATCTCTGTCTGCATATTATTGGCAGAATATCATTCAGAAACTTATCCTAGTTATCGGAAATCGGGCTCAAAAGTCTAAGCCTCTATATTAGGAATAGTGGTTCGTATAATCGCTGACCCCCCCCCCCCCTTCAGACAAATTTCTTGACCCACTCTAATTTCTCACTCTCATTTCTCATCTTTCTACTTCTACCCTTCTCACCCACCACTTGTTTCTCTCTCTCTCTCTCTACTTTTAACTTACAGGAAGTACAAAGGGATCATCATAATGGACCAAAGTGAGCTGGATTCTGTCTTTTCACTTTCCTCCCACCATCCTGCTAACCTAACCTAACCTAACCTAACCTAAATACCTAGAAATTTGCTGGTTTTTGTTTGTTTTATTTAACTTATTTGGTCAGTAAATGGGCACACTGCAGTATATATGTACTGCATTAAAAATTGCATTAAGCAGTAAATTTACTGATTAGTAAAAAAAATCCAATAAAATCGTAGGGCCGTATTCATAATAAAATTGTAGCAAGTGGCAAAGTTTTTTTCATTCAAATTTTGAAATTTTTGTATGAAAATATTTAGCCACTTGGTAGAATTTCATTATGAATACGGGCATTACTGATTACTGAAAATTCAATGCACCTCATCATATAATAAATCATTATGGCACTTTAAAAAGTTGCAGAAAATAATTTTAGTAATCAGTAAAAATTTACTGGTTAAAAAATTATTTTTACTGAAATTTTAGTAGTACTGCAAAGTGCCCATCTATGGTAAATGCCTTAAGTACAAAAAGTTTATATTGGCTTATGGTAACTAAAATAAGATATATAAATGTTTGACTCTACTGTATTTAAAAATCTATGGAGAACTGCATCTATAGTAGTGAAATTATTAGTTGTGGGGGTTTGTGGAGAATTGCTCATATGCAAGTGGAAAATGTCAAATAAAAATTTTGATAAAGTTTGCGACTGTGGGTTTACAAAATTTGTATTAAAATCTCCACTCATAATAATTTGTATGAGATGGAGATTGTTACCCAATTGTCGTCCACCACCTTCAGTGTAAGGCAACAGTACGTAATGAAGATATGTTATAATAAAATATTATAAATTGTTTACATAGCGTCTACAACTGCGATTAACTCTGACACAATATGTGAGAATAACAAAAATAAAATGCCGATATTTATATTCATCTTATAAAAGAGGACAACGTAATTTAACTTTTCTTATAACATTTCATTTTATGCAAATTTTCATTGAGTTTCATTTTCATTCATGTTTTATTTTTGCTTAATTAGGTATTTTATTTTCACTTTTCACACAAACTTAATTTATAAATCAATTAACAACATTTAAACATATCAAATCCCAGAAATTTTGTTCAAATCATAGTTTTTCATTTATCTATATATAAATAGGCAAGTGAAAAAATTTAAGAACCATTTTAACTGACTTAAACTCAACGTATTCGCCTGATTTTTTTTTTTGGTTGATAGATTGTCAATAGGAGCAGTGCAGAATGTATTTTTTCTTCTACATTTTTGTGTCTAAGATAGTTAAAAACAGTTAAGAATATTAGCCAATCATAAAGCCATGATCTCTCTTTCTCTCTTAATTTGCTAAAAAAATTATAACAAAAAACTCACAATTAACTAAATTAAATTTGGCTTGGCAACTCCCTAAGCACTCAGAAGCAGTGATGGGAAAAGAGATTTGCATTTCGGTATCAAAAACAATTTTTTTGGGTACTTTTATTAACAAAAAATTATATAAAATTAATTTACAAAGAAATAAATATGAAACACAAAGCATATGGATAGGATGGTTCAAAAAAAATCGTTTGTTTTTCTCAGAACCAGGTTTCAAACTTTTGTTAGGTAAAAAATAGGCCTGTTAAAATATCAGCTCATTATATTAATGGTGAGATGGTCCGTTCGATTTCCCATACGATTTACATGATATAAATTGATTTTATTTATTCTGATTGTGATAAGTAAAGAACGGAATGTCCTACAATAAACTTCTTGGTACGATTTTGTAGAAAATTGAATTGGTTTTTTTTAGAATCACCCTAATATGCATACACACATATGTATGCATGTACTCGGTCATAGGTACAAGTGCTAAAGTTATAACAGGAAGTGTTTTAAGATTGTTGGAACATAAAGTATGTTCCTTTGTTTTATTTTCATGAGATTTTGTAAGAGAAAATCCTTTCGACATTTACAGAGGAGTGAGGCATAGACAAAATTCGGTAAGCTACTGTCGATTTACCTGAAAACATGTATTCATCTGATGCGTTTTTAGTTTTAGCATCGGTAGGCCAAAAACTGTATATACAGGCCTGTTCTGCAAATCATGATATGTCAAATCATGGTGATTTCAAAAAATTAATAAAAGCTAAATTATTGCTTTTGTAAATTTCACGATTTATGGTTTATACATGACTATAACTTAAAATACAATAAATACCCACGAACAAGTCAGCTATTAGTAGTTTGTTTTTAACACCACCGTGATTTAATTCACCGTGATTTTTAGAACAAGCCCGATATTTTCTGTTGTTAATAGTTTTAATTCTTCCAAATCAGCCAATGCTCTATATTGATTGTTAATATTTTCAAAATTTTGCTTTTCGCTGGGAAACATTTTTATTCAAAGCGATATAACCTATTGGTTTTAACAGATAAATCATTTTCAGGGGAAACTTACTAAGCTAAGTTAACATTTCATTGTCAAAGTCCACTTTTGCCCTTAGAACTTGACAGAATTTAATATAAACTTTTTACAATATTCTTTAAACTAATCTAGAAGATAGATCAACTTCTTTACCACAGAAAATATCATTGAAAGAAATATGGTTTTTATTTACATATATTTAATTGTAAATGGTTACAATTTTCTATAATAATAAAGTTTCGTGCCATTTGTCGAAAAAGAAATTGAATTCTTGGCAAAAATATATGTGTACGCGCGTCTTCTGACTGTATTTCTGGGTTGGCCGCAAATGTATTGCGGGAGTACTACGGTCAAATAGTATCAAAAAAGGTACGATTGTACCAACTTTTCGATCACTGCTCAGAAGGAAATACTTATTTTATTTGTTCATTCTATTTTTATTTCCATTTTTGTATGTACTTAAACGATTATTGCTGAAACTAATAAAATTTGGATATGTAAATAACGAGTAAGTTAAATACATTACGGTACTGTATTATTTTTCTTTAGATGCTTAAAAATAATGGGCAATAACCATAGACAAACATTACAGTCGGTTCTTTTTAGAGACAACTTAAATCTTAACATCTGTTGTTAGCTTTCTTTCAACTATAGTCAAAATTAGAACCGGTTTTAAGTTGAATCAGCTTTAAGAGGGTGATGAGTAAAATCTTGAAAATTTTGCATGCAATTTAGTATGAGTAATAAGCAAGTGACATCTCTGAACACCCGACAGAATAAAAACGACAAAAAGTTTATTGAAAGAGGATCCATTTTGGAGAAAAAAAAGTTGAAAAACATAAACCGGAGAAAAAATGAACATCGAAACCGTTTTATTATTTATTTGGAAAGCTCATATTAATAGATACAACTATTAAAGACTGGAGTAAGTACGGTAATACATTTTATTAGAAATGAAGAAATATATGACATTCTATCTGAGCGGTTTGTATTATTGCAATAATGGTTGAATTTCAACCACTGGGCGAACACTAGTTTTAATAAACACTCACTCATGCACACTCATTTATTTTCATGTACGTGTAAAAAACACACGTATAAAATTGTTAATATAGGATTTCTTATAACAACGCTCTCATGAAAAATCTTATAAGATTGAGATAACACTAATTTGAAGTCTACACGTAACACAATTCTATCCGCGATTGCATTTGACGCTCTCATCTTACATATTATGTTAGGTATAGACTCTATGTTATAAAGACTGCTATATAACTTTTAAACAAATATTTGACATTTAAAACTCTCTTTTATTTAAAAGTTTATATATATTTTATTTATTTTATATTTTTCAACTTTTTAACAAAATTATCCCCACAAGCAATTTTTATTAAAATTAATTCCTGAAGTTATGCCTTAAAATTCGTCTGACTCTATTTCTATGCAGCTGTTAAGTGTCCTTGTACTTCTTGTTCGTATGATTACACTAATACACTCATACATAGCTAAAACCGATTTCATAACGCGGTGAGCATCTTACTCAAAATTTGTGATTGTAGTGTGAAAAAGATTTTTGCCCCCTAGCTTATAGATCAATGGTCACCAAGAAGAGAAAACGCTTAAAAGCAGAACAGCACTAATACATGCTTAGTAGTGATGAGCGAAAGCGTGATTTTTTAATAATGTTGTTCCTTGTGAACGTGATTTCTAAATCGCTGTTCTTTTAAACTGTGACTATGGTCACAGTGACTGTGATCACGGTTTAACACATTTCAGCTCTTCTGCTTTAAAAGTATTTATTAGTATTGGTGTTTTGATAAATACTAATAAGAAGAACAGCAAGGACAAGCAATTAGCAATCAACTCCGTTCAAATATTGAGAACATATAAAAAAAATATATATAAAAGGCAGAGAGACAATACAATTGCAAATATAAAAATGTGAGTTGTACATAGTTGCCAGAAAAGATGATTTGACACGATTTGACGATTTTTTTCTTGACAAAAGCTGAAGGTATAAAAAAAGCAATGTGAGTCCGATCACAGAGGAGACGTGTAAACATCTAGTAATGAAATTTTTTTTTTTTTAAGTTGGAAGTACTTATGCTTTTAGTATCTTTTTTTAAATTAATTAATTAAAAGTATCAAACTTTCAATATTGTAAATACATATGAATTTGTTGGTTTTTGTTTGTTTTATTAAACTTATTTGGTTAGTAAATGGGCACACTGCAGTATATGTATATGTACTGCATTCAAAGTTGCAGTAAGCAGTAAATTTACTGATTACTAAAAAAATTCAAAATTTGCATTACCAGTAAAATCGTAGGGCCGTAATCATAATAAAATTGTAGCAAGTGGCAAAGTTTTTTCATTCAAATTTTGAATTTTTTGTATGAAAAACATTTAGCCACTTGGTAGAATTTCATTATGAATACGGGCATTACTGATTACTGAAAATTCAATGCACCTCATCATATACCAAATCATTTAGGCAAATTATAAAAATTGTAGAAAAAAATTTTAGTAATCAGCAAAAATTTACTTGTTAAAAATTTTTTATTGTTTTTACTGAAACTTTAGTGGTACTGCAGTGCTCATCTATGGTAAATGCCTTTACTTTTACTTTTTAATTTTTAATTCCTGTTGTTCATCGTTTAGTTGTTGCTGTTCTTGTTGATGTGTACGCATTGCAATTAAAATAAATTCAGTAAAGTGCGACTTTGACTCTCGCACATTCGGTTTTGAGCATTTTTATTGATGCACCTTTCATCACTTTTTAAGTTTTTTCAGTTTAAACGATTTTTTTTCATTTTATTGTTGTTATTGCATTAAATTTGTTCTTTTATTTATTAATGTTACCAGATTTCAATAAAAATAGTATCCCTGAAGATGTTGGAAAATCCCAACGAAACGTCGGATATAAAAAATGAAATAAAATTGTCTTTTATTTGCATTTAAATCAATTTGAATGACCTTGGAAGCCTAAATAGAGTAATTCTATAAAAAACGCATTATGATTTTTTTCTTCAGTTTTATCGCTTTTTTCTCGTTTTGGCGTTTTTTTCTCTTTTTGGGTTTTTTAATTTTCGCATTTTTTTCATTTTGTAGATTTTTTTCTGTTTTTTTTTTGGGTTTTTTTTCATTTTGGCGATTCTTTTTTGTTTTTGGGATTTTTTTATTTAGGCGATTTTTTCATTTTGGCGATTTTTTCATGTTGGCGATTTTTTTGTTTAAGGATTTTTTTCATTTCGACGATTTTTCCGGTTTTTCGCGATTTATTTTAGTCCTATAGATTTTTTTTAATATGGTGCTTTTTTCGTTTTGGCGTTTTTTTTATTTTTGGCGATTTTTTTATATTTGGCGATTTTATATTTTTTTATTTCTTAGTTTTACCGTTTTTGAAAATTTCAAGAGTTTTGCTCTTACGGTTTCCAAGATACAGCAAGTTGTCAAAATTACAAAGTCAAAATTGCATTAACTCATGGAACACCCATTGATTTAAATTTTTTAAATATAGTGTTAAATGTTGTAGTCTGTATAAAAATACACTAACTTTTAAAATTTCAAGTGTATGTACATACAATTGTATGTATATTACATGGGATTTTAACATTTTTCGTTGCTCGTTTTGGAACACCCTTTAGTTTTTAACTCTCATATATTTGTTGTTGTAGTGGCCAAATGTCTACACATTGTGTCCAAATTTCAAGTCCGTAGCTCTTACGGTTCATTTTCACCTTTGATGTACAGAAATATACAGAAAAATAACCGGCGGCGGCGCACCGTCGGCTTCGAGCCGGTCGACTTGTTTCTCTGCTTGCTTTTGCTTCTTTCAAACACTAATGCACTCATACATAGCTCACACCCATTTGACAATGCAAAGAAATCAGTCTAAAGATTTTTACACCCTATCGTATAGATGTTTACACATCAAAAAATTAATGTGTTAGCATTATTTATTGTAAAGTAAGCATGCAAGAACAAATCACAGTTTGTATGAACTAACTATATTTTCAAAACCTGTTACTTGATAAATTTAGTCACAGTTGTGATTTGTGATTTTTCAATCGCTGTGAAAAAGTAACAGGTTTCTAAATATCGCTCAACTCTAATGCTTAGTGCTGTTCCACGGAAAAAATTGCTTTTCTAAATGTTTAATTGGGTATATGAAAAATATTTTTATGGGTTAAGTTTATATGAATAGACATTTGTATTTAGTGGTGCCTAAGACTTTATGTACTAGTTTTTTAAATTTCTTGATACGTACTAGACACTCTGCATCTGCAAAAGGATTTAAGCCAAATAAAAGCTTAGTTTTCAACTCTATATTCCACATATTTTGTCTCTTTTTTATAGCAATAAAAAGTGCTGTTATAAAAAGATTTAAATTAGATAATTTATTTATATAAATAATATAGAAAAAATAAATTAAATCATTTTGGTAGTGATTGAATACTCTCGGTGTATTTTTTTCATAAAAAAAGCGACAGAAATCTTCTCTTTCTGTGTGTGTTATGCTCTTACTTTAAAGTTCTGTTAGTAGTTGTGCTGTATACGTATACAAAGCAGAATTCTAGCAGAGCCCTCAGGGCAATGGGATGGTGGACTCTGGTATAGATGTTTACACATCAAAAATTTCATGGCACAATTTAAATGTCTCCTATTAAAATCAAGTAAACAAATGAGCAAAAGCTGATAAATACAGTATACAGTCATTTAAATACATATGTATAAAATATCGAAATTTAATGTAGAAAATCATGTTTGCATAAGCAAATATAAGCACACATTTAAAAAAAGTTATACTCCAAGTTGGACCACAGAAATTTTCATAATTACAAGAGTTCAAAATTCAAATCTTTAAACAATCAAAGGCGGATTCTATATTGACAACCTTTCAAAAACTAGATTTCCAAATATATCTATTTGAAAAGGTTCTTAAAACTAAAAAGAAGGGGGTATATGTTAAATGGCTGGGATTTTCTGATCAACATAATTCGTGGATAAGTGAAGATCAAATATTATAGTTGGTTGAAAAACTAACTCAACAACAATGACTTCACTGGCAACAACAACAACAATAGCATTAATATTAAGTAACTATGATTTATTTTAAAATAATAAAATAAATACTGTCTACTAAATTTTATTTATTTGTAATCAGTCAGTTGTAATGTCAAAAGCACTTACTCTGAGTTCTAACTCATCAAAATTATCTGCTAGTTACTTTCCTCCTATTGAATTACATGGTACATATAAGTGTGCTATAACTAATTTTCATTCATACAACAGTATTCCAAATCTAGACACCTACAACAATATGTTTCATATAGGAGAACATAAAATTGAAATACTAATTGGATCTTACGAATTAAATGATATAGTTGATTTTATAGAAGAGCAATATAAACGACTCTGCACAGCAAATAAGATTTTTATTGCAGCTGTTATTAGCTATACAATGCAAGTTAAAGTTAATAGTTCTAAGGATCCTGTATATTTTAATAAAGACAATACAATTGGACAATTTTTAGGATTCAATAGCAAAATCCTAACACCAAACAAATATTATTATTCCGATCTTCCAGCTAATATTTTTAAAGTGAATCTCTTGTTTCTCTATTAACACATATATTGTTACTTTTTTCTCTCTATAAAAACGCTTTTCCGTGGACTCGAAGATTTGAAACTGAATACAAGAGCCGAGTGTAGTATTTAGGGTTAGAATGATACAAATTTTATTTACAAATTCACTTAAACTAAATTAATGAAGAGCTTATATAAACTAATACAACTTAAACTAATAAATTACACACAAATATTCACAACTGGTTACCACTACGCCTTCCTCGCTGTAGTTTACGCACGTCTCTTAGCTGGCTGCGGAAGTATTCACATGACGCCTCCTTGTCTGCTGCTCGTCACTTACGAGACTCACTCTGCCGTGGCTCACAGTTGATACACCAATACCTCTTTGTCTGCTGCTCGTCACACACGGCACTCAGTCTGCTGACACTCACAGTTGGTACACCAATAAAGACTCACTGGCTTTACTTACACCCTTACACACGTCTATTTGCTGCGCTGTTCCCCTTACTCCAATCGACACGATAGACTCCACAATAATCTCAATTCCACGACAGACTTTGCTGTCACTATGGACTGTCCTATAGTTTCTCCTTTTCCCAACTCACGAGTAAAGCACAGACTGCTCTTAAATATCAACTCACCATTGTATCGCAGACTATTATTAATTCACAACTTAATTATCAACTGACTTGTTCACAACTTGGTCGCAACTGATTTGTTCGCAACTGACTCACAACTGCAACTCGTTCACAACACAACTATAACTGACTCGCAACTAACTAACTCATGGAATGCGTCACCGCTTTTTATACTTCACACAAATACCACTAGAAGTTTCAAGTAATGTGTAGACGATCATTATCATCTTATATGTTGTTTACAAAGTGCCTAATTAAGTTCATGTGGTAACTATGTACATACATGTGTATATGCATACGTGTGTACAACATTAACTAAGCAATGCATGGTGGTTGTTTACATTTTCCCTTTCGTTTGAATTAGCATGTATGTATGTATGTAAATATGTGAATCTTCTTAATAAGCAGACGCTTTTTGTTGTTGCTTTTGCTTCTTTACGTCTAATCAAGCTTGTATGTGCTACGCATGCTTATTTAGTTGTTTGCTACTATTCTAGAATATTCTTTGCATTGACAGTGTAGGAATATTTTCGCGTAACAATTACATTAACCCTGTTGGAATCTTTTTGTTTAATGCTACTTAACCTTGTCGACGGCTTTTTTCGTAACACTGCCGCCCACTTGAGCCTTTTTGTCCCGAATAGGCACATCATCACCTTTTTCTTTCTTCGTTTTCTATACGCCTTGTAGTTACGCTGGAGACGACTACCTCTTCCATATTTATAGGCTTTAGTTCTGGCTCTGCCTCGTCTTTCAACTGGGACTTATTTTACTATCCGCTGGAGATAACTTCTTCGGTATTTGTGGCCCCTGGTAGTACTGACTCTGCTTAGTATTTCCGCTACAGCTTGCCATGCCTTTCGCTGGAGATGAAACCCTCTTTGACATTTTCAGCCCTTGGTACCGAATCTGCTTTGTATTTCCACTACAGCTTACTTTGTTATACGCTGCAGATGACTACTTCTTCCACATTTGTGGCATTTGGCTCCTACTCTATTTTGTCTTTCAACTTGAGCTTTCCTTGCCATACTCTGGAGATGACTACTCCTTTCACATTTTTGGCCTTTAGCTCTGACTCTACTTTGTCTATCGACTAGAGTTTGCCTTACCACATGCTTGAGCCTCTGTACAGATGTTTTTTCTGACTGCTTGATATTGAACACTGTTGATTTCCTCTTCTGCCTTCAGTTTTTCGTCAGCGATTTCCTCTGTGGCAGATATGTCTTCGTACACGCTGTTCCCCAAGTCAGATATCTCTTCGTCTGATTTACTGACTTGCATAGCTAATTCCGCCATGTCACAAACCTCTTGACTATCATCTAGGTCATGAGCTTCATTTACTTCGCTGGAAACTTCTGGCAAACTTCGCTCACGTTCAGCTTGTTGACACTGACAACTGTTGATTTCATCTTCTGCCTCCAGTTTTTTGTCAGCGATTTCCTCTGTGGCTGAAATGTCTTCGTAGACGCTGTTCCCCAAGTCCGAAATCTCTTCGTCTGATTTACTGACTTGCATTTCTACACCATCTGCCCGTCTGTTTACGTCTTCAGCAATTTCCTGAGGTTTTCCATTGCTGGCACCAGATGATTCTTGAACGTTTGTCATAATCTTCGCTTTCCATTTGTCAAATGTGTCATTTGTGGCCCTATATGTTTTTCGTACTCGTGCTCGTACTCGCGCTCTCCCGCTTTTGGGTCTTGCAGTTTCTCTCGATATTTCCAGAAATTTCTCATAAAATCATCTAACTTTACCCTCATTTCCAAACGCTCTTTCTCCTCGAACTCACATGTCTCGATTTCGATATTGCGCCGCTGGAAATCCTGCAGTAGTCTCTCCTGTAGTTGTATTTTATTACCAGTTGTCGACACTTTCCGCTTACTCAACTCTTCTTTAAAATGCTCCCCATTAAGCTCTTGAAATTTCATTTTCCTCAAAACCAGTTATTACGTTTAAAGTTTTCAAACATGTGTGGTTCTTCTTTTCGTATCACTTTTACTTTATGATTAACCCTTTTTAAAAGTATCGCTTGTATTTGCAAATCCCACTTCTGACACCAAATGTTACGTTTTTCTCTCTATCAAAACGCTTTTCCGTGGACTCGAAGATTTGCAAATGAATACAAGAGCCGAGTGTAGTAACTAGGCTTAGAATGATACAAATTTTATTTACAAATACACTTAAACTAAATTAATCAAGAGCTTATATAAACTAATACAACCTAAACTAATAAATTACACACAAATATTCACAACTGGTTACCACTACTGGTTAACACTATTTAGTTGTTGGCTACTGTTCTAGATTATTCTTTGCATTGACCCTGTAGGAATATTTTCGCATAACAATTACATTAACCCTGTTGGAATATTTTTGTGTAATGCTGCTTGACCTTGTCGACGTCTATTTTCGCAACAATATTAATAACTCCAAATTGCATACACTCCATGAATTTCCAATTAACCCTGGAAAGATAATCTCCGTAAAATTTTCGCATACCCTTTCAATATATTGTTATTTCGCTGTATTTACAATGAATTCGCATTTGTACTCTTTAGACATCTCAGTCGTTAATGATACCTTTAAAGAGAACCAAACGTCGTGGCGGTTAGTATTTAAATTTTTGAAATATAAGGGGTATGTGAGTCAAAATTACGCATGATTATCTTTAGAGTGACTTTCAAGTTTATTATTTTTATGAACGTTCATGTTGTTTGTTTTTTTGATAACCACTTATTGTGCATAAATTGTTAAATTTTATGTAGAAGCTTTTAATTTGTCGATAGCCTGACTCTAAAAAAATAATCAAAACACACAAACACACACAGGTGCCCCTGAGGTCGTGGGTTTAATTTCCACCATAGACCCTGGGTATTTTTCGCAGACAAGCTAATCGCTTTGCGGGTTGTGTTTGTGTGTTTAAAAAAAATTGGAAAGGCGAGTACATACACGAAGTTAACATAGAGTAACCAGCTTCTTCATCAGCATCTCTCTGTCACGGAAGGCTAAAAGAGGAAATAATAAACATTGTTGGTTGACACCAAAATCACGTAGACGCGGTCGAGTGCCAGCATTTAATATTTTGTTAGATCTCAAAGAGGTGCAACACGAATGTGTTGCAATCTGCATGATCCCGTTTCATCCTTACACAAGTTTTTAGTTGATGAGATAATTACAAATATCGTAAAATGGACTAATGCCGAGATATCTTTGAAAAGACGTAAGTGTATGACCAGCGCTGTATTTCGGGATACGTGCGAAATTGAAATTTGCGCTTCAATTGTAAATCTATGACCAGCGCTGTATTTTGGAATACGTGCGAAGTTGAAATTCGTGCTTTAATTGGGATTTTGGTAATGACAGTAGTGGGAAAGGTTTTGATAATATTGACATCTGCCCAAGTCGTATCTGACTAATTTTAAAAAATCTTTATACATATATTTTATAAAAAATAATTTGTTTATTTAGTATATTCATTGAAATTAATGACTATAAATTCAAAAACGGGTGATACGTTTTCAAAGATATATGATCTCTAAATTTTTTAAATTACTGAAGTTGTTCTTTTGTTTTTGTTTTTTCTGATAATAAAAATACATTTACATTTTAAAACTCGTCTATTTTTACTGCAGTTATATAGAAAACCGTAATCAACATTAGGTTATTTTAAATTAATCAACAAAATGCTACAATTTAGTTTCCAAAAAGTGTGCGTAAATTTTACTCATGATTATCTATAACGTATGTCAGAATATGATTATCTATCTAGGGTTAATATGCCTCCAGGCTATAAAATAGATGAGGTTCCCAGAAATCTCATCTATTTACCTGTAAACACCAGAGAGATAAGTTCACTAGCGCTGCGCGTACTTGATCAACACCGTGATTTTATTAATTTCCGAGGAGAGGAAATTACAATACGAATACGTTTAAGGCCAAATAAATAATGCTAATATACAACACAAATACATTGAAATATATAGCAGCAAAAACAACAACAACATTAACCCTAACCATACTGATAGCATTTATACACGTAGACTCCTGACAAGGGTACCCGAGTACCCGTGTGTATTTATTCATCCGTTTTATTTAACAGCCTTATTTATAAAACTTATTAAGGCTTCATAAAGGGTTTTTAAAACAAATTCTCATAAAATTTGTTTCTTAAAAAGACTTTATGAAGACTTTATATATAAGGCTGTAAGTTTTTAACATAAAAATACAACGCTTTGGATATTAAAACGAGGAATCCCCTCTTTGTTATTAATGTGTTATATACAAATGTACTGTGGGTGTGCTACGTTTCGATTCTAATTTTGCATTCTCAGTTAGTGTTTAGTGTTTATTCGTATGGTCGTATGTCGCGTAAACGTCATGCGCTTATTATGGAAATGAACGTGTGTGAAGTAAAATCTGCTGGTGCCGGACCACCATCAAGAGCTACTATAAGTGCTGCAATGAAATAGTATTGGAACTTAATCAGAAAAATTCAGCGGATATTGCAGTTTTAAAATTAAAACCTCACCAGTTTCGTGTAATTTCAATGGATGAACTTGATGCTTTTATTGCAATTTTACTGATCATGGGTGTAAATGGTGGCAGCGATGACCCTCTTTCAACTTTTTCGGGAAATAACAGTCATCCTTTTTACAAGTCAAAAGAACTAAAGCCAAACCCAATGAACGCTATAGGTTCACCCCGATATGGTTTCAACAAAAACGGAAATCTTTTGTCTGCATTATACTTGAGGAGTACCAGCTTTTATGGGAAAAGAGGAGATTAATGACTTCTATAATAAAATAAAAGGAAAGGCAAATGCTATGGATCAGATGATATCTAAATATAGCACCAAACGCAAAACAAATATATGGCCTTTAGCCGTTTTTTTTTCAATATGATTGACGTGGCTGCTTTGGGTGCATTTTGTCTTTTTTCCAGCGTTTTTGACATCACTTGGCAACTAAAAATATGAATCAAAGAGCCAATGACAATCGAATAACACGATACACTAATGTCGGAGCAGCTCTCAAGCTCATGACTAACAAAACCATCCCTAAAGAAGTTTTCCAGGATGCTGTAGGCCCATCGCCTACGGAACGGTTGCCGCTAAAGGATCGCTGCTACCTTTGTGTGAGTACTGATCCAGAATCGGACCGAAAAACACACAAAATATGGGATGGCTGTTAACGGACAATATGCAATGCTCATAGCAAAATTATTGCTCCACGCTGCAGTAGATACAAATTTTTTTACTTTGTTATGCATACAAGCTTAGTAGATACAAAGATTTTTTTATAAATGTACAAATTTTGATGTAAAATAATTTTTAATGATAAATAACCAATAAAATATAAAAATACTAAATACAACGTTAACGTTTCTCATACAAAGTGTAAAAAGATATTAAAGGGTACCCGGGTACCCTTATCAGGAGGTAAAGGTCTAATTGACTTTGAGTGGCTCCAGAGCCAACCCAATCGAATCAAGAATACTTTAGATGAAAAAAAATGGAAGAAAATTGTTACCTGAAGGAACTTGCGGAAAATTAAATTTGTGTTTTATTTTGTTTGAGAAAAATTTGACTTCAAAGTACGCTTGGGTACCGGGGTACACGTGTTAGGACGACCAACTCAACAAAAAGCTATAACAACATCAAATAAAAATTTTCTAAAGTCCTTGAATTTTAAATTGAAGACAAAATGAGTTCAATAATAGATGTCTTAGATAAACCCTTGTCTGATGAGAATATAATCAAAAATGACTATCACACATATGTACCATACTTACAATCTTACAACAATAATGATGAAATTAGAATTTCAATACAAAAGCAAGATTTGTATGTGCTACTCAGTGAGAGTTACAATTATGTAGAGGGGTTTATTGCCGATGATAATAAGCCCAAATCCTCTTCTTCTTCTGAGAACTTTATATTAAAAAACAACTTTGTGGCATATCTATTTGATGAAATTCGCTATGAGCTCAATGGAATTGAAATTGATCATACAAGATATTTAGGAGCCACAAGCACCATAAAAAATTTGGCTTCTCTGTCACCAACAGAAAGCAATGTGATGCAAAATGATGGATAGAACTAAATTGACGATGTCTATGTACCTCTACAAATGCTTCTAGGATTCGCTGAAGACTACAACAAAGTTATGCTAAATTGGAAAATAACACAATTTTTATAGACGTTCGAGGTTTCAAAAGTAATTCAAATGATTTCATCGCAAAAGAAGTAGCAATTGTTTTCAACAATTATAAAACCAACATTTAGTTTTAAATGGTTATCAATAAAAAAGCAAAAAGAAGCAAATTGGCTAACAAAAAACTATCATCACCTAAGCTGGAGTGCTGGATCAGTTTCATTTCAAAGCGTTTGCAGTTTCTCAAAAGCCAATGCAAGATGTTCTTAAATTTATGTAAAAGGTGAACAAAATAAACGATGGTTGGAAAAAAATTTTATGCCTAAAAATTCTTAATGTTGAAGATATAGGCTGCATCTACTTAAAACAAATAGAGATTAAGTACCCAGAATATTTTTATTGTAATTATCATAATTTTGGTGTTTGCGCATTAAAAAATGCTGTTTTATTACTAACCATAGAAATATCTTGCTTAAAATGAACTTCTTCACTTTTTAATATATGACTGTATGTACTATAATTAACCTGACCAGACATCCCGCTTTAGGCGGGATTATCCCACTTCTCGTAGGTCGATCCCGCTTCGAATTTTTATTTCACTTTTTAGAGTTTTGAAATGTTCAATATCTTGTTCTATTTTTATTTAAATGTTAGTCACAAAAATTCATTCCAAATATTTTTTTAACTGTAGTTATTGCATAAGTAGCCGGAACCCTATCTGTTTTATATTACAAGTGCCACGCTCGCGGTTCAACGCTCACTATTTTGTATATTATTTATTAACATAAATAGTCATTAGTTTCCAAGATATTTGACGATCTCTTGTCCAATTCCGACTATTTTTTATTATCGGCAGAACCATCAGAATTTCAAATTACCAAAATATTAAAAAATTAATATATAATTTACTTAGGGGGTGACACAGTTTTCTATATATTATTGACTATTTTTTATAATAATATTACCTTAAAATATATAATTTTTTTACTGTTTTAGCTTCCAATATATCATGAAATAAATTTTGCTTCTCTATGGGAAGTGCCACAACAGCTTAAGGCATTAAAAATTAATAGACTATTGCTCCATAGAGAACATCAGTAATACGCTGTGAGCAAATCAGCTAGATCAGTACACTTACTATCGACAGAGTAATCCCTACAAAATTCCCCCCTTCGCACTATATTACTTTTCCAGATATCTAAAAGGAAACATTATTCTTTATGGGAGGTTTCACACCAACATGTCTTATTCAAACTTTTTGTAAGACAACGCACATAATAAAAATCGTTTCTTACTGAAGGATATTCCAAAAATAAAAATTATATGGGAGTGCCACATAAAAAAAAATAGCGAAATCGGTGCAGCCGCTCTTAATTGTTGCGATTACCAGTTTTACCAGAGTTTTATTCAAATAGAGAAATATTTTTGTTTATGAATCTTTTCGTTTATGTAAAAGCGTTTCTTTTGTGTTGAAATCTGTTGTTCTTAACTACAAACAAAACTGTGTATGTGGATATTACACATCCCGCCTTCTAGAAGGTAATTATTTCGAAATCCTTCTTTTTGATCGATCATGTCCCGCTTTTTGCAAAAAAAAAAAATGTATAGAAAATAACAAATGTAGAAATGTTCTCTTATTTCAAATATGCAATACTTAAAGGACAGAGAAGGAAGTGAGGAGGAGAATGAGAAGTTAACTTTTTTGCTTACTAACAAATTTTTACTTTTTGTTTCCCCGCTGATGACTGTACTTAGTTGAAACTCTGCTGCTTTAAAATAATCGTAGCCAAAGAAATGACTACGTTGGCAAATATATGTAAATGTATCCACACATAATGTTTGTGTTCTACATAATCACAAAATACTCCACGCATAAATTTCCACGATCGTACATACATAGATATAAGCATACATACATATATATGTACATATAAACAAATATATATTTTTTAAACAAATAAACTTATAAGCGACAATGATAAACAAACTCGACCCGCCACACACAAGCATTAGGGGAGTCCACATATATGACAACATTTTATACATAAATAAAATAATTAAATAAATTGTTTATTAATTTATTAGCGTGAGGAAATCATACACACACACAAACACACATTCCCACGATTCATATGAGAATCGCATAGTAGTCATGAAATCTTTTTTTGCTCTGATGGTATTGTGATATCAAATTTCCACAGTCTGGCAACATTCACAATGTTCCCTTCGGCGTTAGGAAAAATCATATTCATGATTTTCCAGTTGGTATTTGAAAAAACAATTAATCATGTTTTGCCGTCGGCATTTCAAAAAAAAAAATCATGTTTTGCCGTCGGCAATAGGAAAAATTAATTTTTATGCTTTCCCGTCGGCATATAGACACATAATAAAAAAGAAAAACCTCCAACTATGAATCCACTTAATCCACCCCAACAAAAAAAATCACCCGTTACCACATAATTAATGTTAACAAAAATTAAATTTTTAACAGTTTCGGCGATTTCTAATGAATTGCAAGGCCCGAAAGTGAGTTGTTGAAAGTATTCTGCTTCTTAGCAGTTTTCGCGAATTTTAAGCAATATTAGACTTTGCTATTATACCGCTGTTATTAAGTTCTTGCAAATTTAACGATTTTTTTACCGAACTTTCAGAAATCCTTAGAGTTGTAGCGATTTTTAATAAAAATTATGGCTGGTTCAAAGTTTTGAAATTGTTCGCAAATTTCTGCTATTTTTGCAAAAGATGTACTTTCTGGAACGTTTTAGGCTTTCTTTATTTATTTTTATTTAGGGACTTAAAATTTGAATTTTTTGCAAGCTTAAGCGAATTTTCATAATGTTTTACGTTTTCTCCCGAGTTAATGACTTACCTTACAATTTTAGCAAGTTTAATCAGTTTTAGTTTAGGGCTTGTTTCCAATATTGCGAATTTTCAACATTTTATCGATATGTGATTTACTCGACTTTTATTCAAGTTCAAAACTTGATATATGTATATAGATTTTTGAATTTTTTTACTGCAAGTACATATTGAACATTTCTTTGGTGTGAATATATATGTGAGGGATTTTCGCCGCAGTGAATATTTGCTCCTGATAAGCTGATCTGAAAACCAGACCAGCTCCTGATAAGCTGATAAGAAAAACAGACCAGCTCCTGATAAGCTGATCTGAAAACCAGACCAGGTCCTGATAAGCTGATCTGAAAACCAGACCAAGTCCTGATAAGCTGATCTGAAAACCAGATCAGGTCCTGATAAGCTGATCTGAAAACTAGATCAGGTCCTGATAAGCTAATCTGAAAACCAAACCAGGTACCTGGTAACCTGATCTGATAGCTGATAGCTGTTATTTATCCTTAGCAAACATGGATGAGAAAGTTTTAAAGCAGTTTGTGTTGACAAGAAATGTGTTGAAGAAAAAGCTTCGTAATGTAGAAACTGGTGAAATAGATACAAGTGAACAACTAAGAGATACATTTAAACCTATAACAGAACCGCTTACTGAATTCGTAAATAGTTCGAAAAAATTAAAAGAATTCTTATGAAAGAAGAAAGTAAAATCAAGACTGAAGTTGAAAATATACAAGTTTAAAGCCTAAAAACATCAGTAAAGATAGAGACAAGTACCCCAAAGGAACTAGCAGAATGATAATGACTATGAGGACGATGATTTTTACTCACACACTTCCAATTCCGAAGACACTTATACTGACTTATCACTATTGGAAGGAAGAAATGAATTAGATACGAGCTTAAACTGAATGAAGATAAAATACCAGTTGGTGGTCAAATATGGGCTCTATCACAAGGACTATTTTCTCTAATGTTTCATAAAATACCAAAAAACTATGATAGATTTGAACTCGAAATCTATAAAAAGATTTTAATTACTACTAATGTATACATACAGAGTGATCATCGTTCACTGACGGAGAACGGTATCAGTTAATTTTATTTTTTTTTCTTGTGGAAACTCAAATCGACAAACTAAAGAAGAAATTAATAATATATGTAGCTTAAGGCATTGATATAATTTAAGAATATATTCAAATGCATATTGATGGACTATAACGTGAAATAAAATTAGAGAAAGAAGAAAGAAGAAATTAAATCATTTTTTGAAAAATAAATTGAAGAGTTGCACATTAAATATATATATATATATATATATATATATATATATATATATATATATATATATATATATATAGTTAATTTTCTAATATATATATATATATATATATATATATATATATATATATATATATATATATATAGTTAATTTTCTAATATATATATATATATATATATATATATATATATATATTAGAAAATTAACTACATGTTAGTATAAGTAGGGTATTAATGGCGGAGATAGTCCTGTTTTGGGAATTAAAAACCGGGGGAAAAATAAAAATGATGGCAACCCTGTTACAAATCGGGGGATTTTAGGGATTTTCATGCTGATATTGTGTGTGTGTGTGTGTGTGCGCGCGTGTGTGTGTGTGTGTATGTGAGTCTGATTCTTTGGTTATGTCTATGCATGTGTATGTGGGTGTTTGTATGTGTGTATGGGAGTGTGTGTGTGTGTGTGTGTGTGTTTGTGTATGTGTTTTTGTATTTACTTGTATGTTTGACGGTGTCCGATACTTTTGTTGTAGTGGCAATCATTATACCCAGTAAGAAATGGCAATGCTGAAAATGTACTGAGTCGCTTTTGACTTGTCGCTTGTGCGACCTACATACAAATGTATGTATATTGACAGGTTATTGACAAGTCCACCACAAATACACCATATCTGTTTTCTTTACTTCCTTTATACTTATGGATATAAGAAAACTTATTATAACAAAATTGTTACTAGAATTTTAGTGTTGACACAAAGACACTTGCTCTCAGTCTGACTGCAGGGTAGTTACAAGGGATCTGTGTATTTGTGTGCATATAGTGATTGTTATTTGATAGACTTTGGGCTGCTGTTTTGAGTTGTCCTTGGTATGCTTATGTAGGGTTATTGTGTATATATGTATGCAGTTATGTTTGCGATCTGTGGGGAAATAATCTAATAGCTGCAGAGATTGGCAACCCTATTGTGAAGGGAAGTGAATGCCGAATATATTTATGGTAATGTATGTATATGTTGTTGTATTAATGTATGCGATCGTTTCTATTTTTGCTTTGAAAAATATCATTGCTTGTGTGAGTTACATCAACACTTTTTCATACATATTTACAAATGAATGTGTATAGGTTTTCTATGCTATTGACGTTGATATTCTTATGGATAGAAAATATTGTGTTGGCATAGGTTTTATGGGTACAAGTGACGTCCAGATATTAAATGTTTTGAATCCGATCAGGTTGATAAGTAGAGTTTTTGATAGGGGTAGTGATATTTTTATTTCAATATATTTTACTTTAATGTAACAATTATACAGCAAAAACTTATAGAAGCACCTACTTTCACGTGTCCCGATTTTTCTCGTACCTTTATATTGCAAACTGATGCTAGCGCTTTTGGTATGGGTGTTGCTAGACTGTGGGAATTTCATCATATCTCGTAATACCAACAGAGAAATTAGATTTGACGACTACTACACGATTCTCATATGAATTGGGGGAATGTGTATATATATATGTGTGTGTGTGTGTTTGTGTGTATGTATGTATGTAGTGTGTGTGTGTATGTATGCAGTGTGTGTGTGTGTATATGAATTTCATCATATGTCGTAATACCATCAGATAAATTAGATTTGATGACTACTACGCGATTCTCATATAAAGTATATAAGAAGAAGAAATAATGTAGATTGTCATCAGTCTGCTCTGATATCTCAACAAGTGGCAATCTATTTTCCCAACCAAAATTTCTAAGGTGTTTGAAATCCAAAAACTATAAAAGTGCTATAACTAATTATTGTTTACTAAACAAGTTTATAGTGCATAAAAAATAATTAAATAAATTGTTTATAACTAAAATAAATTGTTTATAAATAAAATAATTAAATTAATTAATAAACAAATAAATAACTAAATAAAATGAATACAACAAGTTGTAGCATCTGCAATAAAGTCTTTATGACCCAAACAAAACTAAGTCAGCATATTGGAACGCACTCATATGCTAGCCAATCGAAGGCTGCCCTTGGAACTAGTAAGTTAAATCTTCAAAACAAATATTGTGAGGATTGTGACGAGATGATCCCATCAAATATTTATATAGCTCATGTCAGAACCACAAAACACAAAAACAGTTGTCAGCAAGAACGGATTGGAGATTTTTTCACTAAGAGAGCAAGCAACTTCAATGGAAGGATCGAGACATATATCCTCCTCAACAAAAATGTGGCTGTCTTGTTTCCGGAGGAGTTTTTGAAATCTGGCAAGAGCTCCATAGTACAATAACTCTATGAACGTAGTAGGGTACATACTACATTTAAATTTAATATGGAGCTCACGTGTGATTATATGAAGATGGTGAATGATGAGATGAATGTTTCCCAACTTGTTCATATTTCGAAAATGATGTTGGTGACTTTGTCTGATGACATAGATGATATGTACAAGAAACAAGACGAGGAGCTGAAAGCCAAAATGGAAGAATTTCAAGAGAGGGATAGCGGATGGACCTTGATTTCAATAAATTCTCTTGAAGTTAATATAAACAAGGCGTCCATAATAAGAGGGTCGAGCTTTATCCCTCTCCCAAAAATTATTGCAATGAAACGTGCATGCATAAATGTCGAGAACTGTGATGTTTATTGCTTTAAATGGTGTCTTATTGCGGCTTTGAATGTAAACAGTGGTCTGAGTCCTAAACAACGGAAAAACTGTATAAATTTCAATATTGCAAACATTTCTGATGAGAATATTAATATAGGGCAAGTTGTATTAAATTTTAAAGACCTAGAGTTTCCACTCCCATTGAAGCAGATACAAAAATTTTAAAGTCAAAATTATGTGAGCATCAATGTATTTGGTCACAATGGAACATCGCTTATAGGACCATACTACATAACAAAAGGAGAAAAACATCTTCATATTAATCTCTTATTGCTCCAGTCTAATGAAAACTTCCACTATGTACTCATCAAGGATATATCAAAGTAAGTTTAATTTGTGCATTTATGAAAAATTTGTTTTCATCTCTATTTAAACAGTTACTTCTTATTGTTATATTTACTCATATCGTATTGGTATTTTCTATATTTTCTTCAGACTCCTTCGTTCCAGCATAACTTCGCATGATCATAAGATCCTAATATGCAACACCTGCCTTTATCATACAAATGATGATTATATGTATAATCATCATAAAAACGTTTGCGGGCAAAAAATCATCAGAATGCCAGAAGATGGATCTATTATCAAGTTTACGAAGCACTACAAACAGTTAGATGTACCATTTGTAATCTACGCAGACTTTGAGTCCATTTTAGAAAAAGTCAATGATCCTGTAAGTAAAAGAACTACAAATGTACAGAAACACCATGCGTGTGCATTCGGGTATTTTATTAATTGTAGTTTTAAGAGAGAAAATAATTTATATAGGAATTATTTTGGTGAAGATTCGGCAAATGTATTTATCAAAAAAATTGTTGAAGATTGTACAGATATTTATCTATATTATTTACTTAAAGTTAAGAAAATGTTCATAACCCCAATAGAAATAGATCAATATAATAATGCAAAAAATTGTTATATATGTAAGAAAATATTAAATAACGATAAAGTTAGAGATCATTGTCATCTTACGGGCAATTATCGTGGGGCAGCTCATAGCGAATGTAATTTGAATTATAAAACACCTCAGTTTATACCGGTTATCCTGCATAATCTTTCTGCATATGATATACACCTATTTTTCAAAGAACTTTCTACTATAAAATACTCCACAAGAAAAGTGATTCCCCAGAACACAGAGCGTTATATTTCTCTTTCAATTTTCATCAGATTAGATGAAAAATATGCATTCGAAATAAGATTTATAGACTCTTTTAGATTTATGGCTTCGAGCTTAGATACGTTAGCGAAAAATCTTGATAGCAATGATTTCAATACTATTCGATCATGTTTCGTTGATGAAGATCATTTCAACCTCATTAGAAGAAAGGGTGTATTTCCGTACTCTTACATGGATTCCATGACTAAGTTTAAGGAAACTAAGCTCCCTAGTAGAAACGAATTCTTCAATATTCTAACGAATGAAGAATGTGATGTATTCGAGTATGAACATGCTCAAAAAATATGGAGGGTGTTTAACTGTAAAACCCTCCTTGACTACACTGAACTCTACTTAAAGACAGATGTTCTACTTCTAGCCGATGTGTTTGAAAATTTTAGGAAAATTTGTAGAGATATATACGATTTGGACCCCTGCCACTATTATACAGCACCAGGTTTATCCTGGGATGCAATGTTGAAAACCACAGAAGTTTCACTGGAACAGTTCACTGATACCGAAATGTATATGTTTATACAAAATGGAATTAGAGGTGGACTAGTTCAATGCTCGCAAAGATATTCGAAAGCGAATAACAAATATTTGAAAGATTTTGATCCATTAAAACCATCAGAATTTCTTGTATATTTAGACGCTAACAATTTGTATGGTTGGGCGATGTCGGAATATCTTCCTTGCGGTGAATTTGAGTGGGTATGTGATACTGATTTTGATGTTAAAAAAATTTCTGATACTGTAGAGTATGGGTACATTTTGGAAGTAGATATAGATTATCCGGATTCAGTGCATGATCTTCATAATAATTTGCCATTTTGTCCCCAAAATAGGACCGTGGGGGGATCCAAAATCAAAAAATTAGTTGCAGACTTACACTCAAAAACAAATTACACCATACACTATAGAGTTTTAAAACAAGCCATTTCAAATGGCATCATTTTAAAACAGATCCATAGAATACTCAGATTTAAACAATCCCCTTGGCTTAAAAAATATATTGACTTAAACACATTTCATAGGACAAATGCTAAAAATAACTTTGAAAAAGATTTCTTCAAACTTTTAAACAATGCTGTTTACGGGAAGACAATGGAAAACATTGAAAAACGTAGGGACATTAGAATTACTTCATCTTGGGAAACAACAAATAGGAATCATTTAGGTCTCAGAGCATTAATTGCGAAACCAAATTTTAAGCAGTGGACAAAATTTTCTGATGATATGTATGCGGTAGAGTTAGAAAAAATGGAATCACTATATGATAAACCCATATATGTTGGTTTCACAGTACTAGAGTTATCCAAGTGGAGAATGTATGACTTCCATTATGGCTTCATGAAGCCTAAATTTGGAGACAACATTTCTCTCAACTATATGGATACTGACTCATTTATTTATTCAATTAAAACTGATGATTTTTACGATGACATCCGTAATGACATTAGTTTGAATTTTGATACGTCAGAATATCCTATAGATAATCAATTTCGTTTGCCGCTACTAAATAAGAAGGTTTTAGGAATGATGAAAGATGAAAACCATGGGGATATAATGACAGAGTTTGTTGGTTTAAGAGCAAAAATGTATTCTCTGTCGACTCTTCGCTCGGAAGCTATTAAAAAATCAAAAGGGGTCAAAAAGTCTGTAATTAAAAAGTTGTCCATTAATGATTACAAAAGTTGCTTATTCGAATCCAAAATTATCTCGGATGAAATGTTTTTGTTTAGATCTAAAACACATCAACTATATACCCAAAAACTACATAAAATAGCACTTAGCTTTTCTGATGATAAAAGAAATATAATGAAAGATAAAATAAAAACGCGCGCTTGGGGACATTACATAGACCGAAATAATGATGTAATGGATGCAGAATAGAATGATTCCTACTAAATTGCATGTAAGATGTCAATGAAAATTTAATTTTGTACTAATTGTATTTATTTATTAATGTATTTCTTTAATTATTTATTAATTTATTTATTATTCACTTATTTGTTTATTAATAAATTTATGTATTTATTATTTATTTGTTTATTAATTTATTAATTAGTTTATTCCTTTATTTCTTTATTAATTTACTTATCTATTAATTTATTTATTGTTTATATATTTGTTTATGAATTTATCTATTAATTTTAGTATTTTATTCACACAAAAGTATGTAAAAATTTAATGCTTTAAAGCTTTTATATTTTTACCTATACCTAAGTTATCTTTAAATAAAAATTAAATATTAGATTAATGATCTTTTTTCTTTTTATATCTGTATATTTTTATTTATAAATAGAGTTAAATTTGTATTGGTACTAAGATGTTTAAGAAAAAATGATAAATAAAATATTGAAAAAATAATAATATATATAAATGGTTTTTATTTCAACTTAAATTTACTTAATAGAAATTCTAACTACAAATGCCCACATTTTTATATTTTGTTTCTCTATGGGCTTTACTTCGCTAGATCAAAAAATTTTTCTTTTTGCTTATTTACAAATTCTTGTTTTTTCTTTTCATATTACTTATACATGAACAGTCTTGTTATCTTTGAAAGGTTCTACACAAGAGGAATTGAGTTTCACAATATTATGAAATTCCATTATATTTCATTAGGTATTTTCTTATCGACACCAACTGCTTTAACACCATCTCATTTACGTTTGCTAACAGCAAATAGTACAATAGGTGTCAGCTATTAGATCAGCTTATCAGCTATTAGATCAGCTTATCAGCTATTAGATCAGCTTATTAGCACCTGGTCTGTTTTTCAGATCAGCTTTTCAGGAGCTGGTCTGGTTTTCAGATCAGCTTTTCAGGACCTGGTCTGGTTATCAGATTAGCTTATCAGGACCTGGTCTGGTTTTCAGATCAGCTTTTCAGGACCTGGTCTGGTTTTCAGATCAGCTTTTCAGGACCTGGTCTGGTTTTCAGATCAGCTTATCAGGACCTGGTCTGGTTTTCAGATCAGCTTTTCAGGACCTGGTCTGGTTTTCAGATCAGCTTTTCAGGACCTGGTCTGGGTTTTCAGATCAGCTTATCAGGACCTGGTCTGGTTTTCAGATCAGCTTTTCAGGACCTGGTCTGGTTTTCAGATCAGCTTTTCAGGACCTGGTCTGGTTATCAGATCAGCTTATCAGGACCTGGTCTGGTTTTCAGATCAGCTTTTCAGGACCTGGTCTGGTTTTCAGATCAGCTTTTCAGGACCTGGTCTGGTTTTCAGATCAGCTTTTCAGGACCTGGTCTGGTTTTCAGATCAGCTTTTCAGGACCTGGTCTGGTATTCAGATCAGCTTATCAGGAGCTGGTCTGATTTTCAGGTCAGCTTATCAGGACCTGGTCTGATTTTCAGGTCAGCTTATTAGGAGCTGGTCTGGTTTTCAGGTCAGATGAAATAGCTAAAGTCTATCTTTTATTAGCAGTATTTTTTTTCTATAACGAAAATCGTTTAATTCAATATATTTGCTTATAATAAAAAATCCATATTTATCCTTCCAACACTATACAAATTTTTTAAAACTTGTCAAAATTCATATTACTGCCAACATGAACCTTCTAAACATGCTTCATATTTTTCTCATCTTACTTAAACATTATAAGTACATTTGCATTGTCTCTTATTAAATACGTATAGCCATATTCATAAAAATTTTAAACAGCATTTCAAATGTTGTTTGAGCAAAATTCGCTAAAATTGTATTCATAATAGAATATTAGCTTAAAAACGTTTTTGAACTTGCGTAAATCAACAAATCTTATAAATTAAATGCACCCATACTTAAAATAATTTTGAGCTGACGTCGTTCTAGTTTTGCTTCTTGTTTATTTATATTTTTAACTTTGTCTGTATGTATGTATGTATGCATGTATTAAGAATTATGCTTATGTTTGGCACAAGTAGAATGAGTCATCATTCTTCTGTCGCCCCATACAAAAATATACACGTACACGTACATATGTATGTATATTATTCTGCTTTCCACATGCAACATCAGCAAATATCATAATTGAAATGTATTAAGCTTCATTACCAGAAAAAAAATAAATGTATAATAACCCATTCTTTTAATTATGAAATTATGTAATTTCTTTAACTATTCATATTTGTAGTAGTATATAGTTAATTTTAGTATAAATATATGTTTTTAAACGTGATATAGTAGTAGGGAATTGCCAATTCTGGACCAATTAAAATTGTTAAATTGTTGTTGAAATTGTTAAATTTGGGTAATTAAAATATGAAAATTTTAAAATTCTTGAAATTTGATACCTACGAGGGTGGTTCGATAAGTCCTTTAAATATTTTTCGAGGGTGGGTCAATAAGTCACTCTAATTTTTTTAACATAAGGAGTTTTTGTTTACATTAAGTGTATGTCTGTCTGTCTGTCTGTCTGCCTGACCGTGGAAATTTGAGTCTGTCAGTGATTTGGGTTGTGTAATAATTTCTGGGTGTCCTTTGTCGGAGTTATGGGTAATGAAACTTTAAAACTTTAATATAAGCCAGATGCCCAGTTCCCTACTACTATATCACGTTTAAAAACATTTATTTATACTAAAATTAACTATATACTACTACAAATATGAATAGTTAAAGAATATATACGCGTACGTGTATATTTTTGTATGGGGCGACAGAAGAATGATGACTCATTCTACTTGTGCCAAACATAAGCATAATTCTTAATACATGCATACATACATACATACAGACAAAGTTAAAAATATAAATAAACAAGAAGCAAAACTAGAACGACGTCAGCTCAAAATTATTTTAAGTATGGGTGCATTTAATTTATAAGATTTGTTGATTTACGCAAGTTCAAAAACGTTTTTAAGCTAATATTCTATTATGAATACAATTTTAGCGAATTTTGCTCAAACAACATTTGAAATGCTGTTTAAAATTTTTATGAATATGGCTATACGTATTTAATAAGAGACAATGCAAATGTACTTATAATGTTTAAGTAAGATGAGAAAAATATGAAGCATGTTTAGAAGGTTCATGTTGGCAGTAATATGAATTTTGACAAGTTTTAAAAAATTTGTATAGTGTTGGAAGGATAAATATGGATTTTTTATTATAAGCAAATATATTGAATTAAACGATTTTCGTTATAGAAAAAAAATACTGCTAATAAAAGATAGACTTTAGCTATTTCATCTGACCTGAAAACCAGACCAGCTCCTAATAAGCTGACCTGAAAATCAGACCAGGTCCTGATAAGCTGACCTGAAAATCAGACCAGCTCCTGATAAGCTGATCTGAATACCAGACCAGGTCCTGAAAAGCTGATCTGAAAACCAGACCAGGTCCTGAAAAGCTGATCTGAAAACCAGACCAGGTCCTGAAAAGCTGATCTGAAAACCAGACCAGGTCCTGAAAAGCTGATCTGAAAACCAGACCAGGTCCTGATAAGCTGATCTGATAACCAGACCAGGTCCTGAAAAGCTGATCTGAAAACCAGACCAGGTCCTGAAAAGCTGATCTGAAAACCAGACCAGGTCCTGATAAGCTGATCTGAAAACCCAGACCAGGTCCTGAAAAGCTGATCTGAAAACCAGACCAGGTCCTGAAAAGCTGATCTGAAAACCAGACCAGGTCCTGATAAGCTGATCTGAAAACCAGACCAGGTCCTGAAAAGCTGATCTGAAAACCAGACCAGGTCCTGAAAAGCTGATCTGAAAACCAGACCAGGTCCTGATAAGCTAATCTGATAACCAGACCAGGTCCTGAAAAGCTGATCTGAAAACCAGACCAGCTCCTGAAAAGCTGATCTGAAAAACAGACCAGGTGCTAATAAGCTGATCTAATAGCTGATAAGCTGATCTAATAGCTGATAAGCTGATCTAATAGCTGACACCTATTGTACTATTTGCTGTTAGCAAACGTAAATGAGATGGTGTTAAAGCAGTTGGTGTCGATAAGAAAATACCTAATGAAATATAATGGAATTTCATAATATTGTGAAACTCAATTCCTCTTGTGTAGAACCTTTCAAAGATAACAAGACTGTTCATGTATAAGTAATATGAAAAGAAAAAACAAGAATTTGTAAATAAGCAAAAAGAAAAATTTTTTGATCTAGCGAAGTAAAGCCCATAGAGAAACAAAATATAAAAATGTGGGCATTTGTAGTTAGAATTTCTATTAAGTAAATTTAAGTTGAAATAAAAACCATTTATATATATTATTATTTTTTCAATATTTTATTTATCATTTTTTCTTAAACATCTTAGTACCAATACAAATTTAACTCTATTTATAAATAAAAATATACAGATATAAAAAGAAAAAAGATCATTAATCTAATATTTAATTTTTATTTAAAGATAACTTAGGTATAGGTAAAAATATAAAAGCTTTAAAGCATTAAATTTTTACATACTTTTGTGTGAATAAAATACTAAAATTAATAGATAAATTCATAAACAAATATATAAACAATAAATAAATTAATAGATAAGTAAATTAATAAAGAAATAAAGGAATAAACTAATTAATAAATTAATAAACAAATAAATAATAAATACATAAATTTATTAATAAACAAATAAGTGAATAATAAATAAATTAATAAATAATTAAAGAAATACATTAATAAATAAATACAATTAGTACAAAATTAAATTTTCATTGACATCTTACATGCAATTTAGTAGGAATCATTCTATTCTGCATCCATTACATCATTATTTCGGTCTATGTAATGTCCCCAAGCGCGCGTTTTTATTTTATCTTTCATTATATTTCTTTTATCATCAGAAAAGCTAAGTGCTATTTTATGTAGTTTTTGGGTATATAGTTGATGTGTTTTAGATCTAAACAAAAACATTTCATCCGAGATAATTTTGGATTCGAATAAGCAACTTTTGTAATCATTAATGGACAACTTTTTAATTACAGACTTTTTGACCCCTTTTGATTTTTTAATAGCTTCCGAGCGAAGAGTCGACAGAGAATACATTTTTGCTCTTAAACCAACAAACTCTGTCATTATATCCCCATGGTTTTCATCTTTCATCATTCCTAAAACCTTCTTATTTAGTAGCGGCAAACGAAATTGATTATCTATAGGATATTCTGACGTATCAAAATTCAAACTAATGTCATTACGGATGTCATCGTAAAAATCATCAGTTTTAATTGAATAAATAAATGAGTCAGTATCCATATAGTTGAGAGAAATGTTGTCTCCAAATTTAGGCTTCATGAAGCCATAATGGAAGTCATACATTCTCCACTTGGATAACTCTAGTACTGTGAAACCAACATATATGGGTTTATCATATAGTGATTCCATTTTTTCTAACTCTACCGCATACATATCATCAGAAAATTTTGTCCACTGCTTAAAATTTGGTTTCGCAATTAATGCTCTGAGACCTAAATGATTCCTATTTGTTGTTTCCCAAGATGAAGTAATTCTAATGTCCCTACGTTTTTCAATGTTTTCCATTGTCTTCCCGTAAACAGCATTGTTTAAAAGTTTGAAGAAATCTTTTTCAAAGTTATTTTTAGCATTTGTCCTATGAAATGTGTTTAAGTCAATATATTTTTTAAGCCAAGGGGATTGTTTAAATCTGAGTATTCTATGGATCTGTTTTAAAATGATGCCATTTGAAATGGCTTGTTTTAAAACTCTATAGTGTATGGTGTAATTTGTTTTTGAGTGTAAGTCTGCAACTAATTTTTTGATTTTGGATCCCCCCACGGTCCTATTTTGGGGACAAAATGGCAAATTATTATGAAGATCATGCACTGAATCCGGATAATCTATATCTACTTCCAAAATGTACCCATACTCTACAGTATCAGAAATTTTTTTAACATCAAAATCAGTATCACATACCCACTCAAATTCACCGCAAGGAAGATATTCCGACATCGCCCAACCATACAAATTGTTAGCGTCTAAATATACAAGAAATTCTGATGGTTTTAATGGATCAAAATCTTTCAAATATTTGTTATTCGCTTTCGAATATCTTTGCGAGCATTGAACTAGTCCACCTCTAATTCCATTTTGTATAAACATATACATTTCGGTATCAGTGAACTGTTCCAGTGAAACTTCTGTGGTTTTCAACATTGCATCCCAGGATAAACCTGGTGCTGTATAATAGTGGCAGGGGTCCAAATCGTATATATCTCTACAAATTTTCCTAAAATTTTCAAACACATCGGCTAGAAGTAGAACATCTGTCTTTAAGTAGAGTTCAGTGTAGTCAAGGAGGGTTTTACAGTTAAACACCCTCCATATTTTTTGAGCATGTTCATACTCGAATACATCACATTCTTCATTCGTTAGAATATTGAAGAATTCGTTTCTACTAGGGAGCTTAGTTTCCTTAAACTTAGTCATGGAATCCATGTAAGAGTACGGAAATACACCCTTTCTTCTAATGAGGTTGAAATGATCTTCATCAACGAAACATGATCGAATAGTATTGAAATCATTGCTATCAAGATTTTTCGCTAACGTATCTAAGCTCGAAGCCATAAATCTAAAAGAGTCTATAAATCTTATTTCGAATGCATATTTTTCATCTAATCTGATGAAAATTGAAAGAGAAATATAACGCTCTGTGTTCTGGGGAATCACTTTTCTTGTGGAGTATTTTATAGTAGAAAGTTCTTTGAAAAATAGGTGTATATCATATGCAGAAAGATTATGCAGGATAACCGGTATAAACTGAGGTGTTTTATAATTCAAATTACATTCGCTATGAGCTGCCCCACGATAATTGCCCGTAAGATGACAATGATCTCTAACTTTATCGTTATTTAATATTTTCTTACATATATAACAATTTTTTGCATTATTATATTGATCTATTTCTATTGGGGTTATGAACATTTTCTTAACTTTAAGTAAATAATATAGATAAATATCTGTACAATCTTCAACAATTTTTTTGATAAATACATTTGCCGAATCTTCACCAAAATAATTCCTATATAAATTATTTTCTCTCTTAAAACTACAATTAATAAAATACCCGAATGCACACGCATGGTGTTTCTGTACATTTGTAGTTCTTTTATTTACAGGATCATTGACTTTTTCTAAAATGGACTCAAAGTCTGCGTAGATTACAAATGGTACATCTAACTGTTTGTAGTGCTTCGTAAACTTGATAATAGATCCATCTTCTGGCATTCTGATGATTTTTTGCCCGCAAACGTTTTTATGATGATTATTAAATCTCGAAAATTGTTTGTGTTTGTAGAGATGTAATGACGGGAATATATGATCTTTTATGGAGCTGAGTTAGGTGAAATGGAGAATATAGAAATTGTTGATTTCTGAAGACTGTAATTGACACATTTTCAAAGTGTTTATAGTCAGTACAGCTGAAAATAAAAGCTGCACTCTAAAAACCAAGGCAATGGAAAATATTTTTGAAGTGTTACGGGTACCAAAAAAAAACTTACAGATGATTCTAAAGAATTTTTTAATAAATACTTTGGAAAACTCATACATAAATAGAAGATTAAACAATACTTAATATGAAAACATCAATAGTACAATGATTTAATTGATCATTAAAAGGAATGATGTGAAGAGAATTAGCTTTAATGGTTCATATAAGTGGATTGGTATATATAAAGATTTACTTAGTGTATAACATAGAAAAATTTATCTCACCATTAAAATGTTTACGATTAAAGTTAACTCAACAAATGAGAAAAAGCTGCTTAATATAGCATAAATTAATTTAAAGATGTACAAAATGTTGAATTTAATAAAAATAAAAACAAAATTAAGAACGAAAAATCTAGTTTGTCTTGTTTTTTGTAGGACTGATTAGGAATGATGGGTCTTAAGAAAGATAATTAACTAAATGTAGTGGAATTCTCTAAACTTGATGGTCTGAATGAAATATTGCGAAAACTTCAGTGTTTAAAATGAACTATAACATAGTGCAATATTCAGCAACACATCATATTATCATTTTTTATAAAGTTGTATGTACATTTTCGCATCGAAAGCGCTAGCACACAAAATTTTACAATTTGAAAATGGGATTATTATAAAAGATCTTCGCTCTATTTATTTCTTTAGCTATCAGATCTTTAGAAAATGTAGATAAACTACGGAAATTGGACTTTGATATCCTATCTTTAAGAATGTACATGTGTATGAATATGTATCAAACAAACTTAGTGAATAAATATGGACTTCAACTAGAATCATGCTGAAGCATACATAAATTTTTAAATGGAATGTAAACGGATCTTACTTTATATCTATATCTATATGAGTATTAAATAAATTTACAGAAAAAAAAATTAAAGCATGCCGAAGCAAGTATAATTTTCAAAAAAAATCCTCACGTCATACAATTTTGCAAGCACAGACATTTTATTACCTTGTTGCAAATGAAATAAATATATATATACTTTGTAAAAAAATTCAAGAGAGTGAACTGGTATATTCTAATAGTAAAGATTTTTAATTTTAACACTACTACATCTCGGACTATTAAGTCACTATTGATAGAAGCATGCTAAGGCATGCACACTAGCAAAATATATAAACCTGTTATAAGGTGATGAGAAGCTTTTTTAAGTGAGAAATCATTACATATGAATGCGATAGGGGTCAACCAACAAACCTCATGTATAAATACTTGAGGGAATGTTTCTAACACCTTATGAAAACACCGACGGTGAATTGCTGGTAGAGGTAACTGAGTTATTTGTGATCGATTTGCCACAATATTAAATATGTATTTCTTTGTATGTAAATTAATTTCTATATACATACACATATTTACCTATATGTATATATCCACCAAAAAATTAGACCAACATTCACTATTTCAAGCAGTAAAATCTGAAAAAAAGGAGTGACACATTAGAAGAAAAAATAAATAAAAATAGAGACTGACTGATCAACTGATACGTACACTCTGTTCGATAGGCAAACAAATCACACTTAAACATTTCAAAAATATGTATATACACAATACGCTGAACTTTAATAAAATGAGAAAAAAAAATTATCTAGAACATCAAATGAAAGCCATAGGTGATCACCCTTCATAAAATAAACATATATCTACCTTATTAATGTAAACATATTATCATTATACAGCAGCACAATTTTGGGAATTAAAATTTTAAAAATTTAATTACTCATAACGCTGACAGACAGAAATTTTGTCATACAAAATCATCGTGGTTCCTAGAGGAACAGTCGAAAGGGTATACCTAAATTCAATGAAAACGAGTTCGTTTTCTGTTGATCGCTATCCAAGAAGAAAATAAGTTTTTTCATTATGATTTAACTAATTTAAAAGTACATTTAAATTCAGTCTCATATCTGTTCTTCTTAACATAAAAATTAAAAATAAATGTTATCCAATTCTATATTATATGTATCTTAAATTCCAAGAAAGCTGTTATATGAAAGAATCTCCAGCGCTTCTAACTGCATTAGAGTTTAAGAAAAAATCTCCTTTTATTCAGTTGAATAAAATTTTAATTTGAAGCAGTAAGCAAAGACATCAGCTTACTGCATTCTTATTCATAATCGTATAATAGAAAATATAACCACCAAAGTACAAATTCTAAAAGTCTTATAAATTAAGCAATATAGAAAATAACATAATTTTTATAAACATGTAAGGTTTCAAAAGTAGCGATTGTTTTCAACAATTATGAAAATAATAATTTCAATATAAAACTCCCTTTTGATTTTAAATGTTTATCAATAAAAAAATAAACAGTAAGTTGAGTAACAAAAAACAAAAGAAAAAAAACACTATCAGTATCTAAGCTGGAGTGCCGGATCAGTTTCATTTAAAAATGTTTATAAATTTTTAAGAAGCAATGCAAGATTTCCAAAAATAAATGTAAAAAGTGAAGAAAAAGGCTATAGTTAGAAAAAATTGCATACCCTCAAAAATTTCAAACGTTGACTAACTAACGTTGCATCAACTTTAAAGAAATGTAAATTAAGTATAAGAAATATTTTTATTATAGTAACTATTGCTATAGAGTATGTATCTTCAGGAATTCAGTTTTACTTAAAACAGAAAATCTTCACAAAATTTTAAGTAAATGCAGATAAAACAACGTTTTTAATTTCAGATAATACACAACAACAACAAAAGATATCACATGACAAAAAAAATGAATTCAAAGATTGAGTTGTACTCTTATTTGTATGTACGTACATACATACATACATACATACACACATAAAATCAATTTGTATGTATACATATCAAATTTCTTATCAACCCTGCAGATAATGCGACTAGTCCATACATGCATGTAAGGACTAGTCCAAAGAGGAGTTGGAGTACTCCAAAACTACTCCAAATATATGAAAAAAAGGTGGTCGATTTAAAATTGCGATGTCTTAGGGTTGGACCACATGGTACAACGTTGCATTACATCGGACTAACCCCAAAACCTACCCCATATGGAATAGTTATAGACTACCCGCCTAAGAAGAACAATCATATTCGTTTAAACACGAATAGTTATCGTGCAGCATTGAATGGTTGTATGAAAACGATATGATCCATGACTGCATTACATGAGACTATGATGTAACTAGCCTGTTTCATCTAGATTGGACTACGTGCTCCAATATTATTTGCATGGAATGCTCAAGTATTTATTAGATCTTATCAATCACACTTACATATCTACATCATGAAAATATATGAAGCGTCGTTTAGTCAAAGCACAATGTATAGATAAGCAATCAATACACTCAGGGAAAATGTGCAGCTTAAAAATAAGAATGCTTCACATTAATTCAATAATTTTCAATATAATAGAAAATGTATATTGAAATACCTAAAAACTAATGAGTTTAATAAATGAATACGGTAAATTAATATTTTTCCGTATTGAAATAAGAAATTTCAATATGAATAAACCTTCGTTAATGTATAAAAACATACTAGGATTAGGGAAGTTCAGATATATGATAGTATTTTATATTACCAAATGTCGATATTGAATACAATTTATTTCTACCTACATATAAATATCAGCGCGAGAAAATCATTTACATACTGGCACACACATACACAAAGAAGTGATCACGTAATACACAAACATACATACATAATGAAATTTTATAATATTATGAAATTCAAACTCCTCTGTCATGAAATACGAAACAATATTTCTTAAATAAATAAACGAAGATTTCATAACATCACCTTCGTTCCCCACCATACGATCACGTACATTACTCCAAAAACATATATGTACATACATTATCAAATACATTCCCTCTCCACTTCCATTTTCAGCAAATACCAGGGTT
Organism: Tachina grossa; assembly: GCA_949987645.1. Classification (NCBI taxonomy): domain Eukaryota; kingdom Metazoa; phylum Arthropoda; class Insecta; order Diptera; family Tachinidae; genus Tachina; species Tachina grossa. The sequence continues at coordinate 94,172 of CATLJX010000051.1, forward strand.
GCCGCTATCTGCAGCTACTAGAATATTTCCCCAGAAATAAACAAATGCATGCATACATACGAGCACAATAACCATACATATGCATAGCAACGACAACTCACAACAACAAAAATAATGATTCTACACACGAATTCGTTGTCACTACCCTGCAGTCAGACAGGGATCAAGTGTCTTTGTGTCAACACTAAAATTCTAGTGACCATTATAGTATAATACGTTTTGTATTATCTGTCAGTAAAAAGGAAAGATTTTGCAACAACTTGTCAATATACATACCTTTTTGTATGTACATAAATTATAGAAATATAGCAGTAACTAACTGTCTGGTTGGTATGTCTCTACGTTCCAATAAGAACCACGTAGTCATACCTATTCAATTGTCTTAGTGTTACTAGTAGATTTTAAATGACAAGCATATGCTAAATGTCTATAGTGAAAATTATTGAATGGGATATAATTATATAGTAGTACTGGTGACAAAGTCAAAAGCGACTCAGTACATTTTCACCATCGACATTTCCTACTGGGTATAATGATTGTCTGCCACTACGACAAAAGTATCTGAGGCCGACAAACATACAATTAAATACAAAAACGCACACATATACACACACACATACATACACACACAAACATCCCACACATACATACACTGTATGTATATATCCACTGTAAGCACAACGTTTCTCTACAATAACAACAAAACCTGTACACACAAGTGTACATAAATTCCCATACACAGAAAGAATCAAACTCACACACATACACACATACAACACCCACATATACATACATCCATGCACTGTAAGCACAACGTTTCTCTACAATAACAACAAAAGCTGGGCACACAAGTATACATACACATAAATAAAGAATCAAACTCACACACACACACATAGCCAAGAAACTCTCAGCATGAAACTCCCCAAAATCCCCCCATTTGTAACAGGGTTGCCATCGTTTTTATTTTTTCCCGGTTTTAAATTCCCAAAACAGTACTATCGTCCCCATTACTAATCTACTTTTTATAAATTTTTTCAATGTCGAGTAAACGTCATGCGCTTATTATGGAAATGAACGTGTGTGAAGTAAAATCTGCTGATGCGGGACCACCATCAAGAGCTACTATAAGTGCTGCAATGAAATAGTATTGGAACTTAATCAGAAAAATTCAGCGGATATTGCAGTTTTAAAATAAAACCTCACCAGTTTCGTGTAATTTCAATGGATGGACTTGATGCTTTTATTGGAATTTTACTGATCATGGGTGTAAATGGTGGCAGCGATGATCCTCTTTCAACTTTTTGGGGAAATTACAGTCATCCTTTTTACAAGTCAAAAGAACTCAAGCCAAACCCAATGAACGCTATAGGTTCACCCCGATATGGTTTCAACAAAAACGGAAATCTTTTGTCTGCGTTATACTTGAGGAGTACCAGCTTTTATGGGAAAAGAGGAGATTAATGACTACTACAATAAACAAAAGGAGGGGCAAATGCTATGGATCAGATGATATTTAAATATAGCACCAAACGCAAAACAAATAGATGGCTTTTAGCCGTTTTTTTTCAATATGATTGACGTGGCTGATTTGGGTGCATTTTTTCTATTTTCCAACCTTGATCTAAGCGCCAAAAAAATCGAAGCTCTCGTCCAGGATTTTTGACATTACTTGACAACTAAAAATATGAATCAAAGAGCCAATGACAATCGAATAACACGATACACTAATGTCGGAGCAGCTCTCAAGCTCATGACTAACAGAACCATCCCTAAAGAAGTTTTCCAGGATGCTGTAGGCCCATCGAACACATATAAATGAGATAAAGCTGAACGGTTGCCGCTAAAGGATCGCTGCTATCTTTGTGTGAGTACTGATCCAGAATCGGACCGAAAACACACAAAATATGGGATGGCTGTTAACGGACAATATGCAATGCTCATAGCAAAATTATTGCTCCACCCTGCAGTAGATACAAATTTTTTTACTTTGTTATGCATACAAGCTTAGTAGATACAAAGATTTTTTTATACATGTACAAATTTTGATGTAAAATAATTTTTAATGATAAATAACCAATAAAATATAAAAATACTATATATAACGTTAACGTTTCTCATACAAAATGTAAAAAGATATTAAAGGGTACCCGGGTACCCTTATCAGGAGGGAAAGGACTAATTGACTTTGAGTGGCTCCAGAGCCAACCCAATCGAATCAAGAATACTTTAGATGGAAAAAATGGTAGCAAATGGTTATCTGAAGGAACTTGCGGAAACTTAAATTTATATTTTATTTAGTTTGAGAAAAATTTTACTTCAAAGTACGCTTAGGTACTGGGGTACCCGTGTTAGGATGGTTAGGGTTAAAGCGACCAACTCAACAAAAAGCTATAACAACATCAAATAAAAATTTTCTAAAGTCCTTGAATTTTAAATTGAAGACAAAATGAGTTCAATAATAGATGTCTTAGATAAACCCTTGTCTGATGAGAATATAAACAAAAAGGACTATCATACATATGTACCATACTTACAATCTTACAACAATAATGATGAAATTAGAATTTCAATACAAAAGCAAGATTTGTATGTGCTACTCAGTGAGAGTTACAATTATGTAGAGCGGTTTATTGCCGATAATAACAAGCCCAAATCTTCTTCTTCTTCTGAGAACTTTATATTAAAAAACAATTTTGTGGCATATCTATTTGATGAAATTCGCTATGAGCTCAATGGAATTAAAATTGATTTAGGAGCCACAAAAGTAGTATGTTTGTGCTGGTTCTGGATATCGTTTTCAGTACAAAAGTCTGCTCATGCCTGGATAGGAATGTCATACATTTAAATTATGTTTCTTGCTTGAGCATTTATTTATAATATGAGTTTTCCAGCCCTGGATGGGAATGTACATGTTAACTTATAGGAACACATACGCGTTAGCTGTGGTTGTGAAATTCAAACACATTTTTTTTTTGACTGATAAGAAAAATTTTTTTTAGAGAGCATTTAATATATGTATATTTTTGACAATGGAGATGCTGGATACATGAGTGTAATTTAAATATTTACCCTTGTCAATGAAATAAAACCATTTAAAGTTTAGTAAAACTGTATAATATACATTTGTATTAAAAATTTTATTTTACAAATAAATCTTAAGCAAATAAAAAATATGTGTATCATATGTTATTAAACATTATAAAAGATGCAATTTTTACATTTAGATAAACTATAGAAATTTATAATTTTTCTTGCTTCTTCTTGCATTTCCATATTTTTCCTTTTATAGTTCACACAGTGACAGGTATCAGGTCCACATCTAGTAGTTTCTTTAGACCAAACACAATCCTCACAATGTTCACCAAATTTGTTTTTATTTATTTTCATGTTGTTTGTATACTCCAAATATGATTGAATGTTAACAAGTCCTTGTTTATGTTCATTGAAAATGATGTTGTATTTATATCATTTATATCCCCACTAACTATACGACTTGATTTCTCTTGATAATCGCTTTCACAAGGAAGTATATCATTACCTCTTTCATCGTTATATTCAAAACAATAAATATTAAGTTTACGATAAGCATAGTTACTATAATATCTACATCGCAGTCTTATTTCTAAATTTTCATATTTTAAGTAGAAGTGTCGATAGAATACCCCAGACCTTTCAATAATACCACCAATATTAGTTTCCTTTTCAATCAAATTCTTCCTAAATGCTTCGATTGCTTCATCTATAATAAAGTGCTCATTTCCTGCATCATTATACATCTGATCATAAAAACTTGATGTTGATTTTGTAGTTGTTGTGGTTTTTCTAGTTTCATCATTTTTCAATTGAAGCGACAAATGTACTCTTACATTCACAGAACCATTTTGATGTTTAATTTGAAAGTCTAAATATTTGCTAGTTTCACCATCTAACTTAACATGTTGTTGATTTGATTACTATGGAATACAATGTTAAACTGAATGAGAATTATTAAAAATACTGAAGCGAATGAATTCATATTGTTTTTTCTTTAATGGTTTATAGTATACTAGTATGAAAACCTTATTCGATAATCATTTTATACGTTTGAGTATAGTTTTTAACATCAATTATGTTTATGTTATTTAATTTATGTTATGTTATATTCGAACTCTTTCTATTTCACCATTACTTAATATACGTTCATCATTAACTTCACGATATTCATAACAACTTATTTTCAGATATCGTTTCTCATATATAGTATCATATATACAACGAATAGGTACATCAAAACTATCATACTCAAGATTAAAATGTCTGTAAAATGATTCATTAGAGTCCATTATACCACCAATATTTGATTCCTTTCAATTAATTCCTTACGATTCCTTGCCACTATAACGTCAACTATTGTAAACAATTTTTGGGCTGATAATGAAGCAGTTTCATTTATTTTCTTGGATGAATCAGTAGTTAATGAAAAATAATTATAAAAAGATTGATTATTCTGAGTTTCATCATTTCAATCCTTTATCTCATAGCTTTCCTTCTCTTTTTCAAAGAACGGTGTTGATATAGTAGTAGTAGAAGTAGTAGTTATTGCTGTTATATCAATATTATCATTCATTTGATAATCACTATCTCTTGTTTCTAAAACTTTACTTTCTTTTAACATTACAAAGGATATAATATATAATAGATAAGGGGAGTGTAAAATTAAACTCTAAACTTTTTGTGTTTTCTTCTATAAGTGGAGTACTGATAATAGACATTGGTAGTGAAATACCATATACCACTTTTAATATAATGAGTAAATAAAAAATGATAAATTTCATTTTACCTTTGATAAGCGATATACTATACACACTGTATAACGGTTAGAGATGATATGATAAACATATATTAATATTGCTTCCTTATATACCCTAAAATATTTTCAATTTAAGTTCTTCAATTTCACAATATTGATATATTCGTTACCTAACCTGAATAAATTATAAATTAAATAAAAACAAATCAGTTTTGATTCAAAAACATTTATTTATATATTACTTATCTTAATATTATTTTTACAATAGTTTTTTTATTTCATTTGTAATAGGAATATATTCAAACATTCTATCGTGTATAATTAAACAATATGCAGATGTTCCGGTTGGTATATTCTAAAGCGTTTTCAATTCAATACGAATATCTATTGGTCCAGTTTTAACAGTCTCATTTTGATGTGTTACATCTAAGACAATTATGGGCGCTATTGATTTAAAGTCTTCTCGTGATAGTATGGGTTGTGGATCTCGTGAATAGTAGCCTTGTTGAAACTTTTTATACATATCGTATAGTAGTGCAAACCGATTTCGATCAAATTTCAAGTTTAGATCATCATACGGATATACGTCGGAGTTTAGATGTACCTTTATGTTTGTTAAATCACAATGTTGAAATGTGTTATTATCATTGTTGTGAAACGCTAGAAGCAGGAAACGTGGTCTTTCATTTTCACTAGCAAGCTTAACATTCCATAATACAGTAGTGGTTTCTGGAAGTGAAGGATAGTAATACATATCCCAGCTTCTAAAAGACACATTTAGTGACCGGCGGCTATTAATTGTTTTAAACATTTCCAATTTGAACATCATCAAGTTGAACATGTGTCACTTTCCATGTAATATTTAAAATGGTTAACTTAACTTTTTCAGTTAATACCTTAAATTTAAAAACTTGCTTATCATCTTTTACTCTTAAAAAGATTAATTCATGTTTCGAATTAACTATTATTTTATTAAAATCTTCAGCAAATCCTAGAAAATTTTTCAATGGCACGCAAAAATTGAAATAATCGCTAATAAGAGTAAGATTTTCGTCACTATTGGTTAGAGCCCATCCAGCATTAATCAAGTTATTGCTTTCAGATGTATTTAATGAAACATAGTTTTTAATTTCTGATGCAATTCCTAAATGTCGTGTACGATCAATTTCTATTCCATTTAATTCATACCAAATCTCATCAAAGAGGTGAGCCATACAATTGTTCAGTAGTTGTATATTTGCAGAGATTGTTGAGTCTTCTTTTGTTACATAACCTTCAATATAAAGCATGCTTTCACTTGGTAAAACATATAAATTTTGGTTTTGTATTGATATTTGGATTTCATCATTGTTTTTGAAAGATTGTAAGTATGAATTATAGCTGTGATACTCTTTTTTAATAATAGAATTATCAAATTGTGGTTTGTCTAATATATTAATTAAACTATTCATTTTCATGTTTTAGTTGAAATCCTAAATTTCGTAAAAATTTTCGATTAGTTTTATTTAAAAGGTTTCGTTGATGTTTGCTTGTTTGATATATCAGCTTTTTATTATGCAACTTTTGTTAACCAGAAGAAACTCTCCTTGATGCGTGTTGTGTTGCAGATGATGATAGCGTGAATCCTTATACAAACTATTTTTGTTGAATATAATCATTCTTTAATAGGTTTCAAATATAATCTAATAGATATTTTTTCTCCACGAAAATTTATTAAGTTTCCGTCCTGATTGACAACTCTTAAAACCAGTGTAGATATTTCTCTCGAATTTATAGGTAAATATATTGCATTAGCAGGTCTTTCTGTTAATTTATATCCTGGACTAACGTTAAGTGAAAACTGATGAATAGTATGTGCTGATACGTTATTTATATATGATCCATTCACAATATTACATTCAATGATTACTGTATTAATATTTGTTATATCAATAGTTTTATCTGAAAAATGTTCCACTTGTTGTCGTAATACTCTCTTACTAAAACCAAGCAAAGATCCAATTGATCGTTTTTTATTGAAATAGATGGGATCTGTTGTACTTTTTAAAGATGTTATAAACGTATTAAAATTTTCATTAATATAAAGATCCCCTTCATTAGTCAAATCATGATATTTATTTTTAATTAAATCAACTATATCAGAAAACATATAAGATCCCACAGGAATCTCTATTATATAATCACCAATATGAAATAAATTGTTTTCAACATCAACATTTGGTATTGTGTGATAAATATAGAAGCTTATTAACCCTCATACATAGTTTTTATCAAACACAATAGGAGGGAAATAGTTTGCCACAAGTAATGAAGAATGTCCGTTTAAGGTTAATGTTAACGACATCTTAATGAATGATGTCTTCGATGAATGAAGAAATCAGTTTTAAGTTAATACGATTTCTTTTATAGTGATATATCGTTAGCCTTAATCCAAGAATTGTGTTTTGATGAAAAGCCTAACCATTTGACATATATCATGCTTCCTTTTCTCTTTAAAACTTTTTCAACTAAATATGTTTGGGGGTATTTTGTTTCCATCAGCTCAAATTCATAAAAACCACCTTTAATTTCATGTTTTTGATAGTCTTCTAAAATGTATGTTTTAGGATTTGTGTTTTTTATAGTTTTGACTTTAAAAATTTCTGTAGTCCAATTTGGTGCATAACCTTTTTCAAATACATGTTTATATTTACTTATTCGAACATCATCACCAACTTTAAACTTTGGTTTTTTAAATGTTTTCAAATTATTATAGACTGTGTCCAAAAGAGGTTTTTCATTAGAAGAATTCACTTCATTAGGCGTCATTTTTATTGTTCTATGAAATGTATTAATATATTAATCAACGAGTTCTTTATATATATTTATCCATTTATATGATCCTTGATAGCTAAACTTTCTCCACATCATGGCTTTTAAGGATCTATTAAATCGTTCTACTATTGATGCTTTCAGAACACTATATGTTGAATAGTGTTTAATTTGATATGATTCCATTAACCGTTGAAATTGATTATTATATAAATCTTTACCGTTATCAGTTTGCAAGTTTTTTGGGTGTCGATTACTGTTATTAAAAATACTTTTCATAACATTCATTACATTTAAAGAAGTTTTGTTTTTTACCGCTACAACCCATGCTTTCTTTGAAAATGTATCTATTACAGTTAATAGATATCGATATCCGTTATTCTTTGCTTCATAATTCCCCATCTCAACTAGATCCGCTTGCCATAAATCGTTAATTCCTTTAACAATAACTCGTCTTCTTTTAAAAATTTTTCTCGCTTGTTTATGTAGCTCTTCCACTATTCCTCGTTTATCAATATTCATATTACATATATGTGTATTACTATAATCGTATAGACATATTTAAGACTCATTTAGTAAATTATATTAGCTTCTCTAAGTTCTTAAATAATAGATATTATTTCGTTTTTATGATTATTATGACCAGCATCCTCTGATGCAAGAAGTAAACGTAATCTGTCAACTAATTCATTTGGATCATCCCAATATATATAGTTGGCTTTACTATTGACTAAAGATTTTAACAAGAGTCCACTGCCTTTTTTTTGATATCTTATTAATTATGAATTTGAACCTTTTATTTGAGCTTCTGCTTGAAACTGACGTTTGTGTACATTTGTAATCATTAAGATTTCTCTATAATTCTCTAAACCTTTTTCAGTGTAATGTAAGGGTTTTGAATGAAATAATAATTGAAATAATCCTGGTGTCATATTCCACTTTGTACTTCCGAATTGAAAATAGTTGTCATCATTAAATTTTAGTTTGTTATTTGCATATCGCCAATTTCCTCTTTCGTCTATGTTGAAGTCATAAACTTTATCCAAATGATTATTATTTAGAAGCAATTTAATATTTTCTTCAAGTCTAGATTTATTTTTATTATTATTATTTTCAATAACTTGATTGTAGTCTTCAGCATCATCATAATTATCAGAACTTTCATCGAAACTATTATCATCTGATAGTGGTGTAAGTGTTGTTTCTGCTTTATCATCATTAGGTTGATTATATTCTGATTGATAATTATCTGATCGATCATCATCATCATTATTTTTTGATGTGTAAACATCTATACGCTAGGGGGTAAAAATCTTTTGACTTTCATTTCTTTGCTGAGATTTCTTTGCATTATCAAATCGGTGTGAGCTATGTAAAGGGTGTTTTTTATTGAGGTATAGAACTTTAAGTTGGCATCACTTTTTTAACTGGCGGCCATTTTGTCAGCTGTCAAGTGATTAATATTTAGTTTGGTTTGCCATTTCATCATGAACAGGTTGACAAAAGAACAACGCTTGCAAATCGTGCAAATTTATTTCGAAAATAATGGTTCAGTTCGCGAAGTTTACCGCAAGCTCCGTCCATTTTATGGTCGACATAATCGTCCATCAGAGCAATTAATTCGGTTAACCATGGATCGTTTTCGCACTACGTTTACTCTATGTGATAATACGCATCCGCAGAGACGCCGAACAGTGCTCACCGAAGAAACAATTGCCGCTGTAGAGCAAAGTGTTGAAGAGGACCCGAATGAATCGATTCGCCACCGTGCACAGCAATTGGAGCCGACTAACCGACTATTTTGTTCCCGAATTGGATGGCATGAATGTGGATGAGTTGTGGTTCCAACAAGACGGCGCTACATGCCACACAGCGCACGTTACAATCGATTTATTGAAGGAAACATTCGATGAGCGCATAATTTCGCGGAATGGACCTGTCAATTGGCCACCAAGATCGTGTGATTTGACACCATTGGATTATTTTCTTTGGGGATATGTGAAGTCGCTCGTCTACGCCAGCAAACCAGAAACGTTAGGGGACTTGGTAGCCAACATTCGTGGCGTTATTGCCAACATACGGCCCCATATGCTCGAAAAAGTGGTTGAAAATTGGACCTGTAGAATTGGCTTTATTCGAGCCAGCCGCGGCGGCCACATGCCCGAAATTATATTTAAACATTAATGGCATAAAATTATCCTTCCAATAAAGCCAAATTGATGGACATTAAAACGATTTTCTTGTGTTTTATTTCAATTCGAAGTTCTATACCCCTTAAAAAAACACCCTATATGAGCGTATTAGTGTTTGGAAGAAGCAATACCAAGCAGAGAAACAAGTCGACCGGCTCGAAGCCGACGGTGCGCCGCCGCCGGTTATTTTTCTGTATATTTCCGTACACCAAAGGTGAAAATGAACCGTAAGAGCTACGGACTTGAAATTTGGACACATTATGTAGACATTTGGCCACTACAACAACAAATACATGAGAGTTAAAAACTAAAGGGTGTTCCAAAACGAGCAACGAAAAATGTTAAAATCCCATGTAATATACATACAATTGTATGTACATAGATACACTTGAGATTTTAAAAGTTAGTGTATTTTTATACAGACTACAATAATTAACACTAAATTTAAAAAAATTTAGATCAATGGGTGTTAATGCAATTTGAATTTGTAATTTTGACAACTTGGTGTATCTTGGAAACCGTAAGAGCAAAACTCTTGAAATTTTCAAAAACGGTAAAACTAAGAAATCAAAAAAATATAAAATCGCCATATATAAAAAAAATCGCCAAACACAAAAAAATCGCCAAAACGAAAAAAACCACCAACTTAAAAAAATCTCTAGTACTAAAAAGAATCGCGAAAAACAGGAAAAATCGCCAAAATGACAAAAATCCTTAAACAAAAAAATCGCCAATATGAAAAAATCGCCAAAATGAAAAAATCGCAAAAATAAAAAAAACCCCAAAAACAGAAAAAAATCGCCAAAATGAAAAAAACCCCAAAAACAGAAAAAGATCGCCAAAATGAAAAAATCGCCAAAATGAAAAAAATTGCGAAAATTAAAAAAAACCCAAAAAGAGAAAAAAACGCCAAGGCGAGAAAAACAGCGATAAAACTGAAAAAAATCGTTTAAACTGAAAAAAACTTAAAAAAAGAAGAAAGCTAAATCAAAAAAAATGATCAAAACCGAATGTGCGCGAGTCAAAGTCGCACTTTACTGAATTTATTTTAATTGCAATGCGTACACAACAACAAGAACAGCAACAACTAAACGATGAACAACAGGAATTAAAAATTAAAAAGTAAAAGTAAAGGCATTTACCATAGATGAGCACTGCAGTACCACTAAAGTTTCAGTAAAAACAATAAAAAAAATTTTAACAAGTAAATTTTTACTGATTACTAAAAAATTTTTCTACAATTTTTATAAATTGCCTAAATGATTTGTTATATGATGAGGTGGATTGAATTTTCAGTAATCAGTAATGCCTGTATTCATAACAAAATTCTACCAAGTGGCTAAATCTTTTTCATACAAAAGTTTCAAAATTTGAATGAAAAAACTTTGCCACTTGCTACAATTTTATTATGATTACAGCCCTACATTTTACTGGTAATGCAAATTAAATTTCATTAGCAGTAAAAATTTACTGAATTTTTTTAGTAATCAGTAAATTTACTGCTTACTGCAATTTTGAATGCAGTACATATACATATACTGCAGTGTGCCTATTTACTAACCAAATAAGTTTAATAAAACAAACAAAAACCAACAAATTCATAAGTATTTACAATATTGATAGTTATGATACTTTTAATTAATTAATTTAAAAAAAGATACTAAAAGCATAAGTACTTCCAACTTAAAAAAAATTTCATTACTATATGTTTACACATTTCCTCTGTGATCAGACTCACATTGCTTTTTTTTGATTTTTAACTTACGTTTAAACGTTTTTTTAGATTTCATCTCATCTTTCAACAAAATGTTTGATTGATAATCAGCAATTTTTTCACTTATCATATTTAAAGGTTTAGTTATGGGCTTAAATGAATCTTCTAATAAATTCTTTTTATCTACTTCATTTAATTTTATGTTTTTTAATTTTTCCTTTAATATTTTTCTTGTCTGAACAATATCTTTTAACAATTTATTATTCATTTTAATCTGTTTTGTATCTGATTACGATCTGGTTTATATCTGGTTACAATCTGCTTTATATCTGATCTGTATCTGATCTATACTTGATCTGTATCTGGTCTGTATCTGGTCTGTATCGGGTTTATATCTGGTTATGGTCTTGTTTGTATCTGGTTACAATCTGCTTTATATCTGCACTGCATCTGGTTATAATCTGCTTTATATCTGCACTGCGTCTGGTTACAATCTGCTTTATATCAGTACAAATTCATTACAACCTTTTCTATATCTTCCTTTATTTTTAGGATCATCCTTGCTTACAACTACAAATTCATATTTATCTTTCCAACACTCCCCACAAATTTTTGTAAACTCTTTAAACGACATATCACCAATAACATGATCATTATATATATGCCTTAAGTTCATTTCATCTTGTTTAAATATTATAATCATATTTGCATTATCACGTATTAGATGTTTAGGAATTTTTGTATATGTTTGACATAGATAAAAACAATGAATATGCTTGTGTCTGCCCATACAAAAGTAATATCTTATTGTATTTTGTTTTTCACAAATAACATCATCAAATATAATTATAGAATGTAGTTTTTCCTCAGTCGGTCTTAGAACTTTTTCATTTTCCGAAAACGTGAAGAGATTTATCTCCTTTATTGGAAGAATTAATGACTTTAGATAAATTTACTTCGGTTGATATAATGATTTAGAATAAATGTAAATATTTTTAAAGGTAAGACCATTAGAAATTTCTATTAAACTAATCATCACATTAGTTTTTCCACAATTTGATGGTCCTACAATCAGTCCTCGTATAGAATTTGGTAACAATGAACTATGTACAATCCTTTGTTTATTTTCTTGCGTTTCATCTGCATTTCTTACAAAAATTTGTTTAGTTCGTTTAATTATTCGCATATTGATTGATTGATTGATGACTAAAATGTCAATGATATAAATTAAACCTTATATAGGAAAATTGCATCATTTTTAATTAATTGTTTAAATCAGACGCACTTGTAATAAAAATGGTTATAAATTATAGTAAAAGCTATAAACGAGATCAGTATAAGACTGGAAGAGGATTCGTCAACAACTTCATAAATAAATTACCAGTAGAACTACATTTACCTGGATATCAGTTTTGTGGTCCTGGTACAAAGCTTGACAAACGACTGAAAAGAGGAGATAGAGGAATAAATGTATTGAATATGGCTTGCAAAGAACATGATATTGCATACTCACAGTCAAAAGATATTAGTAAAAGACATCAAGCTGATGAAATACTAGCTGAAAAGGCAACGAGTAAAATCTAAAGATAGCGATTTAAAAGAACGAGCAAACGCTTGGTTTTTAACGAATGTAATGAAAGCTAAAGTTAAATTTGGATTAGGTATAAAGAGAAAAAAATCTCATAAGCTGAAGAAACCAAAGAAAAAAGTATGTAATCGAAAACTGTTTTCATCTACTGTAAAAAATACATTAAAAGTTTTAAAAAATGAGAAACCTGACAATATAAGAGATGCTGTTAAAATTGCAAAAAAAGCTGTTTATTCAAATTGTAAAAGGAAGAAGACGATGAATATTAATATACCAACAGTTATACCTATACCTAAAATTGGTGGATTTCTGCCTTTAATTCCAATTTTAACAGCACTATCCGCACTTGGAGGTTTGGCTACAGGCGGAGCAGCTATTGCTAAAGCTGTTAAAAGTATTAAAAATGGAAAGGAACAAGTAGCTGAAGCTACTCGTCACAATAGATATATGGAATCGATTACCATGGGTAAAGGTTTATATCTTAAACCATACAAATCTGGATAAGGTCTTTATTACAACCCAGCTCCAAAAAACTCTTAAATAATCTACCTAATAGACCACTGACAGACTTGGATTTATATAGATATTGCAGTCAACTCAAATATTTCAGAGGTGTTTTTATGCGAGATGACTTACCTCAAAAACCATTAGAAGAGGAATGTGGTATTGTTAATTTAGATAACTTAAATGGTCCTGGAACTCATTGGGTAGCATATTAAAAAAAGCATAATGATAAGGAATATTTTAATAGTTTTGGAAACTTACAACCGCCACTTGAAACTATTAATTACTTAAAGCCACCCATCCAATATAATTACAAACAAAAGCAAAAATTTAATACAATTAATTGTGGTCATTTATGTTTGAAATTTTTATTTAATAAATATAATTTGAAATAAAAACAATACTCGTTTTATTTATTTTTTAATGTGTTTATATTAATTTCTCAAGAACGCGAAGAAATGTGTTTTACATTGTGATTATTATTTTTAGATAATCACAGCATGTTTATTAACGCAAAGGTTTTTATGTTGCGTACGTTACACCACAACGCTTATCATTTTTAAGTTAAAACTATTTTGAATTTTTATTATGTCCGGTCCGGTAAAAAGTTTTAACCTAAAAAATTAAAAAACAACTGATTATATGAATTGTGCATACGAATTAGAAATTAAATTTTTATTATGTCCGGTCCGGTAAAAAGTCTTAAGCTAAAAAAATTAAAAAACAACTGATTATATGAATTGTGCGTACGAATTAGAAATTAAAATTTATTTTTTCCACAACGCTTACCAACAGCGTTCTTAGCAGTAGATTCAATAAATTTTAATATTTTTCAATTGTGTAAGAATCGGAATTATGTTTGCGAATTTTATTTTTGATGCTAGGTGCTAATTGTATGAGAATTTAAGGTTATCAATTTTAATACTTTGAAATTAACTTTTTTATTTTTATTATGTCTAATCTGTAAATATTGTGTAAGAATTAGAAATGTGTAGAGTTTAATATTTGTGCATACCTATATAAACCATAAATTTTTAATTATTAAAATCATTCAAGTGCTTAAAATGGAAGAAACAAATGATATTATAGAGCGTTCAGCTTTTGAAACTGGACAGGACGACGTCGAAACGCGTTCGAATCCTCCACCTCCTCCAAATCTATTACAAAATGTTGCTGATGATTATGATGATGATGTTGTTATAATTATAGATGAGGAATCGCGTTCGAGTCCTCCTCCTCCGCCAAATCTATTACAAAATGGTGATGATTATGATGATGATGCTGATGATGCTGATGATGATGATGACGATGCTGATGATGACGATGATGATGATGATAATGTTGTTATAATTATAGATGAGGAATCGCGTTCGAGTCCTCCTCCGCCAAATCTATTACAAAATGATGATTATGCTGATGATGATGACGATGATGATGATGATGATGATGGTGATGATGATGATGATATAAAAGATATATATAATCATCATATACAACAAATACAAGAATTAGAAACAAGTATTAATCAAACCCTTAAAAAAGTTAAAAAATACCAAAAGAGGGTGACTGAGGTCACCCAAAAACTAAACAGTAATAAAAACAAATTTTTAAAAATTGAAAAAAAAGAGGAAAACAACCTCTTTAAAAAATTATATCATAAGAAAAACAAATGTTTTATATGTTTAAGCAAAAACATTGGATTTAAAATGTTGCATCCAAGTTGTATACATATGTTTTGCATCCAATATTTCTTAAGGTGGAATAATCCACTTTGCGCTATTTGTAGACAACGGGTATATTATACACAATCACCATCTGTAAATGGTGTTAGGTATGGTATGAAAACATACCTAAATTCAGCTCAATCGTAAAAATAAAAACAATAATATTTTAATTAAAAATTTTTTTTAACATTGTGTTTTTTATTCAATATATTATTTTTTCAGATTCTACATAAAATTTAATAAATTTTTCAATAAACTTATATCTGTTATAAAAAAATATACATCCACATTCATTTATATTAATCGTTAAAATGTTTTCACAATCACATTTATGAATTTCATCATTAATATATATAAACAGATTATCGATTTTATCATACATTCTTATTTCATTTATCATTTTTATAAAAAATATTTTATGAACTTGATTAATTTTCTTGTTATATATATTTAATCTATTAAATTATTTATATTTTATTTATTTTTTATTTGCTGACGAAATCATGATGATGCCAGAATGAATTATAAACTAAATAAAATAATATAATTCCAAGACTATTTATTATAAAAAAGTTTTTTTCTCAAATAAAAAAATAATTTAAACTCTAAAATTTTTCAATGTTTTCTTTATTTATACATATACAAATTTAATAAAATTTCTCAATATAATTACAGTTTTTTCAACACACATTTGATATGAATTGTTTTTATGATGATGATGATAATTACAGATGTTTATGTTTCCATTATTTTTATATAAATATATTATGGAAGAATCAAATGTAATTATAGATGAAACGCGTTCAGCTTGCCAAAATGAACAGGACGACGTCGAAACGCGTTCGAGTCCTCCTCCTCCACCAAATCTATTACAAAATGATGATGATGATGTTTTTATAATTATATATGAGGAATCGCGTTCGAGTCCTCCTCCTCCGCCAAATCTATCACAAAATGGTGATGGTGATGATGATGCTAAGGATGATGATGACGATGATGATGATGATGATGATGATATGGAAGATATATATATATATTCATCATATAAAACAAATAAAACATTTGGAAACAGATTTTAAAGAAAACCTTAAAAATGTAAAAAATATATAAAGAGGGTGACTGAGGTCACCCAAAAACTTCATAACAATAAAAAACAATTTTTAAAAATACTAAAAAAAAGAGGAAAACAACCTCTTTAAAAAATCATTTTATAAAAAAACAAATGTTCAATATGCTTAATGAAAAACATTGGATACAAAATGTTGCATACAAATTGTATGCATATATTTTGTGTCCAATGTTTTCTAAGATGGCATAAGCAGTTTTGCGCCGTTTGTAGGCAAAGAGTAGAATATATTCAAATACCATACTTAAATGGTCATAGATTTGGTTTTAAGCCATATATATATTCATTCCATCAGTAAAAATAAAAAAATAATAATAATAATATTTAAAAAAAAAATTTTTAACTTTATGTTTTTTATTCAATATATTTATTTTTAAGATCCTACATAAAATTTAATAATTTTTTCAATAAAGTTATATCTATTATAAAAAAATATACATCCACATTCATTTATATTATTCGTTAAAATATTTTCAAAATCACATTTATGAATTTCATCATTAATATATATAAACAGATTATCGATATTATCATTAATTCTTATTTCATTTATCATTTTTATAAAAAAATTTTATGAACTTGATTAATTTTCTTGTTATATATATTTAATAGATTCTCCAATTTAGCTGATAAAATCATGATGATGCCAGAATGAATTATAAACTAAATAAAATAATATAATTGCAAGACTTTTTATTATAAAAAATGTTTTTTCTCAAATAAAAAAATAATTTAAAATCTGAAATTTTTCAATATTTTCTTTATTTATACATATACAAAATTAATGAAATTTCTCAATATAATTACAATTTTTTCAGCACACATTTGATATGAATTGTTTTTATGATGATGATGATAATTACAGATGTTTATGTTCTCATTATTTTTATATAAAGTTCTTATATTTGGACAATTATTTTCATCTAAATTATATATACCTATTTCTTCTTTGGCAATCTGTGCTTTTGTCCATATAGCTTTTTCAAGTCCTTTAACATAAATATTAATATTCCCTTCATATTTAAGTGTTGTTGTTATATATTCTCTAAATTCATCTAGTGTAGAGTTTCCGTCATTCCAGCGGATTCCATGTAAATTATTATATAACCATTTATTTGTAATCTTTTCCTTACATGATAGTTCTGAATATTTAAAAGGAGGTTGGATAAGAAACGTTTTGGTTTTTGAATCAACTCCAGAAAGGCTAATTTCTTTTCCAAATAATTAATTATCAATACAAAATCCTTGTACATCAATAACTATAAACCTCTTTTGATTCATTGTTATAATACAACTAACAATTTTAATAAATATTATATATCTTTTATATTATTTTATTATTATATATTTATTTTTTTGTTTCATTTCAAAAACAAGCTTATAATAGAATCTATCTGGAACTTTTCTCAGGTAAAAATACAATTTGATTGTTCAACTCCATCATAACTCTTACTCCATATAATGTTAGCTTTCTACCACATCTTACTATTCTCATTGATTCATTAAAAGGAAAATCTCTTAGAGATAAAATTGTTTTTTCATATTTTTTTTTCTCCCAATCCCTTAGGTATTTCTAAAGTATTCTGCATTTTATATGTTTTATTTTTGAAGAAAAGATCAAATAATTGATATTTATTCAAGAAATTTTATAATAAGAATGATGAATTTCATTATCGACACCGCTATTTATACTAAAAATTATAGATGAAGAGATATATAACTAGAGGAGTAGACCTAAAATATCTGATAATATATTAATGACCTTGAATCGACATCTGGTATATAAATCCCAATAACATATTAATGACCTTGAATCAACATCTGGTGTATAGATCACATCTAATGTATGAATTTACATATTTTAACATTTAGAATTAAAAACAAATGATAACACATTTTAAAACCATATCCTGTGTATAAAACATTTTTTCATGCGTTGAAACAAAACAAGTGATAAGAATATATTTAATGTTCCTTAAAAAATGTGTTTGAATTTCACAACTACAGCTAACATGTAAAACAACTGATAGCACATTTTAAAACCATATCCGGTATGTAAACATTTTTTTATGCGTTGAAACAAAACAACTGATAAGAATATATTTAATGTTCCTTAAAAAAATGTGTTTGAATTTCACAACTACAGCTAACATGTAAAAACAACTGATAACACATTTTAAGACCACATCCGGTGTATAAAACATTTTTATACGTTGAAACAAAGCAACTGATAAGAATATATTTAATGCTCCTTAAAAAAATATGGTTGAATTTCACAACAACAGCTGACGTTAAAATTTAATATAAATAGAACGTTCAAAAAATAAATGTTTATTCTTGAAAAGTAAGTCAAAGCTAACTATCATTATTCAACAAAAAAAAAATATTTAAAAATGGCCCGTTTTATTTGCACATTCTGCGGAAAAGCTTACAATTTAAATACATTGTTAAAGCGTCATATAAGATCACATCATGAAGGACCTTCATCATCATCATTAAAGTGTGCAACATGTAACATCCAATTTACGAACCGTAAAGAGTTCGTAAAACACTCTCATTTAATAGAACACGTTGAAAATTTAATTGAGGTTTATATGTATTGTAGTGTATGTAAAAAAGAAATTAAAAAAACAATGTGGCAATATCATTTGCGAACAAACGCACATAAAATTAATATTGCTGAGCTAATGAATAATGATAATGTGAAACGGATAAGTTCATCTTTTAAAAATCGATTAGCAACGTACATAATTCAAAATGATAATAAGGATAACTTAATCCCCGAAGTGTGTTTAAATGAAATAAAGACAAAAGTTGTAAAATTGTTAAGAGATTCACTACAACAACATTGTAGTATAAAATTTAACTTTGAACTGTTTTGTGAGTATGTATTAATAAAAGAAGAAGATGATTCATGCAGTGTGATGTGATTAAACAAAAATGAGCATTTTATCTTCGTCAACTGATGATGGTGAAATCGACAACAGTTATATCCTTCACGGTGCCACTTTAGTTAAAAAAATGAGTGAATTTCAAGAACGGGATAGTGGATGGGCATTAATTGAAATTTCTCATCTTGAAATTAATATCAATCAGTATAAATGTTTGAAGGGGTCTCAATATATATGCTTACCACCTAACATTTTAAAAAAACATGCATGTATCCATGTAAAAAACAAGGATGAATATTCTTTTAAGTGGGCAATAATATCAGCACTATAACCAGTTGATCTCAATACAAATATATGTTCATCATATAATATTAATAACATACAAGATGAAATTATAGTTCTAGAAAATAGTATAATTCTAAATTTCAAAGAACTTAATTTTCCCTTGTCCGTAAATAAAATAAAGGTGTTTGAGTTGAATAATTTGAATATCAGCATAAATGTGTTTGGTTTGGAGGGGGAAAGCATAGTGGGTTCATAATATTTCACTCAAGAAGAAAAATCAACTCACATAAACTTGCTCTTACTGGAAGAAGGAGAACGACTTCACTACGTGTGGATTAAAAATATCTCAAGGTAAGCTAATCTACATTTGTAATCTGATATTTAGATATAAATTAAAAAAATAAAAGTAATAATAATTCTAGTACTGATAAATAAAAATATATTATTTTTTCCTTACAGATTAATAAGAAGTCAACTGACAAAAAAAAAATATAAAACATATGTATGCAACACCTGCTTGATACACTTCCACAGCACGGAAAAGTTAAAAAGTCATAAACACGAATGTAATAAGAAGGTGACTAGGATGCCTACTTTAGATAAATGTAATTTAAGTTTTAAATAGCAAATGGATGTGCCTTTTGTAGTGTATGCTGACTGTGAATGTATTTTAGAGTCGGTTAATATACAAAACTCTACAAACGTAAAATCTACGCAAGAGCATATTCCATTTGCTTATAGTTATAATATTAAGTGTTCATTTAACTCGAGTTTAGATTTATTTCGAATTTATAGCGGTGACGATGCACCAAAACAATTCTTTAAAAATTTAGTTGCTGATGTCTTAGATATCTACAATAATTACTTAAGTATTGTTAAGCCAATGAATTTCTTAACCACACTTCAACAGATAAAACAAAATACGAATACAAATTGTCATATTTGTAAAAAAAATTTATCAGTTGAAGATAGGGTAGCTGACCATTATCATTTAACCGGTGAATATAGAGGTCCTGCTCATAACAAATGCAATTTGGAATATCAAATTGCTAATTTCATTCCAATATTTTTTCACAATCTTTCGGCATATGATTGTCATTTGTTTGTGCGCGAAATTTCATATATTGAAGGTGATATAATTATAATTCCTCTAAATAAGGAATTATATGTATCCATATCTAAAAAAATTAAAGTAAATGATAAAAATACTATTGAACTTCGTTTTCTAGACTCATTTCGATTTATGTTCTCTAACTTAGAAAGGCTAGCAGGATATTTATCAGATGATGACTTAAAAGTTGTGAAATCTGTATATCAAAATGTTAACGAGTTCAATGTAATGAGACGTAAAGGTGTCTTTCCTTACGATTATCTAGATTCAGTCAATCGTCTACAGGAACCACAGCTACCTCCCCGTTCAGTCTTCTTCAATAAACTTACAAATGAGTCGTGTAGTGTTGATAATTATGAACATGCTGAAAAAGTTTGGAATACATTTCAGTTTAGAACTCTTATGCACTATTTACTTTTATATTTAAAAGTAGATGTCTTATTACTTTTTGATATATTTGAAAGTTTTAGAAAAGTTTGTAAAAGTATTTATAATTTAGATCCCTGTCAGTATTATACTATCCCAGGTCTTTCATGGGATGCTATGCTAAAATATACAGAAATAGAACTTGAATTCTTAACTGATATTAATATGTATACTTTCGTTTTGCGGGGTATTAGGGGAGGTATTCTACAATGTAGTAAGCGACGATCAGTTCCTAATAATAAATACGTTAGTGATTATGATTCTACAAAAAATCAAATTATCTTATTTATTTAGATGTTAATAATTTGTATGGTTATGCAATGTCGCAATACCTTCCCTATAAAAATTTTAAATGGATAGAAAATGTTGAAAATTTTAATGTAAATAATATAAAAGAAGATAGTTTTATGGGGTATATACTTGAAGTGGACTTAGAGTATCCATCAACATTACACGACTATCATAATGATTTTCCATTTTGTGCCGAAAACAAAAAAATTGAAACTATGAAACAATCAAAACTAATTACCGACTTAAATCATAAAACAAAATATGTAATACACTATAGAAATCTTCAACAGTGTCTTCAAAATGGTTTAATTTTAAGGAAAATATATAGAATATTTCAATTTAAACAGTTGGATTGGTTAAAAAAGTATATTGACTTAAATAATCATCATAGAACAATAGCTAAAAATTCATTTGAACACAACTTTTTCAAGCTACTGTATACGGTAAGACAATGGAAAATGTCGATAAAAGAAAGGACGTAAAATTAGTTTGTGAATGGGAGAGTAGAGGTAAACGGTTAGGAGCTAGAGCTCTTATAGCTAAACCTAATTTTTAGAGTTCTCTTAAAATTCATGAAGAAATGATTGCCATAGAAATGAGTAGAGTGCGAACTGTGTATAATAAACCTATTTATATCGGTTTTTCTGTTTTAGAATTATCAAAGTATAAAATGTATAATTTTCATTATGATTACATGAAGCCAAAATATCTTGAAAATATCAATCTCTGCTATATGGATACCGATTCATTTATATATGATGTCAGAACAAATAATTTGTATGATGATATTCGATATGATATCCCAATACATCTGCATATTCTAAAGAAAACATTTATAATTTCCCACTGATGAATAAAAAAGTATTAGGAATGATGAAATATGAGTGTAATGGCAAAGTTATTAAGTAGTTCATTGGCTTAAGAGCTAAAATGTATTCTGTAAAAGTTGATAGAGATGAGAAAGAAATCAAAAAAATTAAAGGTGTAAAGCAATGCGTCACCGCTAAATTAAGTATTAACGATTTTAAAAAATGTCTTTTAGAAAAAAACTTGTATTATGACTCCATGATTCATCAAATATATACCCCACATATAATTAAGTTAACATTAAGCTATTTAGATGATAAGAAATTTATTAAAGAAAATGGTGTTGATACATATGCATGGGGACATTATAGCATCAATTCTTTACCCTCATTATCATCACTAACACCAGCATCATCATCAACAACATCATCATCGGAATTATCAAAATCTAATTTAAATTTATATGATAAATTTATGCATGATGATGATGATATATTTCTTAGTATAAATACAGATGTTTAATTAGTTTTAATCTGTTTAGAAAATAAGATAATAATAAGAAAATATTGTAAAATTAATTTTATGTAAGGAAACATTGAAAAAAATAAAACTATAAAAACAATAACAACAAAAAAATTATTTTAATAAAAAAAGTTATAAAATTTATAAAAGAAAATATAGTCCTATATATATATATATATATATATATATATATATATATATATATATATTTATATATATTTGTTGTTAGGTTCAGATTAATAATGGTAATAGAAGGGTCAGGACACATTATGTCTATTAATAAATTGGGTAATAGCTCAAGCGATATCATTAAAACAGAAAAAGGAAAAAGAAACTTTCGTCAAGTTGTTGGAATTCTCTTGGATAAAAATAACAATATCGACGTGCAAAATAAAAGGATTACTAATATTTCGTTTCCTTCACAAGAAAAAGACGCTATTAATAAACATTACTTAGGAACGGAAATCAGTCAATTACAACAAAATTTAATAAGTTTATCAAAACAGCAGCTGAAAAAACTTGATGAAAAAATTGAGATTATTAATAACACACTTTAAGATATGATATCTCGTACAGAAATGTTATTAAAAATTTATTTCGATGAACAAATGACAAAATTGCAAGAAAAGAATATTTTTACAAATCGAAGAATTGCGAGAAAAAACATATGGATTAGAGAATCTTGCTTTTAATTCAATAATTGAAAACAAAGATATCTCAAACAAGGTAACTCCAGCAAAAAAGAAAATTAAAGTTAAATATTAATATAAAATAATTTTTAAACAGATACTAAAATATTGTAAAATAAAATTTTTAATACAAATGTATATTATACATTTTTACTAAAATTTAAATGGTTTTATTTCATTGACAAGGGTAAATATTTAAATTACACTCATGTATCCAGGATTTCCATTGACAAAAATATACATATATTAAATGCTCTTTAAAAAAATTTGTTCTTATCAGTCAAAAAAAAAAGTGTGATTGAATTTCACAACCACAGCTAACGCGTATGTGTTCCTATCAGTTAACATGTACATTCCCATCCAGGGCTGGAAAACTCATATTATAAATAAATGCCCAAGCAAGAAACATAATTTAAATGTATGACATTCCCATCCAGGCATGAGCAGACTTTTGTACTGAAAACGATGTCCAGAACCAGCACAAACATACTACTCACAAACACCATAAAAAATTTGGCTTCTCTGTCACCAACAGAAAGCAATGTGATGCAAAATGATGGATAGAACTAAATTGACGATGTCTATGTACATCTACAAATGCTTCTAGGATTCGCTGAAGACTACAACAAAGTTATGCTAAATTGGAAAATAACACAATTTTCATAGACGTTCAAGGTTTCAAAAGTAATTAAAATGATTTCATCGCAAAAGAAGTAAAAAATGTTTTCAAGAATTGTGAGTATATCAATTTCATTATAAAACCCCCACTTGATTTTAAATGGTTATCAATAAAAAAGCAAAAAGAAGCAAATTGGCTAACAAAAAACTATCATCACCTAAGCTGGAGTGCTGGATCAGTTTCATTTCAAAGCGTTTGGAGTTTCTTAAAAGCCAATGCAAGATGTTTTTAAATTTATGTAAAAGGTGAACAAAATAAACGATGGTTGGAAAAAAATTTTATGCTTAAAAATTTTTAACGTTGAAGATATAGCTTGCATCAACTTAAAACAAATGGAGGTTAAGTACCCAGCATATTTTTGTTGTAATTATCATAATTTTGGTGTTTGCGCATTAAAAATGCTGTTTTATTACTAACCATAGAAATATCTTGCCTTAAATGAACTTTTTGACTTTTTAAAATATGAATGTATGTACTATAATTAACCTGACCAGACATCCCGCTTTGGGCGGAATTATCCTGCTTTTCGTAGGTTGATCCCGCTTCGAGTTTTTATCCAGGTTTATCCCGCTTTTTAGAGTTTTGAAATGTTCAATATCTTGTTCTATTTTTCTTAAAATGTTAGTCACAAAAATTCATTCCAAATATTTTTTTAACTGTAGTTATTTCATAAGTAGCCGGAACCCTATATGTTTTATATAGGGTTCCGGTTCAACCCTCACTATTTTGTATATTATTTATTAACATAAATAGTCATTAGTTTCCAAGATATTTGACGATCTCTTGTCCAATCCCGACCATTTTTTTACTTAGGGGGTGACACAGTTTTCTATCCATTATTGACTATTTTTTATAATAATATTACCTTAAAATATATAATTTTTTTTACTGTTTTAGCTTCCAATATACCATGAAATAAACTTTGCTTCTCTATGGGAAGTGCCACGACAGCTTAAGGCATTAAAAATTAATAGACTATTGCTCCATAGAGAACATCAGTAATACGCTGTGAGCAAATCAGCTAGATCAGTACACTTACTATCGACAGAGTAATCCCTACAAAATTCCCCCCTTCGCACTATATTGCTTTTCCAGATATCTCAAAGAAAACATTATTCTTTATGGGAGGTTTCACACCCACATGTCTAATTCAAACTTTTTGTAAGACAACGCACATAATAAAAATCGTTTCTTACTGAAGGATATTCCAAAAATAAAAGTTATATGGGAGTGCCACATAAAAAAAAATAGCGAAATCGGTGCAGCCGCTCTTAATTGTTGCGATTACCAGTTTTACCAGAGTTTTATTCAAATAGAGAAATATTTTTGTTTATGAATCTTTTCGTTTATTTTAATTTTTACTTTTTGTTTCCCCGCTGATGACTGTACTTAGTTGAAACTCTGCTGCTTTAAAATAATCGTAGCCAAAGAAATGACTACGTTGCAAAATATAAATGTATCCACACATAATGTTTGTGGTCTACATAATCACAAAATATTCCACGCATAAATTTCCACGATCGTACATACATAGATATAAGCATACATACATATATATGTACATATAAACATACATACAAACAAATATATATTTCTTAAACAAATAAACTTATAAGCGACAGCGATAAACAAACTCGACCCGCCACACACAAGCATTAGGGGAGTCCACATATATGACAACATGTTATACATAAATAAAATAATTAAATAAATTGTTTATTAATTTATTAGCGTGAGGAAATCATACACACACACAAACACACATTCCCACGATTCATATGGGAATCGCGTAGTAGTCATGAAATCTTTTTTTGCTCTGATGGTATTGTGATATCAAATTTCCACAGTCTGGCAACATTCACAATGTTCCCTTCGGCGTTAGGAAAAATCATATTCATGATTTTCCAGTTGGTATTTGAAAAAACAATTGATCATGTTTTGCCGTCGGAATTTCAAAAAAAATAATCATGTTTTGCCGTCGGCAATAGGAAAAATTAATTTTTATGTTTTCCCGTCG
Organism: Tachina grossa; assembly: GCA_949987645.1. NCBI lineage: Eukaryota > Metazoa > Arthropoda > Insecta > Diptera > Tachinidae > Tachina > Tachina grossa. Next base: position 120,341 of record CATLJX010000051.1, read on the forward strand.
GCATATACACACATAATAAAAAAGAAAAACCTCCAACTATGAATGCACTTAATCCACCCCAACAAAAAAAAATCACCCGTTACCACATAATTAATGTTAACAAAATTTTAATTTTTAACAGTTTCGGCGATTTCTAATGAATTGCAAGGCCCGAAAGTGAGTTTTTGAAAGTATTCTGCTTCTTAGCAGTTTTCGCGAATTTTAAGCAATATTAGACTTTGCTATTATACCGCTGTTATTAAGTTCTTGCAAATTTAGCGATTTTTTTTACCGAACTTTCAAAAATCCTTAGAGTTGTAGCGATTTTTAATAAAATATTATGGCTGGTTCAAAATTTTGAAATTGTTGGCAAATTTCTGCTATTTTTGCAAAAGATGTACTTTCTGGAACGTTATAGGCTTTCTTTATTTATTTTTATTTAGGGACTTAAAATTTGAATTTTTTGCAAGCTTAAGCGAATTTTCATAATGTTTTACGTTTTCTCCCGAGTTAATGACTTACCTTATAATTTTAGCGAGTTTAATCAGTTTTAGTTTAGGGCTTGTTTCCAATATTGCGAATTTTCAACATTTTATCGATATGTGATTTACTCGACTTATATTCAAGTTCAAAACTTGATATATGTATATAGATTCTTGCATTTTTTTACTGCAAATACATATTGAACATTTCATTGGTGTGAATATATATGTAAGGGATTTTCGCCGCAGTGAATATTTGCATAATTTACAAAATAATAATTAATTAATTAATAATTTAATTAATAATTTAATTAATTAATAATTTTACAAAAATATCCACGAGATTTTGCGTTGAATTATTAGGTCGTCAAATTTAATTGTATATCCAAAGACGAATTTTTGCAACGAATCCTTAAAGCTATGTTCGCGAACTCTGCCGTTCGTCCCAATTGTGTTTATAGCACAAAATGGTTTTTTAGGTTGCTTGAAACATTTATTTGAAATAAACTGAGAATGAAATCGCCATGGAAAAAAGGTTTCATTACTTTTCTAAGACACAGTGATATCATTTAAGCGGAATTAAAAACGTTTTCATTTAAATATTATAGTGGAACGTAGAACCTGGCCGAATCTATTAATAATCTTAAAATCTTCCGTTTCCTAGGAAAAGTTCAGAGCCCCATAACTCGGAAAATATGGGTCCCCGCCAAATTTTTATATAATTTGTTCTTCTTATTTTTCAATTTTCTATCACATAGGCTACTTATTTTTAATGTTAATTTTTTGGAGCTGCTTCACGAAACTGCATTTTATACCAATAACTCGTGAAATATGGGTCGCAGATTTTGTTTCTTATTTTGCAAGTTTCTATCAGATAAGCTATTTATATATAAATATTTTTGCGACTCCATAGTTGAATTATGCTCTTATATAAAATAATTTATATAAATTATAACGAATATATTACATTTTCTCGAAAAACCGTTAAGTTTTTGGGACTTACAACAAGTAGACTTTTTAATTTACTCTCACAACATACATATTTTGCTACGTAGCTGTTACTATTGTTTATGAGATAAAAACAAAGTTTCTTTTGTTAGTTCATGTAAGTAGTAAGCAGTGTTAAGCTGCATAATAATTTTTTTGTCAAGGGCTTTTTGAGGAGAAATTAATTAAATCGCGAAGGTAAGTTTATATATCCCACATGTGCTGCATAAAGCCTTTTTATTATGACTAGATATACCAAACGGGCGACACAATCGCCTGTATTCTAGAATCAAAATGTAAATAATTTTATTAAGATTCAAAGAAAATTTATCTAAACGTCATAAAAAATTCATTAAAACACAGCCACACACACAGACATACATACATATGCAACCATAATTAAATAATGCATGAAATTAAAAAAAAACATAAACAAAATCAGTAGTAGTGAACTGCCAATTCGGTGGCAATTAAAATTGTTAAATTGTTGCTGAAATTGTTAAATTTGGGTAATTAAAATTTGAAAATTGTTAAATTCTTGTAAATTTGTGTTTTTTTGTTTACATAAGGAGTTTTTTGTTTACATTAGGAGTTTTTTGTTTACATTAGGAGTTTTTGTTTACATTAAGTGTATGTCTGTCTGTCGGTCTGTCTGCCTGCCTGCCTGACCGTGGGAAGTTTGTGTGTGGAATATTTTGTGTGAATGTATTAAGGCGGTTCATAGTTTGGCGGTTTTTATGTGTGTATGTGACGACGGGGAAAATCATGAAAATGGTTTTTCCTAATGCTGACGGAAAATCATCTAATGATTTTTCGTAATTCCGAAGGCAAAACATGATAATTTTTCGTAATACCGAAGGCAATACATGATTATTTTTTTTTTTCAAATGCCGACGGCAAAACATGATTATTTTTTTTTTTCAAATGCATACGGCATGCATGATAATTTTTCCTAATGCCTACTGCAATACATGATTATTATTTTTTTCAAATGCCGACGGCAAAAAATGAATATAATTTTTTCAAATGCCGACGGGAAAATGATTTTTCCTAATGACGACGGGAAAACGTGAAAGTTATTTTTTCTAATGCTAATGTAGGTGTTGCTAGACTGTGGGAATTTAAGGCTGACCGTGATTTGAGTGGGCGGCGTTGTTGCCGTAATATGTAACCATAGGAATTTGTGGATGTGTCTGTCTGTCTGTGAGAATTTAGATGAAGGTTTGATTGGCAGGGGCGGGGTGTAGTTGAGGTAGATCGATTGCGTGTGTAGTTGTGTGTGAATGTGTGTGTATGTGTGTGTGTGTGTGTGTGTGTGTGTGTGTGTGTGTATGTTTGTAGGAATTTCAATGTGTGTATTTCTGTAGGAGCTTAAGGCTGATTGTGATTTATGAGGGGTGAGGTGTTCTAGTAATATGCAACCGGGGGAATCTGTGTGTTTGTATGTCTGTAGGAGTTTAAGGCTGACCATGATTTGGGTGGGCAGGGTTGTTGACGTAATATGTAGCCATGGGGATTTGTGAATATGTCTCTCTATAGTAGTTTAAGGTTGATCGTGATTTGAGGTGGGTGAGGATGTTGTTGAGGTAAATTGGTTATGCGTATGTATGTATGTATGTATTTTTGTAAGAATTTAAGATGATTGTGATTTATTAGGGGCGAGGTGTTCTTGTAATATGTAGCCGTGAGAATCTATGTGTATAGACGTCTGTAGAAGTTTAAGACTATCTGTAATTTCAGGTAGGTGAGAGTGTTGTGTTGTTGAGATTATTCTTATATATTGTATATGTATGTATGATCATGGGAATTTGTGTATGTATATCTGAGGGAGAATTTAAGGCTCGTCATGATTTGCAAAAGGTGGGGTGTTGTTGAAATTTTCTTGGATATTTCTTATATGAATTCTGCTATGTGTGTGTATTTGAGCTGGTATTTATATGTAGGTAGAAATAAATTGTTTTCAACATCGACATTTGGTACTATAAAATACTATCATATATCTGGACTTCCCTAATCCTAGTATGCTTTTGTACTTACGATTGCTTTATATTTTCTCATGCTTAAATTTGTCTCGCGTTGAAGTCGGTCTGTGTGAAATTTGTTTATATTACAGATTTTGTTTATTTAACTACATTCGTCTTCTTTGACTGAAAGAGTTGTCTACACACAGAGAAAAACCAACTTGAAATCAGTAAGAACCATGCTGAATTAATAAGAACCATTAGCGAAGGTTTAGTCATATTGAAATTTCTTATTTCAATATGGACAAAATATTAATTTACAGTATTCATTTATGAAACTCATTAGTTTGTAGATATCTCAATATACATTTTCTATTATATTAAAAATTATTGAATTAATGTGATGAATTCTTATTTTTAAGCTGCAGATTTTCCCTGAGTGTATGGATTGTTTATATTTGCATTGTGCTTTAACTAAACGACGCTTCATATATTTTCATGATGTAGATCTAATAAATACTTAAGCATTGATAAGAAATTTGATATGTATACATACATATCTACAAATTGATTTTATGTATGTATGTATGTATGTATGTATGTACATATATATGTACATACAAATAAGTGTTCAACTCAATCTTTGAATACATTTTTTATTTTATTTTTTGTCATGTGATGTCTGTTGTTGGTGAAATTAAAAACATTTTAATTTTTATCTGCGTTTACTTAAAAGTTTGTGAGGATTTTCTGTTGTAAGTAAAACTGAATTCTTGAAGATATGTACTTACATACTCTATAGTAATAGTAACTATAATAGAAATATTTCTTATATTTAATTTACAGTTTTTTAAAGTATAGGGTATAAAATTTTTTCTAGCTATAGCCTTCTACATTTATTTTGGAAAACTTGCTTTGCTTTTTAAAAATGTATAAACATTTTTAAATGAAACTGATCCGGCACTCCAGCTTAGGTACTGAAAGTTTTTTTTTGTTGTTAGTTAACTTACTTATTTTTTATTTTTTATTGATAAACATTGGAAATCAAAAGGGAGTTTTATATTGTAATTATTATTTTCATAATTGTTGAAAACAATCGCTGCTTTTTGTTTGTTTTTTGCGATGAAATCATTTGAATTACTTTTGCAACTTTACGCGTTTATAAAAATTATGTTATTTTCTATATTTCTTAATTTATAAGACTTTTAGACTTTGTCCTTTAGGGGTTATATATTCTATTATACGATTATGAATAAGAATGCAGTAAGCTGATGAATTTGCTTACTGCTTCAAATTAAAATTTTATTAAATTGAATAAAAGGAGTTTTTTTTCTTAAACTCTGATGCAGTTAGAAGCGCTGGAGATTCTTTCATATAACAGCTTTTTTGAAATTTTTGATACATAGTATAATATAGAATTGGATAACATTTATTTTTAATTTTTATGTTAAGAAGTACGGGTATGAGACTGAATTTAAATGTACTTTTAAATTAGTTAAATCATAATGAACAAACATATTTTCTTCTTTAATAGCGATCAACAGAAAACGAACTCGTTTTCATTTAATTTAGGTATACCCTATCGACGGCTCCTCTAGGATACAAGATGACTTTGTATGACGAAATTTCTGTTGCTTTATACTGATAATATGTTTACATTAATAAGATACATATACATATGTTTATTTTATGAACGGTGAGCACCTATGGCTTTTATTTAATGTTCTATATGACTTTTTTTTTCATTTCATTAAAGTTCAGCGTATTGTATATATATTTCTGAAATGTTTAAGTGTGTTTTGTGTGCCCATCGGGCAGAGTGTACGTATTAGTTGGTCAGTCAGTCTCTATTTTTATTTATTTTTTTTTCTTCTAATGTGCCACTCTTTTTTCAGATTTTACTACTTGGAATAGAGAATTTTTGTCTAATTTTTTGGTGGGTATATACATTAGGTATGTAGAAATTAGTTTAGTTACAAAGAAATGCATGTTTAATATACAACTATTGTATCAAATCGATCTCAAATAACTCAGTTACCTCTACCAGCAATTCACCGTTGGTGTATTCATAAAGTGTTAGAAACAATGAAATATCTATGTTTTGAGAGAATTTTTCCCCTCAAGTATTTCTACATTAGGTTTGAGGGGTCAATCACTGTCGCATTCATATGTAATGATTATTCACTTAAAAAACGTCATCATCACCATCAATCATCTCCGTATACAATACATTCATGAGTTGGGTTGATCCAGATACAATTGCTGTCTCATCACCTTCTAACAGCTTTATATATTTTGCTAGTATGCATGCCTTAGCATGCTTCTATCGATAGTGACGTAAGAGTCCGAGATGTAGTAGTGTTACAATTAAAAATCTTTACTATTAGAATTTACCAGTTCGCTCTTTTGAATTTTTGCAAAGTAGATACATATGTATGTATTTCATTGACCACAAAATCATAAAATTTCTTTGCTTACAAAATTGTATGACGTGAGGATTTTTTTTTTTTTTTTTTTTTTTAAATTATACATGCTTCGGCATGCTTTCATTTTTTTCTATAAATTTATGTAATACTCATACAGATAAAGATATAAAGTAAGATCTGCTTACTGTACATTTTAAAATTTATGCATGCTTCAGCATGATTCTAGTTGAAGCGTATATTCATTCACTAAGTTTGTTTGATACTTATTCATACACATGTACAGTCTTGTTTTCTTTGAGAGGTTATGCACAAGACAAATTGAATTTCACAATATTATGAAATTCCATTAAAAGAGAAACAGTTTAGACAATCGGATAAGTCCTTATATTTTTCACTACATACAAGTTTCTGTTATTTTATATTCGAATAGATGAATCCTAACTTTCCTTTAAAAAATAACACAAAACAAGGATAAATTTAGTTTAATTTTATTTATATTAATAATACATTTTAATTTAATTTTATTTATTTTTATTATAATGATGGAAACATTTCATAATATCCAATTATTAAATTTTCTAATATACTTTTACGCAAAAAATATACTGTACATCTGCAAATATCTGGTCCTTCCTCACACTCAGGATTATACCAAGGACAGCTTCTGAAGTGGCCTTCTGTGTTGTCTTCATCTTCCATGATACCATATTCTTCGTTCTCATCCAGCATATTTTGAAAAAATTTGATCATCTCCCAATGATCGAAAAGCCTGAAGCTTTCAAAATCTCTTATAAATTGGTTTAGAGTACGTCTGATTTGACTCATTTTAAATATTTGCTTATAAGTTAATGAATGATGATTGTTTGAAGGTTCCTTTAAGACTAATTTCCTCTTTTAAATTTTTAAAGTAGTATCTCTTGATCTTTAAAATATCTATACCATCATCTATATTCCATACCTCTTTTTTAGCACTCTATCTCTCTCTACCCCTTTTCTCTTTATAACTGTCTCTTTCTGTCTATCACTACCCCTCCACTTATTCACTATTTCACCATATTTTCGATTAGCCTTCTTGAAGTCGTCATCGCTACTTTCAAGATCATTTTCAGTTAAACATTCAAAATGCGGAGAAGTAAATGAAAAAAAAATAAATAAATAAAACAAAAATGGAGTCTACAACAAATCTAACATCTAAATTTAATTCACTAAAAAATAAAACCTTAATCCACATAAAGGAGCTTGAGACATCAACTAAATACACCATTCGAAAAGTGTCAAGAGTAACAACAAAATATGGGCCAACACTAAAAGTTGAAATGGAAAACCACATAATGTTCCTCCCAAAGCGATATAATGCTTTAACCGATGCTGAAATTAAAAAACTCTCGAGCGGATCATATTGCTTAAGTAGAGAAGGTGAACAAAGCTTAATTGTTGAAAGCGAGCTGAGTGAATTTCTAATTCAAAATTCCCAATTTCCAATTTGGCAATAATATATAATAATTTTGTATTTTAAATTATAAATAAAAATACATGAAAGAGTTTTGTAAAATATAAATGTTTGTGCTTTTTTATTTAATATTTTCAGTTATTTCATAAAGAAATTTAAGACATAAATGACCACAGGTAAATGTATTGAAATTCTGATGTTGATTATAGTTGTATTTTATATTTCTACCAAGATATTTGAATACTTCCGAAGGAGGTTGTAAGTTTCCAAAGCTGTCGAAATATTCTTTTTCATTGTTGTTTTTATAATATGCTACCCAATGTGTACCAGGTCCTGTTGATACGTCTAAATTGATTATTCCACATTCTATTTTCTTTGTTCGTTTTGGTAGAGTATTCAACATGAAAACTCCTCTAAAATATGGAATATTTATAGAGAAACGGTTTAGGTCCTCATCAGATAGTGGTCTATTGGGTAGCATCTCTAATAGTTTTTTGATTCCTCTTTGAAAACTAAACCATAACCCTTTTTATATGGTTTTAAGTAAAGTCCCTTTCCAACTGCTATAGATTCCATCGCTCTATTATGTCTAATTGCTTCATCAAGTTGATTTTTTTGCATTCTTTGTTGCATTAACAGCTTTAGCTATAGCAGCACCTCCAGTTGTTAGACTACCAATTGCACCCAGAGCAGTTAAAATCAATATTAGAGGCAAAAACCCACCAATTTTTGGTACACGTATTACATGTGGTACTATAATTTGAGATTTTCTTCCTTTTAATGATTTGTTGATAGTTTTTCGGGCAATTTTAATTGCTGAGTAGTAGTTGTGAACTGGGCATCCGGGGACAATTAAAATTGTTAAATTGTGGCTGAAATTGTTAAATTGTTGCTGAAATTGTTAAATTTGGGTAATTAAAATTTGAAAATTTTAAAATTCTTGAAATTTGATACCTACGAGGGTGGTTCGATAAGTCCTTTAAATATTTTTCGAGGGTGGTTCAATAAGTCTGTCTTTTTCCTAATGCCTACGGCATGCATGATAATTTTTCCTAATGCCTACGGCAATGCATGATAATTTTTCCTAATGCCTACGGCAATGCATGATAATTTTTCCTAATGCCGACGGCAAAACATGATTATTAATTTTTCCTAATGCCGACGGCAAAACATGATTTTTTTTTTCAAATGCCGACGGCAAAACATGATAATTTTTCCTAATGCCTACGGCAATGCATGATAATTTTTCCTAATGCCTTTGGCAATGCATGATAATTTTTCCTAATGCCGACGGCAAAACATGATTATTAATTTTTCCTAATGCCGACGGCAAAACATGATTATTTTTTTCAAATGCCGACGGCAAAACATGATAATTTTTCCTAATGCCCACGGCAATGCATGATAATTTTTCCTAATGCCTTTGGCAATGCATGATAATTTTTCCTAATGCCGACGGCAAAACATGATTATTAATTTTTCCTAATGCCGACGGCAAAACGTGAAAGTTATTTTTTCTAATGCTAATGTAGGTGTTGCTAGACTGTGGGAATTTAAGGCTGACCGTGATTTGAGTGGGCGGCGTTGTTGCCGTAATATGTAACCATAGGAATTTGTGGATGTGTCTGTCTGTCTGTGAGAATTCAGGTGAAGGTTTGATTGGCAGGGGGCGGGGTGTAGTTGAGGTAGATCAATTGCGTGTGTACTTGTGTGTGAATGTGTGTGTATGTGTGTGTGTGTGTGTGTGTGTGTGTGTATGTTTGTAGGAATTTCAATGTGTGTATTTCTGTAGGAGTTTAAGGCTGATTGTGATTTATGAGGGGTGAGGTGTTCTAGTAATATGCAACCGGGGGAATCTGTGTGTTTATATGTCTGTAGGAGTTTAAGGCTGACCATGATTTGGGTGGGCAGGGTTGTTGACGTAATATGTAGCCATGGGGATTTGTGAATGTGTCTCTCTATAGTAGTTTAAGGTTGATCGTGATTTGAGGTGGGTGAGGATGTTGTTGAGGTAAATTGGTTATGCGTATGTATGTATGTATGTATTTTTGTAAGAATTTAAGATGATTGTGATTTATTAGGGGCGAGGTGTTCTTGTAATATGTAGCCGTGAGAATCTATGTGTATAGACGTCTGTAGAAGTTTAAGACTATCTGTAATTTCAGGTAGGTGAGAGTGTTGTGTTGTTGAGACTAATCTTATATATTGTATATGTATGTATGATCATGGGAATTTGTGTATGTATATCTGAGGGAGAATTTAAGGCTCGTCATGATTTGCAAAAGGTGGGGTGTTGTTGAAATTTTCTTGGATATTTCTTATATGAATTCTGCTATGTGTGTGTATTTGAGCTGGTATTTATATGTAGGTAGAAATAAATTGTTTTCAACATCGACATTTGGTACTATAAAATACTATCAGTAGTAGGGAACTCCCACTTCTGCCCCACAGTGGGTCGATTCGCTAACCTGGCAGGTCAAAATTATTTGATGGTTAGTCTATACGGTTTTGGGGATGCTGAGTTCGACAGAAATAATTAAAAAATTCTAGCTCAATTTGTTAAGAAATATGACAGAGTTTTGCTATTGCGAACTTCGGTAGTAGTAATTTTTCATGTAATATTTTCAATATTTAATTTTTCATATAATATTTTCAGTACTTTTAGAACAAGTTCTTAGCTATCCAGAAATCCTTTTATTTTCTTGATATTGAAATGCTAATATTTATGGTTTTAGTCCAGATAAATTAAGCATTCATTTCACTGTGCACCCCCAAATTGTTAAATTTGGGTAATTAAAATTTTAAAATTGTTAAATTCTTGGAAATTTGTGTTTTTTGTTTACATTAGGAGTTTTTGTTTACATTAAGTGTATGTCTGTCTGTTCGTCTGTCGGTCTGTCTGCCTGATTGTAGATGTTTGCGTGTGGAATATTTTGTGTGAATGTATTAAGGCGGTTCATAGTTTGGCGGTTTTTATGTGTGTGTATATACAGACGAGGAAAATCATGAAAATGATTTTTCCTAATACCAATGGTGAAATAGTGATTACTAATTTTTCCTAATGCCTACGGCAATGCATGATAATTTTTCCTAATGCCGGGCAATACATGAACATTGTTTTTTCAAATGCCGACGGGAGAATGATTTTTCCTAATGACGACGGGAAAACGTGAAAGTTATTTTTTCTAATGCTAATGTAGGTGTTGCTAGACTGTGGGAGTTTAAGGCTGACCGTGATTTGAGTGGGTGGCGTTGTTGCCGTAATATGTAACCATAGGAATTTGCGGATGTGTCTGTCTGTCTGTGAGAATTTAGGTGAGGGTTTGATTGGAAGGGGCGGGGTGTAGTTGAGGTAGATCGATTGCGTGTGTATGTGTGTGTGTGTGTGTGTGTGTGTGTGTGTGTGTGTATGTGTGTGTGTGTATGTGTGTGTGTGTGTGTGTGTGTGTGTGTGTGTGTGTGTGTGTGTATGTGTGTGTATGTGTGTGTGTGTGTGTGTGTATGTTTGTAGGAATTTCAATGTGTGTATTTCTGTAGGAGCTTAGGGCTGATTGTGATTTATGAGGGGTGAGGTGTTCCAGTAATATTCAACCGGGGGAATCTGTGTGTTTGTATGTCTGTAGGAGTTTAAGGCTGACCATGACTTGGGTGGGCAGGGTTGTTGACGTAATATGTATCCATGGGGATTTGTGGATGTGTCTGTCTACAGTAGTTTAAGGCTGATCGTGATTTGAGGTAGGTGAGGATGCTGTTGAGGTAAATTGGTTATGTGTATGTATGTATGTATGTATTTTTGTAAGAATTTAAGATGATTGTGATTTATTAGGGGCGAGGTGTTCTTGTAATATGTAGCCGTGAGAATCTATGTGTATAGACGTATGTAGAAGTTTAAGACTATCTGTAATTTCAGGTAGGTGAGAGTGTTGTGTTGTTGAGATTAATCTTATATATTGTATATGTATGTATGTATGATCATGGGAATTTGTGTATATATATCTGAGGGAGAATTTAAGGCTCGTCATGATTTGCAAAAGGTGGGGTGTTGTTGAAATTTTCTTGGATATTTCTTATATGAATTCTGCTATGTGTGTGTATTTGAGCTGGTATTTATATGTAGGTAGAAATAAATTGTTTTCAATATCGATATTTGGTACTATAAAATACTATCATATATTTGGACTTCCCTATTCCTAGTATGTTTTTATACTTACGATTGCTTTATATTTTCTCATGCTTAAATTTGTCTCGCGTTAAAGTTTGTCTGTGTGAAATTTGTTTATATTACAGATTTTGTTTATTTAACTACATCCGTCTTCTTTGACTGAAAGAGTTTTCTGCACACAGAGAAAAACCAACTTGGAATCAGTAAAAACCATGCTGAATTAATAAAAACCATTAACAAAGGTTTAGACATATTGAAATTTCTTATTTCAATATGGACAAAATATTAATTTACAGTATTCATTTATTAAACTCATTAGTTTGTAGATATCTCAATATACATTTTCTATTATATTAAAAATTATTGAATTAATGTGACGAATTCTTATTTTTAAGCTGCAGATTTTCCCTGAGTGTATGGATTGTTTATATTTGCATTGTGCTTTAACTAAACGACGCTTCATATATTTTCATGATGTAGATCTAATAAATACTTAAGCATTGATAAGAAATTTGATATGTATACATACATATCTACAAATTGATTTTATGTATGTATGTTTGTATGTATGTATGTACATATATATGTACATACAAATAAGTGTTTAACTCAATCTTTGAATACATTTTTTATTTTATTTTTTGTCATGTGATGTCTGTTGTTGGTGAAATTAAAAACATTTTAATTTTTATCTGCGTTTACTTAAAAGTTTGTGAGGATTTTCTGTTTTAAGTAAAACTGAATTCCTGAAGATATGTACTTACATACTCTATAGTAATAGTAACTATAATAGAAATATTTCTTATACTTAATTTACAGTTTTTTTAAGTTGATGCAATGTTAGTTAGTCAAAGTTTGACATTTTTAGGGTATAAAATTTTTTCTAACTATAGCCTTCTACATTTATTTTGGAAAACTTGCTTTGTTTTATATTGTAATCTGATCTGAAAATCAGATCAGGTCCTGATAAGCTGATCTGATAACCAGACCAGCTCCTGATAAGCTGATCTGAAAACCAGACCAGCTCCTGACAAGCTGATCTGATAACCAGACCAGCTCCTGATAAGCTGATCTGAAAACCAGACCAGCTCCTGATAAGCTGATCTAAAAACCAGACCAGCTCCTGATAAGCTGATCTGAAAACCAGATCAGGTCCTGATAAGCTGATCTGATAACCAGACCAGCTCCTGATAAGCTGATCTTATAACCAGACCAGCTCCTGATAAGCTGATCTGATAACCAGACCAGCTCCTGATAAGCTGATCTGATAACTAGATCAGCTCCTGATAAGCTGATCTGAAAACCAGATCAGCTCCTGATAAGCTGATCTAGTAGCCGATACCTGAATTTGCTGTTAGCAAACATGGATGAGAAAGTTTTAAAGCATTTGGTGTTGACAACAAATGTGATTAAGAAAAAGCTTCGTAGTATAAAAACTAGTGAAATAGATACAAATGAACAACTAAGAGATGCATTTAAACCTATAACAGAAGAATTCATAAATAGTTCTAAAAATATTAAAAGAATTCTTATGAAAGAAAAAAGTAAAATCAAGACAGAAGTTGAAAATATACAAGTTGAAAGCATGAGAAACCATCAGTCAAGATAGAGACAAGTACACCAAAGAAACTAGCAGAAGAAACAATATTTGATAATACCATCTTATTTAATGATGCTAATACTGAGAATGATGATGACGATGATTTGTACTCAAAGACTTCCAATTCCGAAGACTTATCAGTATTGGAAGAAAGAAATGAATTAGATATAAACTAATGGTGATAGTAACCTCAAACTGAATGAAGATAAAATACAAGTTGATGGTCAAATATGGGCTCTAACACTAGGACTATTTTCTCTAATGTTTGATAAAATACCAAAAAATTATGATAAATTTGAACTCGAAATCTATAAAAAGATTTTAATTACTACTAATGTATGCATACAGAATCATACAGAATCTGACGGAGAACGATGATATAAGTTAATTTTTCTGGAAACTGAAATCGACAAACTAAAGAACAAATTAATAATATAGCTTAAGGCATTGATATAATTCAAGAATATATTCAAATGCATATTGGTGGACTACAACGTGAAATAAAATTAGAGAAGGAAGAGAGTTATAAAATTGAAAAGCAATTCTAAAAATTAAATAATTAAAAATAAATTGAAGTTGCACGATTAAATATATAGATTAGAAAATTAACTACATGTTAGTATAAATAGCTGAAAGTGCAACATGTAGATCACCACACTATCGAGAAAATCTGTAAAACAACTCAATGTCTTTAAAAAGAAATTTAGTAAACGAACTCCATATTAAAACTCGAAAATTGTTTGTGCTTGTAGGGATGCAATGACAGGAATATATGAAGTTTTATGGAGCTAAGTTAGGTGAAATGGAGAACTATTCTACAGAAAATAGAAATTGTTGATTTTTGAAGACTGTAATTGACACATTCTCAAATTGTAGTACAGCTGAAAATAAAAGCTGCACTCCAAAAACCAAGGAATGGAAAATATTTTTGAAGTGGTACGGGTACCAAAACAAACTTACAAACAGATGATTCTAAGGAATTTTTTAATAAATACTTTGGAAAACTCATACATAAATAGAAGATTAAACATTACTTAATATGAAAGCATCAAGTACAATGATTTAATTGAGCATTAAAAGGAATGATGTGAAAAGAATAAGCTTTAATGGTTCATATAAAAGGATTGGTATACATATATGTATAAAGAATTATTTAGTGCATAAAATAGAAAAATTTATCTCACCATTAAAATGTTTACGATTAAAGTTAACTCAACAAATGAGAAAAAGCTGCTTAATACAGTATAAAGTAATTTGAAGAATGAATGTTGAATTTAATAAAAATAAAAATTAAATTAAAACGAAAAATCTAGTTTTTTGTAGGATTGAATAGGAATGATGGGTCTTAAGAAAGGTAATTAACTACATGTAGTGGAATTAGATAATTAGCTAAATGTAGTGTAATTCTCTAAACTTGTTGGTCTGAATGAAATTTGCTAAAACTTCAGTGTTTAAAATAAACTATAACATAGTGCAATATTCAGCAGCACATCATATTATCACTTTTTATAAAGTTGTATGTACATTTTCCCATCGAAAGCGCTAGAACGCAAAATTTTACAATATGAAAATGGGATTATTATAGAAGATCTTCGCTCTATTTATTTCTTTAGCTCTCAGATCTTTAGAAAATATAGATAAACTACGGAATTTGGACTTTGATATCCAATCTTTAAGAATGTACATGTGTATGAATAAGTATCAAACAAACTTAGTGAATGAATATACGCTTCAACTAGAATCATGCTGAAGCATGCATACTGCAAACAGATCTTACTTTATATCTGTATCTGTATGAGTATTAAATAAATTTACAGAAAAAAAAATGAAAGCATGGCGAAGCATGAACAATTTAAAAAAAAAAATCCTCACGTCATACAATTTTGTAAGCAAAGAAATTTTATGGTTGATGGTGATTATGACATTTTTTAAGTGAATAATAATTACATATGAATGCGATAGGCGTCAGCCAGCAAACCTCATGTAGAAATACCTACTTGAAGCAAAAAAATTCTCCCAAACATATATATTTCATTGTTTCTAACACTTTATGAAAACACCAACGGTGAATTGCTGGTAGAGGAAACTGAGTTATTTGAGATCGATTTGCTACAATAGTTGTATATTAAGCATGCATTTCTTTGTAAGTAAACTAATTTCTACATACCTAATGTATATACCCAGCAAAAAATTAGACAAAAATACTCTATTCCAATTAGTAAAATCTGAAAAAAGGAGTGGCACATTAGATGAAAAAAAAATAAATAAAAATATAGACTGACTGACCAACTAATACGTACACTCTGTCCGATGGGAACACAAAACACACTTAAACATTTCAGAAATATATACAAAATACGCTGAACTTTAGTAAAATTAAAAAAAAAATCATATAGGACAACAAATAAAAGTGATAGGTGCTCGCCCTTCATAAAACAAACATATATGTACCTTATTAATGTAAAAATATTATCAGTATAAAGCAACAGAAATTTTGTCACACAAAGTCATCTTGTATCCTAGAGTGAAACATATTTGTTCATTATGATTTAACTAATTTAAAAGTACATTTAAATTTAGTCTCATATCTGTACTTCTTAACATAAAAATTAAAAGTAAATGTTATCCAATTCTATATATGAAAGAATCTCCAGCGCTTCTAACTGCATCAGAGTTTAAGAAAAAAGCTCCTTTTATTCAATTGAATAAAATTTTAATTTGAAGCAGTAAGCAAATACATCAGCTTACTGCATTCTTATTCATAATCGTATAATAGAATATATAACCACTAAAGGACAAAGTCTAAAAGTCTTATAAATTAAGAAATATAGAAAATAACATAATTTTTATAAACGCGTAAAGTTTCAAAAGTAATTCAAATGATTTCATCGCAAAAAACAAACAAAAAGCAGCGATTGTTTTCAACAATTATGAAAATAATAATTACAATATAAAACTCCCTTTTGATTTCCAATGTTTATCACTGAAAAATAAAAAATAAGTAAGTTAACTAACAACAAAAAAACTATCAGTACCTAAGCTGGAGTGCCGGATCAGTTTCATTTAAAAATGTTTATACATTTTTAAAAAGCAAAGCAAGCTTTCCAAAATAAATGTAGAAGGCTATAGCTAGAAAAAATTTTATACCCTAAAAATGTCAAACTTTGACTAACTAACATTGCATCAACTTAAAAAAACTGTAAATTAAGTATAAGAAATATTTCTATTATAGTTACTATTACTATAGAGTATGTAAGTACATATCTTCAGGAATTCAGTTTTACTTAAAACAGAAAATCCTCACAAACTTTTAAGTAAACGCAGATAAAAATTAAAATGTTTTTAATTTCACCAACAACAGACATCACATGACAAAAAATAAAATAAAAAATGTATTCAAAGATTGAGTTAAACACTTATTTGTATGTACATATATATGTACATACATACATACAAACATACATACATAAAATCAATTTGTAGATATGTATGTATACATATCAAATTTCTTATCAATGCTTAAGTATTTATTAGATCTACATCATGAAAATATATGAAGCGTCGTTTAGTTAAAGCACAATGCAAATATAAACAATCCATACACTCAGGGAAAATCTGCAGCTTAAAAATAAGAATTCGTCACATTAATTCAATAATTTTTAATATAATAGAAAATGTATATTGAGATATCTACAAACTAATGAGTTTAATAAATGAATACTGTAAATTAATATTTTGTCCATATTGAAATAAGAAATTTCAATATGTCTAAACCTTTGTTAATGGTTCTTATTAATTCAGCATGGTTTTTACTGATTCCAAGTTGGTTTTTCTCTGTGTGCAGAAAACTCTTTCAGTCAAAGAAGACGGATGTAGTTAAATAAACAAAATCTGTAATATAAACAAATTTCACACAGACAAACTTTAACGCGAGACAAATTTAAGCATGAGAAAATATAAAGCAATCGTAAGTATAAAAACATACTAGGAATAGGGAAGTCCAAATATATGATAGTATTTTATAGTACCAAATGTCGATATTGAAAACAATTTATTTCTACCTACATATAAATACCAGCTCAAATACACACACATAGCAGAATTCATATAAGAAATATCCAAGAAAATTTCAACAACACCCCACCTTTTGCAAATCATGACGAGCCTTAAATTCTCCCTCAGATATATATACACAAATTCCCATGATCATACATACATACATATACAATATATAAGATTAATCTCAACAACACAACACTCTCACCTACCTGAAATTACAGATAGTCTTAAACTTCTACATACGTCTATACACATAGATTCTCACGGCTACATATTACAAGAACACCTCGCCCCTAATAAATCACAATCATCTTAAATTCTTACAAAAATACATACATACATACATACACATAACCAATTTACCTCAACAGCATCCTCACCTACCTCAAATCACGATCAGCCTTAAACTACTGTAGACAGACACATCCACAAATCCCCATGGATACATATTACGTCAACAACCCTGCCCACCCAAGTCATGGTCAGCCTTAAACTCCTACAGACATACAAACACACAGATTCCCCCGGTTGAATATTACTGGAACACCTCACCCCTCATAAATCACAATCAGCCCTAAGCTCCTACAGAAATACACACATTGCAATTCCTACAAACATACACACACACACACACACACACACACACATACACACACACACACACACATACACACACACACACACACACACACACACACATACACACGCAATCGATCTACCTCAACTACACCCCGCCCCTTCCAATCAAACCCTCACCTAAATTCTCACAGACAGACAGACACATCCGCAAATTCCTATGGTTACATATTACGGCAACAACGCCACCCACTCAAATCACGGTCAGCCTTAAACTCCCACAGTCTAGCAACACCTACATTAGCATTAGAAAAAATAACTTTCACGTTTTCCCGTCGTCATTAGGAAAAATCATTCTCCCGTCGGCATTTGAAAAAACAATGTTCATGTATTGCCCGGCATTAGGAAAAATTATCATGCATTGCCGTAGGCATTAGGAAAAATTAGTAATCACTATTTCACCATTGGTATTAGGAAAAATCATTTTCATGATTTTCCTCGTCTGTATATACACACACATAAAAACCGCCAAACTATGAACCGCCTTAATACATTCACACAAAATATTCCACACGCAAACATCTACAATCAGGCAGACAGACCGACAGACGAACAGACAGACATACACTTAATGTAAACAAAAACTCCTAATGTAAACAAAAAACACAAATTTCCAAGAATTTAACAATTTTAAAATTTTAATTACCCAAATTTAACAATTTGGGGGTGCACAGTGGAATGAATGCTTAATTTATCTGGACTAAAACCATAAATATTAGCATTTCAATATCAAGAAAATAAAAGGATTTCTGGATAGCTAAGAACTTGTTCTAAAAGTACTGAAAATATTATATGAAAAATTAAATATTGAAAATATTACATGAAAAATTACTACTACCGAAGTTCGCAATAGCAAAACTCTGTCATATTTCTTAAGAAATTGAGCTAGAATTTTTTAATTATTTCTGTCGAACTCAGCATCCCCAAAACCGTATAGACTAACCATCAAATAATTTTGACCTGCCAGGTTAGCGAATCGACCCACTGTGGGGCAGAAGTGGGAGTTCCCTACTACTACTATCATATATCTGGACTTCCCTAATCCTAGTATGCTTTTATACTTACGATTGCTTTATATTTTCTCATGCTTAAATTTGTCTCGCGTTGAAGTCGGTCTGTGTGAAATTTGTTTATATTACAGATTTTGTTTATTTAACTATATACATTCGTCTTCTTTGACTGAAAGAGTTATCTACACACAGAGAAAAACCAACTTGAAATCAGTAAGAACCATGCTGAATTAATAAGAACCATTAGCGAAGGTTTAGTCATATTGAAATTTCTTATTTCAATATGGACAAAATATTAATTTACAGTATTCATTTATTAAACTCATTAGTTTGTAGATATCTCAATATACATTTTCCATTATATTAAAAATTATTGAATTAATGTGATGAATTCTTATTTTTAAGCTGCAGATTTTCCCTGAGTGTATGGATTGTTTATATTTGCATTGTGCTTTAACTAAACGACGCTTCATATATTTTCATGATGTAGATCTAATAAATACTTAAGCATTTATAAGAAATTTGATATGTATACATACATATCTACAAATTGATTTTATGTGTGTATGTATGTATGTATGTATGTACATATATATGTACATACAAATAAGTGTTCAACTCAATCTTTGAATACATTTTTTATTTTATTTTTTGTCATGTGATGTCTGTTGTTGGTGAAATTAAAAACATTTTAATTTTTATCTGCGTTTACTTAAAAGTTTGTGAGGATTTTCTGTTTTAAGTAAAACTGAATTCTTGAAGATATGTACTTACATACTCTATAGTAATAGTAACTATAATAGAAATATTTCTTATACTTAATTTACAGTTTTTTAAAGTATAGGGTATAAAATGTTTTCTAGCTATAGCCTTCTACATTTATTTTGGAAAACTTGCTTTGCTTTTTAAAAATGTATAAACATTTTTAAATGAAACTGATCCGGCACTCCAGCTTAGGTACTGATAGTTTTTTTTGTTGTTAGTTAACTTACTTATTTTTTATTTTTTATTGATAAACATTGGAAATCAAAAGGGAGTTTTATATTGTAATTATTATTTTCATAATTGTTGAAAACAATCGCTGCTTTTTGTTTGTTTTTTGCGATGAAATCATTTGAATTACTTTTGCAACTTTACGCGTTTATAAAAATTATGTTATTTTCTATATTTCTTAATTTATAAGACTTTTAGACTTTGTCCTTTAGGGGTTATATATTCTATTATACGATTATGAATAAGAATGCAGTAAGCTGATGTATTTGCTTACTGCTTCAAATTAAAATTTTATTAAATTGAATAAAAGGAGTTTTTTTTCTTAAACTCTGATGCAGTTAGAAGCGCTGGAGATTCTTTCATATAACAGCTTTTTTGAAATTTTTGATACATAGTATAATATAGAATTGGATAACATTTATTTTTAATTTTTATGTTAAGAAGTACGGGTATGAGACTGAATTTAAATGTACTTTTAAATTAGTTAAATCATAATGAACAAACATATTTTCTTCTTTAATAGCGATCAACAGAAAACGAACTCGTTTTCATATAATTTAGGTATACCCTATCGACGGCTCCTCTAGGATACAAGATGACTTTGTATGACGAAATTTCTGTTGCTTTATACTGATAATATGTTTACATTAATAAGATACATATACATATGTTTATTTTATGAACGGTGAGCACCTATGGCTTTTATTTAATGTTCTATATGACTTTTTTTTCATTTTATTAAAGTTCAGCGTATTGTATATATATTTCTGAAATGTTTAAGTGTGTTTTGTGTAGCCATCGGGCAGAGTGTACGTATTAGTTGGTCAGTCAGTCTCTATTTTTATTTATTTTTTTTCTTCTAATGTGCCACTCCTTTTTCAGATTTTACTACTTGGAATAGAGAATTTTTGTCTAATTTTTTGGTGGGTATATACATTAGGTATGTAGAAATTAGTTTAGATACAAAGAAATTCATGTTTAATATACAACTATTGTATCAAATCGATCTCAAATAACTCAGTTACCTCTACCAGCAATTCACCGTTGGTGTATTCATAAAGTGTTAGAAACAATGAAATATCTATGTTTTGAGAGAATTTTTCCCCTCAAGTATTTCTACATGAGGTTTGAGGGGTCAGTCACTGTCGCATTCATATGTAATGATTATTCACTTAAAAAACGTCATCATCACCATCAATCATCTCCGTATACAATACATTCATGAGTTGGGTTTATCCAGATACAATTGCTGTCTCATCACCTTCTAACAGCTTTATATATTTTGCTAGTATGCATGCCTTAGCATGCTTCTATCGATAGTGACGTAAGAGTCCGAGATGTAGAGTGTTACAATTAAAAATCTTTACTATTAGAATATACCAGTTCGCTCTTTTGAATTTTTACAAAGTAGATACATATGTATGTATTTCATTGACCACAAAATCATAAAATTTCTTTGCTTACAAAATTGTATGACGTGAGGATTTTTTTTTTTTTTTAAATTATACATGCTTCGGCATGCTTTCATTTTTTTTTCTATAAATTTATGTAATGCTCATACAGATACAGATATAAAGTAAGATCTGTTTACTGTACATTTTAAAATTTATGCATGCTTCAGCATGATTCTAGTTGAAGCGTATATTCATTCACTAAGTTTGTTTGATACTTATTCATACACATGTACATTCTTAAAGATTGGATATCAAAGTCCAATTTCCGTAGTTTATCTATATTTTCTAAAGATCTGATAGCTAAAGAAATAAATAGAGTGAAGATCTTCTATAATAATCCCATTTTCATATTGTAAAATTTTGCGTGCTAGCGCTTTCGATGGGAAAATATACATACAACTTTATAAAAAGTGATAATATGATGTGCTGCTGAATATTGCACTATGTTATAGTTCATTTTAAACACTGAAGTTTTAGCAATATTTCATTCCGACCAGAATTCCACTACATTTAGTTAATTATCTTTCTTAAGACTCATCATTCCTAATCAATCCTGCAAAAACAACACAAACTAGATTTTTCGTTTTAATTTTATTTTTTTTAAATTCAACATTCATTCTTCAAATTACTTTATACTATATTAAGTAGCTTTTCCTCATTTGTTGAGTTGACTTTAATAGGAGACATTTTAATGGTACGATGAACTTTTCTATTGCATGCATTGAGTAAATCTTTATACATACCAATCCACTTATATGAACCATTAAAGCTAATTCTTTTCACATCATACCTTTCAATGATCTATTAAATCATTCTAATATTGATGCTTTCATATTAAGTAATCTTTAATCTTCTATTTATGTATGAGTTTTCCCAAGTATTTATTAAAAAATTCTTTAGAATCATCTGTTTGTAAGTTTTTTGGTACCCATACCACTTCAAAAATATTTTCCATTGCCTTGGTTTTTAGAGTGCAGCTTTTATTTTCAGCTGTACTTTGAGAATGTGTCAATTACAGTCTTCAAAAATCAACAATTTCTATTTTCTGTAGAATAGTTCTACATTTCACCTAACTTAGCTCCATAAAACATCATATATTCCTGTCATTACATCTCTACAAGCACAAACAGTTGTTGAAATTTAATATGGACTTCGTTAACTAAATTCCTTTTTAAAGACATTGAATTGTTTCACAGATTTTTTCGAAAGTGTTGTGATCTACATCTTGCACTTTCAGCTATTTATACTAACATGTAGTTAATTTTCTAATCTATATATTTAACCGTAAACTCTTCAATTTGTTTTTAATTATTTACTTTTTAGAATTGCTTTTTCAATTTTATAACTGTCTTCTTTCTCTAATTTTATTTCACGTTGTAGTTCCTCAATTTGCATTTAAATATATTCTTGAATATTAATGCTTTAAGCTATATTATTAATTTGTCTTGTATTTTATCTTCATTCAGTTTAATGTAACTATCAACAATAGTCTGTATCTAATTCATTTATGCCTTCCAATACTGATAAGTCAGTATAAATGTCTTCAGAATTGGAAGTCTATGAGTAAAATCATCGTCATCATCATTCTCAGTATTAGCATCATTAAATATGATGGTATTATCAAATATTGTTCCTTCTACTAGTTTCTTTTGGGGTACTTGTCTATATCTTGAGTGAAGGTTTCTCAGGCTTTAAACTTGTATATTTTCAACTTCTGTCTTGATTTTACTTTCTTCTTTCATAAGAATTCTTTTAATATTTTTAGAACTATTTATGAATTCTTCTGCTATAGGTTTAAATGTATCTTTTAGTTGTTCACTTGTATCTATTTCACCAGTTTTTATACTACGAAGCTTTTTCTGCAAAACATTTCTTGTCAACACCAACTGTTTTAAAATTTTCTCATCCAGGGCAAATAACAGGTATCAGCAATCATATCAGCTTTTCAGGAGCTGGTCTGGTTTTCAGATCAGCTTTTCAGGACCTGGTCTGGTTTTCAGATCAGCTTATCAGGACCTGGTCTGGTTTTCAGATCAGCTTTTCAGGACCTGGTCTGGTTTTCAGATCAGCTTTTCAGGACCTGGTCTGGTTTTCAGATCAGCTTTTCAGGACCTGGTCTGGTTTTCAGATCAGCTTATCAGGACCTGGTCTGGTTTTCAGATCAGCTTATCAGGAGCTGGTCTGGTTTTCAGATCAGCTTATCAGGAGCTGGTCTGGTTATCAGATCAGCTTATCAGGAGCTGGTCTGGTTTTCAGATCAGCTTATCAGGAGCTGATCTGATTTTTAGATCAGCTTATCAGGTAACAGATCAGGCTATCAGGAGCTATTCAGATTTTCATTTCAAGATATCTGAGTTAGATTTAGTTATCAGTGTACAAGTAGCTAGCCATTTATAACATTTATATACATGAAGTTTAAAGTCAGATGAAATACGAAAAAGTAAAGTTTTATCTAGTAAAATTATTTTCTATAACGATCATCGTTTAATTCACTATCTTTGCTTATAATCAAAAATCCATATTTATCCTTTCAACATGCTTTTTATTTTTCTCACCTAACTTAAACATTAAATATACATTATGATGATCTCTTATTAAATGTTTGGTGATTCTGGTGTAAGTTTTACATAAGTAGAATGAATCAACATTCTTATCTCTCCCCATACAAAAATATGCTTCCCACACGCATCATCGTTAAATATCATATTGGAATTACTTTGGACTGAAATAACAGATTCACTATCGGTAAATTTTGTAATATATTATTATTTTAATTGATGTAATTAATTTCTTCAGATATTTATATCTTAGGTGATATAAAGATTTTGAGTATAAATAAATGTTCTCAAAATTTAAGTCCATTAGGACTTTCTAGCAAGCCAATCATAGCGTTTTTTTTTCGTAATTTGACAGGTCAACTATTGTTGCACGAATAGAATTTGATATAAAGGAACTATGATTTATTTTTGAACTATCGTTCGATGAATCATCAATATTTCGTACCAAGGTATTTTAGGTTGTTTTACTAACCGCATTTATGTAGCTAAATACATTTTATAAATATTATCTCTTATTATAAAAAAATAAACTAATACAGCTATACCATATCAGAAAATATTTTCTGAAATCGTATAGCTGCATTAGTTTATTTTTTCTATAATAAGAGATAATGATCCACACTCATAATCAAAACAGCATAAAAATATCCTTTTTTTGACTATGAGTATGCATCAATATTTATGAAATGCGTTTAGTTACAAAAATGTGGTTAGTAAAACAAAGTATATTTTAACAGCCTTATTTATAACACTTATTAGGGCTTTATAAAGACTTTTTAAGAAAAAATTTTTATAAAAAATTTGTTTTAAAAAGCCTTTCCAAAGCCTTAATAAGTATTATAAATAAGGCTGTAAGAGTTTAAAATCAGTATTTTTTATGATAATACTGATTTGAAACTCTTAAAATATTCTTTGTTTTGACTATGAGTAGGGGCCATTATCTCTTATTATAGGACAAATAAAATAATATAGCTATACGATTTCAGAAAATATTTTCTGATATCGTATAGCTACATTATTTAATTTTTCTATAATAAGAGATAATATTTATGAAATACATTTCATAAATATTGGCGCATACTCATAGTAAAAATAAAATAATAAAAAATAATAAAAATAAAAATACCTTGGTACGAAATATTGATGAATCATCAAAATTTCATACCATCCTATATTTATGTTGTTTTACTAATCGCATTTTGTAAATAAATGCATTTCATAAACATTATCTATTATTATAGAAAGAATCAAATAGTATGGTTATATGATATTAGAAAACATGATTTCTGATATCATATAATCATACTATTTGATTCTTTCTATAATAAGAGATAATGACTCATACTCATAGTCAAAACAAAGGATATTTATATGCTGTTTTGATTATGAGTATGCGTCAATATTTATGAAATGCATTTAGTTATAAAATGCGGTTAGTAAAACAAAGTATATTTTAAGTGTTTAAAACCACCATTTTATGGTAATACCGGTTTTAAACACTTAAAGCATACTTTGTTTTGACTATGAGCATGAGCTGATATTTATGAAATGGATTTTATAAATATTGACTCATACTCTTAGTCAAAACAACATAAATAATTCTTGGTACGAAATATTGATGAATCATCGAATGATAGTTCAAAAATAAATCATAGTTCCTTTATATCAAATTCTATTCGTGCAACAATAGTTGACCTGTCAAATTGCGAAAAAAAAA
The DNA here is from genome assembly GCA_949987645.1 of Tachina grossa. Classification (NCBI taxonomy): domain Eukaryota; kingdom Metazoa; phylum Arthropoda; class Insecta; order Diptera; family Tachinidae; genus Tachina; species Tachina grossa. Next base: position 145,815 of record CATLJX010000051.1, read on the forward strand.
CGCCATGATTGGCTTGCTAGAAAGTCCTAATAGACTTAAATTTTGAGAACATTTATTTATACTCAAAATCTTTATATCACCCCAGATATAAATATCTGAAGAAATTAATTACATCAATTAAAATAATAATATATTACAAAATTTACCGATAGTGAATCTGTTATTTCAGTCCAAAGTAATTCTAATATGATATTTAACGATGATGCGTATGGGAAGCATATTTTTGTATGGGGAGAGATAAGAATGTTGATTCATTCTACTTATGTAAAACTTACACCAGAATCACCAAACATTTAATAAGAGATCATCATAATGTATATTTAATGTTTAAGTTAGGTGAGAAAAATAAAAAGCATGTTGAAAGGATAAATATGGATTTTTGATTATAAGCAAAGATAGTGAATTAAACGATGATCGTTATAGAAAATAATTTTACTAGATAAAACTTTACTTTTTCGTATTTCATCTGACTTTAAACTTCATGTATATAAATGTTATAAATGGCTAGCTACTTGTACACTGATGACTAAATCTGACTCAGATATCTTGAAATGAAAATCTGAACAGCTCCTGATAGCCTGATCTGTTACCTGATAAGCTGATCTAAAAATCAGATCAGCTCCTGATAAGCTGATCTGAAAACCAGACCAGCTCCTGATAAGCTGATCTGATAACCAGACCAGCTCCTGATAAGCTGATCTGAAAACCAGACCAGCTCCTGATAAGCTGATCTGAAAACCAGACCAGCTCCTGATAAGCTGATCTGAAAACCAGACCAGGTTCTGATAAGCTGATCTGAAAACCAGACCAGGTCCTGAAAAGCTGATCTGAAAACCAGACCAGGTCCTGAAAAGCTGATCTGAAAACCAGACCAGCTCCTGAAAAGCTGATATGATTGCTGATACCTGTTATTTGCCCTGGATGAGAAAATTTTAAAACAGTTGGTGTTGACAAGAAATGTGTTGAAGAAAAAGCTTCGTAGTATAAAAACTGGTGAAATAGATACAAGTGAACAACTAAAAGATACATTTAAACCTATAGCAGAAGAATTCATAAATAGTTCTAAAAATATTAAAAGAATTCTTATGAAAGAAGAAAGTAAAATCAAGACAGAAGTTGAAAATATACAAGTTTAAAGCCTGAGAAACCTCCACTCAAGATATAGACAAGTACCCCAAAAGAAACTAGTAGAAGGAACAATATTTGATAATACCATCATATTTAATGATGCTAATACTGAGAATGATGATGACGATGATTTTACGCATAGACTTCCAATTCTGAAGACATTAATACTGACTTATCAGTATTGGAAGGCATAAATGAATTAGATACAAACTATTGTTGATAGTTACATTAAACTGAATGAAGATAAAATACAAGACAAATTAATAATATAGCTTAAAGCATTAATATTCAAGAATATATTTAAATGCAAATTGAGGAACTACAACGTGAAATAAAATTAGAGAAAGAAGACAGTTATAAAATTGAAAAAGCAATTCTAAAAACTAAATAATTAAAAACAAATTGAAGAGTTTACGGTTAAATATATAGATTAGAAAATTAACTACATGTTAGTATAAATAGCTGAAAGTGCAAGATGTAGATCACAACACTTTCGAAAAAATCTGTGAAACAATTCAATGTCTTTAAAAAGGAATTTAGTTAACGAAGTCCATATTAAATTTCAACAACTGTTTGTGCTTGTAGAGATGTAATGACAGGAATATATGATGTTTTATGGAGCTAAGTTAGGTGAAATGTAGAACTATTCTACAGAAAATAGAAATTGTTGATTTTTGAAGACTGTAATTGACACATTCTCAAAGTACAGCTGAAAATAAAAGCTGCACTCTAAAAACCAAGGCAATGGAAAATATTTTTGAAGTGGTACGGGTACCAAAAAACTTACAAACAGACGATTCTAAAGAATTTTTGAATAAATACTTGGGAAAACTCATACATAAATAGAAGATTAAACATTACTTAATATGAAAGCATCAATATTAGAATGATTTAATAGATCATTGAAAGGTATGATGTGAAAAGAATTAGCTTTAATGGTTCATATAAGTGGATTGGTATGTATAAAGATTTACTCAATGCATGCAATAGAAAAGTTCATCGTACCATTAAAATGTCTCCTATTAAAGTCAACTCAACAAATGAGGAAAAGCTACTTAATATAGTATAAAGTAATTTGAAGAATGAATGTTGAATTTAATAAAAATAAAATTAAAACGAAAAATCTAGTTTGTGTCGTTTTTTGTAGGATTGATTAGGAATGATGGGTCTTAAGAAAGATAATTAACTAAATGTAGTGGAATTCTCTAAACTTGTTGGTCTGAATGAAATATTGCTAAAACTTCAGTGTTTAAAATGAACTATAACATAGTGCAATATTCAGCAGCACATCATATTATCACTTTTTATAAAGTTGTATGTATATTTTCCCATCGAAAGCGCTAGCACGCAAAATTTTACAATATGACAATGGGATTATTATAGAAGATCTTCACTCTATTTATTTCTTTAGCTATCAGATCTTTAGAAAATATAGATAAACTACGGAAATTGGACTTTGATATCCAATCTTTAAGAATGTACATGTGTATGAATAAGTATCAAACAAACTTAGTGAATGAATATACGCTTCAACTAGAATCATGCTGAAGCATGCATAAATTTTAAAATGTACAGTAAACAGATCTTACTTTATATCTGTATCTGTATGAGTATTACATAAATTTATAGAAAAAAAAAATGAAAGCATGCCGAAGCATGTATAATTTCAAAAAAAAAAAAAAAAAAAAAAAATCCTCACGTCATACAATTTTGTAAGCAAAGAAATTTTATGATTTTGTGGTCAATGAAATACATACATATGTATCTACTTTGCAAAAATTCAAAAGAGCGAACTGGTAAATTCTAATAGCAAAGATTTTTAATTGTAACACTACTACATCTCGGACTCTTACGTCACTATCGATAGAAGCATGCTAAGGCATGCATACTAGCGAAATATATAAAGCTGTTAGAAGGTGATGAGACAGCAATTGTATCTGGATCAACCCAACTCATGAATGTATTGTATACGGAGATGATTGATGGTGATGATGACGTTTTTTAAGTGAATAATCATTACATATGAATGCGACAGTGATTGACCCCTCAAACCTCATGTAGAAATACTTGAGGGGAAAAATTCTCTCAAAACATAGATATTTCATTGTTTCTAACACTTTATGAATACACCAACGGTGAATTGCTGGTAGAGGTAACTGAGTTATTTGAGATCGATTTGATACAATAGTTGTATATTAAGCATGCATTTCTTTGTATCTAAACTAATTTCTACATACCTAATGTATATACCCACCAAAAAATTAGACAAAAATTCTCTATTCCAAGTAGTAAAATCTGAAAAAGGAGTGGCACATTAGAAGAAAAAAAAAATAAATAAAAATAGAGACTGACTGACCAACTAATACGTACACTCTGCCCGATGGGCACACAAAACACACTTAAACATTTCAGAAATATATATACAATACGCTGAACTTTAATAAAATGAAAAAAAAAGTCATATAGAACATTAAATAAAAGCCATAGGTGCTCACCGTTCATAAAATAAACATATGTATATGTATCTTATTAATGTAAACATATTATCAGTATAAAGCAACAGAAATTTCGTCATACAAAGTCATCTTGTATCCTAGAGGAGCCGTCGATAGGGTATACCTAAATTATATGAAAACGAGTTCGTTTTCTGTTGATCGCTATTAAAGAAGAAAATATGTTTGTTCATTATGATTTAACTAATTTAAAAGTACATTTAAATTCAGTCTCATACCCGTACTTCTTAACATAAAAATTAAAAATAAATGTTATCCAATTCTATATTATACTATGTATCAAAAATTTCAAAAAAGCTGTTATATGAAAGAATCTCCAGCGCTTCTAACTGCATCAGAGTTTAAGAAAAAAAACTCCTTTTATTCAATTTAATAAAATTTTAATTTGAAGCAGTAAGCAAATACATCAGCTTACTGCATTCTTATTCATAATCGTATAATAGAATATATAACCCCTAAAGGACAAAGTCTAAAAGTCTTATAAACTAAGAAATATAGAAAATAACGTAATTTTTATAAACGCGTAAAGTTGCAAAAGTAATTCAAATGATTTCATCGCAAAAAACAAACAAAAAGCAGCGATTGTTTTCAACAATTATGAAAATAATAATTACAATATAAAACTCCCTTTTGATTTCCAATGTTTATCAATAAAAAATAAAAAATAAGTAAGTTAACTAACAACAAAAAAAACTATCAGTACCTAAGCTGGAGTGCCGGATCAGTTTCATTTAAAAATGTTTATACATTTTTAAAAAGCAAAGCAAGTTTTTCAAAATAAATGTAGAAGGCTATAGCTAGAAAAAATTTTATACCCTATACTTTAAAAAACTGTAAATTAAGTATAAGAAATATTTCTATTATAGTTACTATTACTATAGAGTATGTAAGTACATATCTTCAAGAATTCAGTTTTACTTACAACAGAAAATCCTCACAAACTTTTAAGTAAACGCAGATAAAAATTAAAATGTTTTTAATTTCACCAACAACAGACATCACATGACAAAAAATAAAATAAAAAATGTATTCAAAGATTGAGTTGAACACTTATTTGTATGTACATATATATGTACATAAAGGGTGTTTTTTATTGAGGTATAGAACTTTAAGTTGGCATCACTTTTTTAACTGCCGGCCATTTTGTCAGCTGTCAAGTGATTAATATTTAGTTTGGTTTGCCATTTCATCATAAACAGGTTGACAAAAGAACAACGCTTGCAAATCGTGCAAATTTATTTCGAAAATAATGGTTCAGTTCGCGAAGTTTACCGCAAGCTCCGTCCATTTTATAGTCTACATAATCGTCCATCAGAGATATTAATTCGGTTAACCATGGATCGTTTTCGAACTACGTTTACTCTATGTGATAATACGCATCCGCAGAGACGTCGAACAGTGCGCACCGAAGAAACAATTGCCGCTGTAGAGCAAAGTGTTGAAGAGGACCCGAATGAATCGATTCGCCACCGTGCACAACAATTGGAGCTTTGTCCATCAACTTTATGGAAGATTTTGCGCAAAGATCTTGGCTTGCGACCTTACAAGATCCAGCTTGTGCAAGAACTAAAGCCGCGAGACCATGCAATGCGTCGTGATTTTGGTGTATGGGCCGAAAATGAGATTGATCTCGATGCTGATTTTCATCGCAAAATTTTGTTCAGTGATGAGGCTCATTTTTGGTTGAATGGCTACGTCAACAAGCAAAATTGCCGCATTTGGAGTGAAAAGAATCCACATGAGACCCCTGAGACGCCATTACATCCACAAAAACTGACTGTTTGGTGTGCTCTATGGGCTGGTGGAGTCATTGGGCCATAATTCTTCCGAAATAATGCTGGAGAGTCAGTTACCGTTAATGGAGACCGGTATAGAGCCATGATAACCGACTATTTTGTTCCCGAATTGGATGGCATGAATGTGGATGAGTTGTGGTTCCAACAAGACGGCGCTACATGCCACACAGCGCACGTCACAATCGATTTATTGAGGGAAACATTCGATGAGCGCATAATTTCGCGGAATGGACCTGTCAATTGGCCACCAAGATCGTGTGATTTGACACCATTGGATTATTTTCTTTGGGGATATGTGAAGTCGCTCGTCTACGCCAACAAACCAGAAACGTTAGGGGACTTGGAAGCCAACATTCGTGGCGTTATTGCCAACATACGGCCCCATAAGCTCGAAAAAGTGGTTGAAAATTGGACCTGTAGAATTGGCTTTATTCGAGCCAGCCGCGGCGGCCACATGCCCAAAATCATATTTAAACATTAATGGCATAAAATTATCCTTCCAATAAAGCCAAATTGATGGACATTAAAACGATTTTTTTGTGTTTTATTTCAATTTGAAGTTCTATACCTCTAAAAAAAACACTCTTTACATACATACATACATACATACATAAAATCAATTTGTAGATATGTATGTATACATATCAAATTTCTTATCAATGCTTAAGTATTTATTAGATCTACATCATGAAAATATATGAAGCGTCGTTTAGTTAAAGCACAATGCAAATATAAACAATCCATACACTCAGGGAAAATCTGCAGCTTAAAAATAAGAATTCATCACATTAATTCAATAATTTTTAATATAATAGAAAATGTATATTGAGATATCTACAAACTAATGAGTTTAATAAATGAATACTGTAAATTAATATTTTGTCCATATTGAAATAAGAAATTTCAATATGACTAAACCTTCGCTAATGGTTCTTATTAATTCAGCATGGTTCTTACTGATTTCAAGTTGGTTTTTCTCTGTGTGTAGATAACTCTTTCAGTCAAAGAAGACGAATGTAGTTAAATAAACAAAATCTGTAATATAAACAAATTTCACACAGACCGACTTCAACGCGAGACAAATTTAAGCATGAGAAAATATAAAGCAATCGTAAGTATAAAAGCATACTAGGATTAGGGAAGTCCAGATATATGATAGTATTTTATAGTACCAAATGTCGATGTTGAAAACAATTTATTTCTACCTACATATAAATACCAGCTCAAATACACACACATAGCAGAATTCATATAAGAAATATCCAAGAAAATTTCAACAACACCCCACCTTTCACAAATCACTACTAGCCTTAAATTCTCCCCCAGATATGCATACACAAATTCCCCTGGCCATACATACATACATACACATAACCAATTTACCTCAATAACAACCTCACTCACCTCAAATCACGATCAGCCTTAAACTCCTACAGACAGACACACCCACAAATCTCCATGGCTACATATTACCTCAACAACCATGCCCACCCAAATCATGGTCAGCCTTAAACTCCTACAGAAATACAAACAGACAGACTCCCTCGGTTACATATTACTAGTACACCTCGCCCCTCATAAATCGCAATCAGCCTTCAGTTCCTATAGAAATTCCTACAAACGTACACACACACACACACATATATATATACATGCAATCTGTCTAGCTCTACTACACCCCGCCCCCCCTTCCAATCGAAGCTTCAACTAAATTCTCACAGACAGACAGACACATCCACGAATTCCTATTGTTACATATTACGGCAACAACGCCACCCACTCAAATCACGGTCAGCCTTAAATTCCCACAGTCTAGCAACACCTACATTAGCATTAGAAAAAATAACTTTCACGTTTTGCCGTCGGCATTAGGAAAAAAATAATAATCATGTTTTGCCGTCGGCATTTGAAAAAAATAATTATCATGTTTTGCCTTCGGCATTAGGAAAAATTATCATGCATTGCCGTAGGCATTAGGAAAAATTATCATGTATTGCCGTCGGCATTTGAAAAAATAATAATCATGTTTTGCCGTCGGCATTAGGAAAAATTATCATGCATTGCCGTAGGCATTAGGAAAAATTATCATGTATTGCAGTAGGCATTAGGAAAAATTATAATGTTTTGCCTTCGGTATTACGAAAAATCATTAGATGATTTTCCGTCAGCATTAGGAAAAACCATTTTCATGATTTTCCCCGTCGTCACATACACACATAAAAACCGCCAAACTATGAACCGCCTTAATACATTCACACAAAATATTCCACACACAAACTTCCCACGGTCAGGCAGGCAGACAGACAGACCGACAGACAGACAAACACTTAATGTAAACAAAAACTCCTAATGTAAACAAAAAACTCCTAATGTAAACAAAAAAACTCCTTATATAAACAAACAACTCCTTATGTAAACAAAAAAACACAAATTTCCAAGAATTTAACAATTTTCAAATTTTAATTACCCAAATTTAACAATTTCAGCAACAATTTAACAATTTTAATTGCCACCGGAGTGGGAGTTCCCTACTACTCTGAGTTAATATTTAATGGTTTTTCCTTCTTTAGTATTTTTGTTGCAGCTCTAATTGATGTTCTAAACAGTTTTTTATCATTTATCTTGTTCTTTTTAACATTTTTCTTTTTCTCCACACCCATACCAAATTTTGTTTTGGCTTTCATTGCGTTAGTAACCATATAGGCAAATGATTTTTCAGCAATACTACTATCTTTTGATAAAACTCGATCCCAAGCTGAATTTTCAAGTATTTTATCAGCTTTATGTCTAATGCTTAAATCCTTACAAGCAGAGTCCAATAAATTAATTCCTTTGTCACCTCAATTTAAACGTTTTTGTAGTTTTGTTTCAGGTCCACAATACTAATATCCGGGAAGATAAAGTTCACCAGTTAGAGAGTTTATTCTTTTTATCTACTATACCTCCTCCAACGAAGGTGTTTTTATGACTAAACGTTTTCTGATATTGTATAACTATATCATCTAATTTTGTCGATAATAACAGGTAACATTTATAAAATCTATTTAGTTCGTAATATTGTTCCTTCTACTATTTTTTTTTTGTTTACTTGCCTCTATCTTGACTGATCGTTTCTCAGTCCTTAAACTTGTATATTCTGAACTTCTGTCTTGATATTACTTTCTTCTTTCATGCGAATTCTTGTTTTTTCTTTTCATATCACTTAAACATGCACAGTCTTGTTATCGTTGAAAGGTTCTGTACAAAACAAATCGAACTTCACAATATTATGAAATTCCATTATATTTCATTAGGTATTTTCTTATCGACACCAACTGCTTTAACACCATCTCATTTACGTTTGCTAACAGCAAATAGTACAATAGGTGTCAGCTATTAGATCAGCTTATCAGCTATTAGATCAGCTTATTAGCACCTCGTCTGTTTTTCAGATCAGCTTTTCAGGAGCTGGTCTGGTTTTCAGATCAGCTTTCCGGACCTGGTCTGGTTTTCAGATCAGCTTTTCAGGACCTGGTCTGGTTTTCAGATCAGCTTATCAGGACCTGGTCTGGTTTTCAGATCAGCTTATCAGGACCTGGTCTGGTTTTCAGATCAGGCTATCAGGACCTGGTCTGGTTTTCAGATCAGCTTATCAGGAGCTGATCTGATTTTCAGGTCAGCTTATTAGGAGCTGGTCTGATTTTCAGGTCAGCTTATTAGGAGCTGGTCTGGTTTTCAGGTCAGATGAAATAACTAAAGTCTATCTTTTATTAGCAGTATTTTTTTTCTATAACGAAAATCGTTTAATTCAATATATTTGCTTATAATCAAAAATCCATATTTATCCTTCCAACACTCTACAAATTTTTTAAAACTTGTCAAAATTCATATTACTGCCAACATGAACCTTGTAAACATGCTTCATATTTTCCTCATCTTACTTAAACATTATAATTACATTTGCATTGTCTCTTATTAAATGCTTATAGCCATATTCATAAAAATTTTAAACAGCATTTCAAATGTTGTTTGAGCAAAATTCGCTAAAATTGTATTCATAATAGAATATTAGCGTAAAAACGTTTTTTAACTTGCGTAAATCACCAAATCTTAAAAATTAGATGCACCCATATTTAAAATAATTTTGAATTGACGTCGTTGTAGTTTTGCTTCTTGCTTATTTATATTTTTAACTTTGTCTGTATGTATGTATGTATGCATGTATTAAGAATTATGCTTATGTTTGGCACAAGTAGAATGAGTCATCATTATTCTGTCGCCCCATACAAAAATATGTACGTATATTATTCTGCTTTTCACATGCAACATCATCAAATATCATAATTGAATTAGTTTTAGCTTCGTCAGGTGGAATAACTGATTCATTATCGGTGAATGTATAATATCCCATTCCTTTAATTGGTGAAATTATGTAATTTCTTTAACTATTCATATTTGTAATAGTATATAGATAATTTTAGTATAAATATATGTTTTTAAACCTCAGATAGTAGTTGTGAACTGGGCATCCGGCGTAGATTAAAATTTTTAAGTTTAATTACCCATAACCCCGACAAAGGACACCCAGAAATTATTACACAACCCAAATCACTGAAAGACTCAAATTTCCACGGTCATGCAGACAGACAGAGAGAGAGACAGACATACACTTAATGTAAACAAAAACTCCTTATGTTAAAAAAATAAGAGTGACTTATTGAACCACCCTCGAAAAATATTTAAAGGACTTATTGAACCACCCTCGTAGGTATCAAATTTCAATAATTTTAAAATTTTCAAATTTTAATTACCCAAATTTAACAATTTCAGCCACAATTTAACAATTTTAATTGTCCCCGGATGCCCAGTTCACAACTACTATCTGAGGTTTAAAAACATATATTTATACTAAAATTATCTATATACTACTACAAATATGAATAGTTAAAGAAATTACATAATTTCACCAATTAAAGGAATGGGATATTATACATTCACCGATAATGAATCAGTTATTCCACCTGACGAAGCTAAAACTAATTCAATTATGATATTTGATGATGTTGCATGTGAAAAGCAGAATAATATACGTACATATTTTTGTATGGGGCGACAGAATAATGATGACTCATTCTACTTGTGCCAAACATAAGCATAATTCTTAATACATGCATACATACATACATACAGACAAAGTTAAAAATATAAATAAGCAAGAAGCAAAACTACAACGACGTCAATTCAAAATTATTTTAAATATGGGTGCATTTAATTTTTAAGATTTGGTGATTTACGCAAGTTCAAAAACGTTTTTACGCTAATATTCTATTATGAATACAATTTTAGCGAATTTTGCTCAAACAACATTTGAAATGCTGTTTAAAATTTTTATGAATATGGCTATAAGCATTTAATAAGAGACAATGCAAATGTAATTATAATGTTTAAGTAAGATGAGGAAAATATGAAGCATGTTTACAAGGTTCATGTTGGCAGTAATATGAATTTTGACAAGTTTTAAAAAATCTGTAGAGTGTTGGAAGGATAAATATGGATTTTTGATTATAAGCAAATATATTGAATTAAACGATTTTCGTTATAGAAAAAAAATTCTGCTAATAAAAGATAGACTTTAGTTATTTCATCTGACCTGAAAACCAGACCAGCTCCTAATAAGCTGACCTGAAAATCAGACCAGCTCCTAATAAGCTGACCTGAAAATCAGACCAGCTCCTGATAAGCTGATCTGAAAACCAGACCAGGTCCTGATAGCCTGATCTGAAAACCAGACCAGGTCCTGATAAGCTGATCTGAAAACCAGACCAGGTCCTGATAAGCTGATCTGAAAACCAGACCAGGTCCTGAAAAGCTGATCTGAAAACCAGACCAGGTCCGGAAAGCTGATCTGAAAACCAGACCAGGTCCTGATAAGCTGATCTGAAAACCAGACCACGTCCTGAAAAGCTGATCTGAAAACCAGACCAGGTCCTGAAAAGCTGATCTGAAAACCAGACCAGGTCCTGATAAGCTGATCTGAAAACCAGACCAGCTCCTGAAAAGCTGATCTGAAAAACAGACCAGGTGCTAATAAGCTGATCTAATAGCTGATAAGCTGATCTAATAGCTGACACCTATTGTACTATTTGCTGTTAGCAAACGTAAATGAGATAGTGTTAAAGCAGTTGGTGTCGATAAGAAAATACCTAATGAAATATAATGGAATTTCATAATATTGTGAAATTCGATTTGTTTAATACAGAACCTTTCAACGATAACAAGACTGTGCATGTTTAAGTGATATGAAAAGAAAAAACAAGAATTCGCATGAAAGAAGAAAGTAATATCAAGACAGAAGTTCAGAATATACAAGTTTAAGGACTGAGAAACGATCAGTCAAGATAGAGGCAAGTAAACAAAAAAAAAAAATAGTAGAAGGAACAATATTACGAACTAAATAGATTTTATAAATGTTACCTGTTATTATCGACAAAATTAGATGATATAGTTATACAATATCAGAAAACGTTTAGTCATAAAAACACCTTCGTTGGAGGAGGTATAGTAGATAAAAAGAATAAACTCTCTAACTGGTGAACTTTATCTTCCCGGATATTAGTATTGTGGACCTGAAACAAAACTACAAAAACGTTTAAATTGAGGTGACAAAGGAATTAATTTATTGGACTCTGCTTGTAAGGATTTAAGCATTAGACATAAAGCTGATAAAATACTTGAAAATTCAGCTTGGGATCGAGTTTTATCAAAAGATAGTAGTATTGCTGAAAAATCATTTGCCTATATGGTTACTAACGCAATGAAAGCCAAAACAAAATTTGGTATGGGTGTGGAGAAAAAGAAAAATGTTAAAAAGAACAAGATAAATGATAAAAAACTGTTTAGAACATCAATTAGAGCTGCAACAAAAATACTAAAGAAGGAAAAACCATTAAATATTAACTCAGCAATTAAAATTGCCCGAAAAACTTTCAACAAATCATTAAAAGGAAGAAAATCTCAAATTATAGTACCACATGTAATACGTGTACCAAAAATTGGTGGGTTTTTGCCTCTAATATTGATTTTAACTGCTCTGGGTGCAATTGGTAGTCTAACAACTGGAGGTGCTGCTATAGCTAAAGCTGTTAATGCAACAAAGAATGCAAAAAAATCAACTTGATGAAGCAATTAGACATAATAGAGCGATGGAATCTATAGCAGTTGGAAAGGGACTTTACTTAAAACCATATAAAAAGGGTTATGGTTTAGTTTTCAAAGAGTAATCAAAAAACTATTAGAGTGCTACCCAATAGACCACTATCTGATGAGGACCTAAACCGTTTCTCTATAAATATTCCATATTTTAGAGGAGTTTTCATGTTGAATACTCTACCAAAACGAACAAAGAAAATAGAATGTGGAATAATCAATTTAGACGTATCAACAGGACCTGGTACACATTGGGTAGCATATTATAAAAACAACAATGAAAAAGAATATTTCGACAGCTTTGGAAACTTACAACCTCCTTCGGAAGTAGTCAAATATCTTGGTAGAAATATAAAATACAACTATAATCAACATCAGAATTTCAATACATTTACCTGTGGTCATTTATGTCTTAAATTTCTTTATGAAATAACTGAAAATATTAAATAAAAAAGCACAAACATTTATATTTTACAAAACTCTTTCATGTATTTTTATTTATAATTTAAAATACAAAATTATTATATATTATTGCCAAATTGGAAATTGCGAATTTTGAATTAGAAATTCACTCAGCTCGCTTTCAACAATTAAGCTTTGTTCACCTTCTCTACTTAAGCAATATGATCCGCTCGAGAGTTCTTTAATTTCAGCATCGGTTAAAGAATTATATCGCTTTGGGAGGAACATTATGTGGTTTTCCATTTCAACTTTTAGTGTTGGCCCATATTTTGTTGTTACTCTTGACACTTTTCGAATGGTGTATTTAGTTGATGTCTCAAGCTCCTTTATGTGGATTAAGGTTTTATTTTTTAGTGAATTAAATTTTGATGTTAGATTTGTTGTAGACTCCATTTTTGTTTTATTTATTTATTTTTTTTTCATTTACTTCTCCGCATTTTGAATGTTTAACTGAAAATGATCTTGAAAGTAGCGATGACGACTTCAAGAAGGCTAATCGAAAATATGGTGAAATAGTGAATAAGTGGAGGGGTAGTGATAGACAGAAAGAGACAGTTATAGAGAGAAAAGGGGTAGAGAGAGATAGAGTGCTAAAAAAGAGGTATGGAATATAGATGATGGTATAGATATTTTAAAGATCAAGAGATACTACTTTAAAAATTTAAAAGAGGAAATTAGTCTTAAAGGAACCTTCAAACAATCATCATTCATTAACTTATAAGCAAATAAAATGAGTCAAATCAGACGTACTCTAAACCAATTTATAAGAGATTTTGAAAGCTTCAGGCTTTTCGATCATTGGGAGATGATCAAATTTTTTCAAAATATGCTGGATGAGAACGAAGAATATGGTATCATGGAAGATGAAGACAACACAGAAGGCCACTTCAGAAGCTGTCCTTGGTATAATCCTGAGTGTGAGGAAGGACCAGATACTTGCAGATGTACAATATATTTTTTGCGTAAAAGTATATTAGAAAATTTAATAATTGGATATTATGAAATGTTTCCATCATTATAATAAAAATAAATAAAATTAAATTAAAATGTATTATTAATATAAATAAAATTAAACTAAATTTATCCTTGTTTTGTGTTATTTTTTAAAGGAAAGTTAGGATTCATCTATTCGAATATAAAATAACAGAAACTTGTATGTAGTGAAAAATATAAGGACTTATCCGATTGTCTAAACTGTTTCTCTTTTAATGGAATTTCATAATATTGTGAAATTCAATTTGTCTTGTGCATAACCTCTCAAAGAAAACAAGACTGTACATGTGTATGAATAAGTATCAAACAAACTTAGTGAATGAATATACGCTTCAACTAGAATCATGCTGAAGCATGCATAAATTTTAAAATGTACAGTAAGCAGATCTTACTTTATATCTTTATCTGTATGAGTATTACATAAATTTATAGAAAAAAATGAAAGCATGCCGAAGCATGTATAATTATAAAAAAAAAAAAAAAAAAAAAATCCTCACGTCATACAATTTTGTAAGCAAAGAAATTTTATGATTTTGTGGTCAATGAAATACATACATATGTATCTACTTTGCAAAAATTCAAAAGAGCGAACTGGTAAATTCTAATAGTAAAGATTTTTAATTGTAACACTACTACATCTCGGACTCTTACGTCACTATCGATAGAAGCATGCTAAGGCATGCATACTAGCAAAATATATAAAGCTGTTAGAAGGTGATGAGACAGCAATTGTATCTGGATCAACCCAACTCATGAATGTATTGTATACGGAGATGATTGATGGTGATGATGACGTTTTTTAAGTGAATAATCATTACATATGAATGCGACAGTGATTGACCCCTCAAACCTAATGTAGAAATACTTGAGGGGAAAAATTCTCTCAAAACATAGATATTTCATTGTTTCTAACACTTTATGAATACACCAACGGTGAATTGCTGGTAGAGGTAACTGAGTTATTTGAGATCGATTTGATACAATAGTTGTATATTAAACATGCATTTCTTTGTATCTAAACTAATTTCTACATACCTAATGTATATACCCACCAAAAAAATTAGACAAAAATTCTCTATTCCAAGTAGTAAAATCTGAAAAAGGAGTGGCACATTAGATGAAAAAAAATAAATAAAAATAGAGACTGACTGACCAACTAATACGTACACTCTGCCCGATGGGCACACAAAACACACTTAAACATTTCAGAAATATATATACAATACGCTGAACTTTAATGAAATGAAAAAAAAGTCATATAGAACATTAAATAAAAGCCATAGGTGCTCACCGTTCATAAAATAAACATATGTATATGTATCTTATTAATGTAAACATATTATCAGTATAAAGCAACAGAAATTTCGTCATACAAAGTCATCTTGTATCCTAGAGGAGCCGTCGATAGGGTATACCTAAATTATATGAAAACGAGTTCGTTTTCTGTTGATCGCTATTAAAGAAGAAAATATGTTTGTTCATTATGATTTAACTAATTTAAAAGTACATTTAAATTCAGTCTCATACCCGTACTTCTTAACATAAAAATTAAAAATAAATGTTATCCAATTCTATATTATACTATGTATCAAAAATTTCAAAAAAGCTGTTATATGAAAGAATCTCCAGCGCTTCTAACTGCATCAGAGTTTAAGAAAAAAAACTCCTTTTATTCAATTTAATAAAATTTTAATTTGAAGCAGTAAGCAAATTCATCAGCTTACTGCATTCTTATTCATAATCGTATAATAGAATATATAACCCCTAAAGGACAAAGTCTAAAAGTCTTATAAATTAAGAAATATAGAAAATAACATAATTTTTATAAACGCGTAAAGTTGCAAAAGTAATTCAAATGATTTCATCGCAAAAAACAAACAAAAAGCAGCGATTGTTTTCAACAATTATGAAAATAATAATTACAATATAAAACTCCCTTTTGATTTCCAATGTTTATCAATAAAAAATAAGTAAGTTAACTAACAACAAAAAAAAAAACTTTCAGTACCTAAGCTGGAGTGCCGGATCAGTTTCATTTAAAAATGTTTATACATTTTTAAAAAGCAAAGCAAGTTTTCCAAAATAAATGTAGAAGGCTATAGCTAGAAAAAATTTTATACCCTATACTTTAAAAAACTGTAAATTAAGTATAAGAAATATTTCTATTATAGTTACTATTACTATAGAGTATGTAAGTACATATCTTCAAGAATTCAGTTTTACTTACAACAGAAAATCCTCACAAACTTTTAAGTAAACGCAGATAAAAATTAAAATGTTTTAAATTTCACCAACAACAGACATCACATGACAAAAAATAAAATAAAAAATGTATTCAAAGATTGAGTTGAACACTTATTTGTATGTACATATATATGTACATACATACATACATACATACATACATAAAATCAATTTGTAGATATGTATGTATACATATCAAATTTCTTATCAATGCTTAAGTATTTATTAGATCTACATCATGAAAATATATGAAGCGTCGTTTAGTTAAAGCACAATGCAAATATAAACAATCCATACACTCAGGGAAAATCTGCAGCTTAAAAATAAGAATTCATCACATTAATTCAATAATTTTTAATATAATAGAAAATGTATATTGATATATCTACAAACTAATGAGTTTCATAAATGAATACTGTAAATTAATATTTTGTCCATATTGAAATAAGAAATTTCAATATGACTAAACCTTCGCTAATGGTTCTTATTAATTCAGCATGGTTCTTACTGATTTCAAGTTGGTTTTTCTCTGTGTGTAGATAACTCTTTCAGTCAAAGAAGACGAATGTAGTTAAATAAACAAAATCTGTAATATAAACAAATTTCACACAGACCGACTTCAACGCGAGACAAATTTAAGCATGAGAAAATATAAAGCAATCGTAAGTACAAAAGCATACTAGGATTAGGGAAGTCCAGATATATGATAGTATTTTATAGTACCAAATGTCGATGTTGAAAACAATTTATTTCTACCTACATATAAATACCAGCTCAAATACACACACATAGCAGAATTCATATAAGAAATATCCAAGAAAATTTCAACAACACCCCACCTTTTGCAAATCATGACGAGCCTTAAATTCTCCCTCAGATATACATACACAAATTCCCATGATCATACATACATATACAATATATAAGATTAATCTCAACAACACAACACTCTCACCTACCTGAAATTACAGATAGTCTTAAACTTCTACAGACGTCTATACACATAGATTCTCACGGCTACATATTACAAGAACACCTCGCCCTTAATAAATCACAATCATCTTAAATTCTTACAAAAATACATACATACATACATACGCATAACCAATTTACCTCAACAACATCCTCACCCACCTCAAATCACGATCAACCTTAAACTACTATAGAGAGACACATTCACAAATCCCCATGGCTACATATTACGTCAACAACCCTGCCCACCCAAATCATGGTCAGCCTTAAACTCCTACAGACATACAAACACACAGATTCCCCCGGTTGCATATTACTAGAACACCTCACCCCTCATAAATCACAATCAGCCTTAAGCTCCTACAGAAATACACACATTGAAATTCCTACAAACATACACACACACACACACACACACACACACACACATGCACACACATTCACACACAACTACACACGCAATCGATCTACCTCAACTACACCCCGCCCCCTGCCAATCAAACCTTCAAATTCTCACAGACAGACAGACACATCCACAAATTCCTATGGTTACATATTACGGCAACAACGCCGCCCATTCAAATCACGGCCAGCCTTAAATTCCCACAGTCTAGCAACACCTACATTAGCATTAGAAAAAATAACTTTCACGTTTTCCCGTCGTCATTAGGAAAAATCATTTTCCCGTCGGCATTTGAAAAAATTATATTCATTTTTTGCCGTCGGCATTTGAAAAAAATAATAATCATGTATTGCAGTAGGCATTAGGAAAAATTATCATGCATGCCGTATGCATTTGAAAAAAAAAAAATAATAATCATGTTTTGCCGTCGGCATTTGAAAAAAAAAAATAATCATGTATTGCCTTCGGTATTACGAAAAATTATCATGTTTTGCCTTCGGAATTACGAAAAATCATTAGATGATTTTCCGTCAGCATTAGGAAAAACCATTTTCATGATTTTCCCCGTCGTCACATATACACATAAAAACCGCCAAACTATGAACCGCCTTAATACATTCACACAAAATATTCCACACACAAACTTCCCACGGTCAGGCAGGCAGACAGACAGACCGACAGACAGACATACACTTAATGTAAACAAAAACTCCTAATGTAAACAAAAAACTCCTAATGTAAACAAAAAACTCCTTATGTAAACAAAAAAACACAAATTTCCAAGAATTTAACAATTTTCAAATTTTAATTACCCAAATTTAACAATTTCAGCAACAATTTAACAATTTTAATTGCCACCGAATTGGCAGTTCACTACTACTAAAATCCCTTCAACCAAGCTAATTCAATTTATTCAATTCTCTTCCAGAGAAGCAAGTCGAGGCAAAATAATCGGCGGCGGCGGCGCAGTAGTTTTGTGACCGGCGGCGGCGCGCCGAGTGAATTTTCGGCGGCGCAAATAACTATATGAAAATTTAAAGAGAAAATAAAAATTGAAACTGAAAATTGATTTTCAAATTTTTTTTCGGAAATTTGTCTTTTTGAGCAGACAAAATTTCGGCTGGTTTTGAGCCGATGCGAGCCGATACTATCGGCGGCGTCTTGATATACAGAAAAATAACCGGCGACGGTGCGCCGTCGGCTTCGAGCCGGTCGACTTGTTTCTCTGCTCTCTTCCTTTATGTATTATGGGTTTCATACAACAACAAATAAGAAAAAAATATTGTTAGGTCAAGAGAAACACTACACACACACACACACACACACATGTTTTGTTTCTATTTTACTTGTAAGCTAATGAATGCGTGTGTAATTTGTGTGCATGTAGTAGTAGCAACTTTAAACGCTTATAGCTCCCAAAATACTAAACCGATTTCATAAAATATAGATTCTGCACATCTGTAGGGAAAATTTTTTAAAACCATATAAATCTTTTTGAAATCGGTGCAGTGGTACCAGCGTAAAAGGGATTACAAAAAACATGTTTACCTATTAATTATATAGATAGTTATAAACACAGTCAAGTGAACAAATTGATTTTTGTTTTTTACAGCTAACTTTTAATGGTTTCAAAATTAAAGAAAAAATTTTTAATCAGAAATAAACGGGAGAATGCAACAACAAAAGTAACATAATATCCACTACTATAATACTTATATGCATGTACCGACGGTACATCAAATAAGTAAAAAAAAATAATTAATGTGATGATCGTAAAAGATAAGCAAGAATAGTTAAACATACGTAGGTAGAGTAATATAACTTCGTGCTAACCTAAATAGAAATGTGAAAAAATGGAAAAACAGGGGAAATAAATAGTGATACTTACATATGTATTTACCAAAGGTAAATCAATAATTGTACACAACAATCATTTCTCACATTCCGTTTCATTAGAATTTACGTTAAATAGCTGATGTTAATAACAATCTCTACCCAAGTAGATAGACTAGGGTGCTGATGAAGTGCGTTCCTGCACAGAAAAATATCGGTGTTTCCCCCAGCTTAAAAGTCTAATTAATTTTTCTTCTCTTCTTTAGAAACTCACATTAATTAATAAAATATTTCATTCAATAAAAAGAATTGAAATTACTGAACTCAAGCCTGACTAAAAAATTATTTCTGATTAAAAATTCACTATAGTTCAATTAAAAATCTAAAAAAGAAAAAATTTTTTATAAAAAAAGTGTAATAGTAATTAATCCTTCATGATTAAAAAGTGTTTGTACGTGATGCCACGAAATAAGAAACATAATATCCTTCGATTACTACCCCCCAAGATTTGCTTTTGTCCCCCCCCCCCCACCCCTTTAAAACTATTAAGAATTGCCTGTAATTATCTATTTTAATATTACTTATAAAAATCACAAGCCGTTGCCCCCCACCCCTGCAGGAAATTTATTTTAGATATTCCAATGAGGATTAGGAAAAGATATAAGAAGGCATTGTAAGGACCCCAGAAGCCGGTTCAATATCAAAATGTTGCTACATCTTCTGTAAGTACCGATTATCCAGTTAAGTTAAAAAACTTTATCTTAAGCTGTTTAAAATGCTCCAATCACAGAGAAAGAAAATAAAGGGTGTAACAGAACTAGCGCATAAAATTAAAATTGGTCTTGCCGAGAGTCGCGACAAGATTTTCAAAATTTTGTAGTCTGAAACCGAAAAAGTTGTTACTTATGAAACACAATCCTTCAGATCTGGGCAAATAAGTAGCTTGTAGAGATGGTCCTTCATCAGAATTTAAGAACCGTTATGTGGTAAAACTAACACAGTGTTTTTTTTAATTTTTATTTAAAGAGAAGTAACACTCAGGCAATGCATGCCTACTACTATTACTAGGTGTTACCTCCTTTAGGAAAGGGATAGTGATAGAGAAGACATTCGGTCAAACAGCGTAGCCACAAACCATTTTATGGGCAGACGTTTTAGCAAAGACACAAATCCAAAATCAAATATTTAGCCATGAGTTATTTCAGACACAAACCGTTTGTATATTCACAATAGATGGCGCTGTTGGTTGTGAAACCCAGCCTTTTCAATGTTTTCACCGTAAATGGCGCTGGTAATTATTTTTTCATTACATGGGGGCATTGTTGGTTATTTTTAAATATTAGAAAATATCCGTGGTGAGCATATTTTTATGTTTTTCAACACAGATGGCGTCTGATATTGTCATAAATGTTAGGGGTGAATTGATTTCGCTGTGGTTGCTTTTTCTGATGAGCATTTAGCTCAGACGCAAGTGCAAATAAGAATATTCAGGCAGAACATTTTGCATTTTGAGCGTAAAGGCCGCTGTTTCAATACTGGTGTAAGAGTTGCCGTATGTTGGGGAAAAGGGGTAAAAGGAGTGTGTATTTGCTATATAGTGGTGTGAGTGTTGCCATAGAGAGATGGAAAAAAGTGTGTAAAAGGATAGTGAATTATGAATTAGGTAAATGGAGTATATTTACGTCATATGGCAGCGCTATAAAGAGGTAAAATGTGTGTGAGTTGGCTAAGTCTTGATCAATGTGGCTGAGCTTACCCCAAAAGCAATTAAGTTTATCTTAATGGGTTTTGGGTGAGTATCTGTGTGGTAGATAAGTCTAGGTGGCAGTAGTGGAGAAATAATACTGTTTGTGAGTTGGCTAAGTATTGATCAATGAGTTTTGGCTTAACTAGAGGCTAAATAAGTTTATCTAAATGGGAGTTGGATGAGTAGTTGTGTGGTAGATACGTCTAGGTGGCAGTAGTGGCGAAAGGAGAAAATAATAGCGGTGTATGAGTTCGTTAAGTCTTGATCAATGAGGCTTGGCTTATGGTGGTGAACACTAATGGCCTGTCTTGCGGTGTCACCAGAAATCATTCGATCGAATACTTGTATTGCAAACAGCAACAAATTTTCTAATGTTATTGTTGTATGCAATACAAGTATTGGATCGAACGCTTTCTGGAGACATCGTAAGACAGGTCGTAAATGGAGTTGGGAATTGTATTTAACGCCTGAAAGTATGCACGCATGAATTTTAGTTGAAACTGAATAGGTATTTTTTGTTGTTATACACGAGAACTGTAGCACAAAAAGATTAGAAATTTTTTTCATATTTTTTTCGAATGTTTTGAGAATGGTAACGGCTAGCAATAGGTTGTTTTGTATGTAGGCAGGAAAGATTGAAAAGAAAGTATTTGATGATTTGGGGAAAATATGTACATACATATGTATGTTAGTTAGTTAGTAAAGGCACATGTCATGCGTTGGTATAAAATTTCTAATTGATATTTTTGTTTAATTATTTATCTAATCACCTTGTAAATATTCTGAAAGTTATAGCTATACAAATTCAATGTAATATAATACAAGGAGCATACATGAATGACTCTCCAGCACATATACTTCACGAGTTTGCTTTAGACGTTCCTCCAGGTTATAAATTAGACGTGAACCCTAATAATCTAGTTTATCTACCAGTAAACGTTAAGGAAATAACATATCTTAAAATTTGGATTGTTGATCAAGAGGGACGTTTAATAAACTTTAGAGGTGAAGAGATAACGCTAAGGTTGCATTTGAGGCCAAGGCAAAAATGATAATTTATAATAAAACCACAAGAAGAAATATCAATCTGAGCATTCTTGCAGATACTGTTAAAGCTATAAGACCGCAGTTAACAGAAGAAAATAAAAGATTCTTAAAGCTACTTAAATTTAAAGTAAACAAAAATGTCTGATATACTTAACGTATTGGAACAACCGGTCTCGGACGAGAGTATAACAAAAAAAGACTTTCATAGTTATGTACCATATATTCAGTCATTTAAAAACAATGATGAAATTCGAATTACCCTACAAAATCAAGACTTATATGTTCTACCTTCGGAAAGCTTTTTATTTATAGAGGGAAATATAAAGAATAGTAAAGGTGAAGGACCGTCAAATGTAAGGCTGAAGAATAATTGTGTGGCATATTTGTTTGATGAAATACGTTATGAAATTAATGGAGTTGAAATTGATCGAACCCGATACTTGGGAACATGTAGTACAATCAAGAATTATGTTTCATTAAATCAATTGGAAGGCAATATGATGAGAAATGCTGGATGGTGTGTTTCTGAGGAACTAGCTTTATCTAAATTCAATTTTTGCATACCTTTAAAATTACTAATGGGATTTGCTGAAGATTTCAATAAAATTATACTGAATAGTAAACATGAACTTATTTTACTACGAAGTTCAAGTGACGCAAATGCATATTATTCAACAGATGCAAATGCAGTTCTAAGTTTATTGACTACAAACATAACATGGAGAATTCCACACGTTCAACTTTCAGATTCTAAGAAACTGCAAATAATGAAGGTTATTAAAGGTGGCTCTTCTTTACCTATTTCATTTCGCAGCTGGGATTGTTATTTCAATCCCAATTTTGCTGGTGGAAGGAATCACAATTGGAATGTGAAGTTATCACTGAATAGAGAGCGGCCCAGATTTATAATATTAGTTTTGGAAAATGACAATAATATATTCACTCAGACTTAAAAAATATTAAAGTACATTCAAATTCAGACTCTTATCCATATGATGACTTAAACCTTAAATTTGATGAAATTCGTTATGCAATTTTATATGATATGTATGCAAAATTTCAACAAAATTACTATATGAGGGAACCTCAACCACTTCTCACCTGCGAAGAATTCAAAAACAAACCTATCATTGTAATTGATGTGAGCTATCAAAATGAGATGATAAAGAGCGGACCTATTGATGTTAAAATAGAGTTTGAAACTAGTAAGCCGGTACCATAAAATACAAATGCCTACTGTTTGATTCTTTATGATCGATTGATGGAGTATACACCACTAACTGGAATTGTTCAAAATGAGCATTCGTTTATTAAGAAAAAAGAAATTTTAAATTTTTTTTTATTCACAAACAGTTTTTCTTATTTAAACTTAAAAATATTTCAAAATTGTACAACGTTTGCAGATAAATATAATATTTAATATTTACAATAAAATTTTCTTATTTTATATTTACAAATATTTTTAAAAATTATACATATATATATATATATATATTATCACTTATTGTTCTAAATTTTCTATTTGATTAATTAATAAATTCAAAGCATTTGAATTTGCGTTACTACTTTCTATTTCTTTAATTAACCCATCTAAATCTACTTCACCATTACAGCTTTCTAATTGGTAATGGTGCCCCGCATATGTGTTAATATTATTATTGCTTATTCTACGTTTTGTATCTTTACAACTTAAGGCTACTTTATTTGTTTCTTTGGTTAAAATAGTATGCAATTTTGACGTAAATGTTTGCATACATATTGTAATTTTTGTTTCGTAAATAAAACATTTTTATATACATCTAGAGTATAATTATTTACAATGCACTTCTTAACCCTCTTTGCCTTATTAATATTTTCACCACGTTCAGTGGTGTATGAATAAACTTTTGGTGCTAGTCCAACAAATTCGGTTATAAACTTCCCCTCTGT
Organism: Tachina grossa; assembly: GCA_949987645.1. Taxonomy (NCBI): domain Eukaryota; kingdom Metazoa; phylum Arthropoda; class Insecta; order Diptera; family Tachinidae; genus Tachina; species Tachina grossa. Next base: position 170,067 of record CATLJX010000051.1, read on the forward strand.
TTCATCCTTCATCATACCCAATACCTTCTTATTTAAGAGCGGGAAATAAAAAGGTTATTTTCTGCGTATGACGAAGTGTCAAACCGATCTTTCAAGTCATCCCTTATGTCACTATAGAAATCATCTGTTTGAATAGAATAGATAAAGGAGTCTGTATGCATATAGTTCAAATTTACTTTCTCCTCATATTTCGGTTTCATGTAACTATAGTGGAAATCGTACATTTTCCACTTTGATAGTTCTAATATACTGAAAACTAAATAAATGGGCTTATTATAATATGTTAAAGTTTTATTCATTTGTATAGCCCACATTGAGTCCGTAAATTGTGATATGCTGTGAAAATTCGGTTTGGATATCAGTTCTCCTATACCTAAATGGTTGCGGTTAGTACGACTCCATTCACTACGTAAGTGTACATCTTTCCGCTTGTCAACATTTTCCATGGTTTTGCCATACACAGCGTTATTTAATAATTTGAAAAAGTCTTTTTCGAATGAATTATTAGCTCTGGCTCTATACTGTGTATTTAAATCAATATATGATTTCATCCATGGTCTTTGTTTGAATTGAAGAATGCGGTAAACTTTCTCCAAAACTACACCATTACTCAAACATTGTTCCAAGGTTTTATAATGTATTATATACCACTTTTTATTTGAAAGATCGGCTACTAATATTTCATGCTTACTTCCGCCAATTATTTTGTTTTCAGCACAAAATGGTAAGTCATTGTGGCGATCATGACAATCAGAAGGGTAAACTAGGTCAACTTCATATATATAACCCATTTCTGAATTAGATGAAATTTCATATGGGTGAATAAACTCATTTGTCCATAAAAAACCACTCGACGGAAGATATTCAGACATAGCCCAACCGTAAAGGTTATTTGCATCTAGGTATAAAATATACTCAGAGGGTTTCGTTTTATCATAACTGCTCAGATACTTATGATTTGCCTTACTATGTCTTTAACAGCACTGTGTAAGACCACCTCGAATGCCACAGTAGATTAGTAATGGCGGAGATAGTCCTGTTTTGGGAATTCAAAACCGGGAAAAAACAAAAACGATGGCAACCCTGTTACAAATGGGGGGATTTTGGGGATTTTCATGCTGATATGGTGTGTGTGTGTGTGAGTTTGATTCTTTGGCCATGTGTATGTATGTATACTTGTGTGCACAGCTTTTGTTGTTATTGTAGAGAAACGTTGTGCTTACAGTGCATGGATGTATGTACGTGTGGGATGTGTATGTGTGTGTGTGTGAGTCTAATTCTTTGGTTGTGTGTGCATGTATATGTGGGTGTTTGTATGTATGTATGGGTGTGTGCGTGTGTGTGTGATTGTTATTTGATAGACTTATGGTTGCTGTTTTGAGTTATAGTTGGTATGCTTATGTAGGGTTATTGTATGTATGCATTTATGTTTGTGATCTCTAGGGGGGGAAATAATCTAATAGCTGCAGAGAGTGGCAACCCTGTTGCGAATGGAAGTCGTTAGGGAATGTATTTGGTGATGTATGTATATGTTGTTGGATTAATGTATGTGATCTTATCTATTTTTGCTTTGAAGAATGTCATTGCTTGTGTGAGTTACATCAACACTTTTTCATACATATTTACAAATGCATGTATATATGTTTTTAAGGCTATTGACGTTGCTATTATGGAGATAGAAAATATTGTGTCGGCATAGGTTTCATATATGTTCAAGTGAATTTCAGATGTTAAATGTTTTGAATCCGATCAGGTTGATAAGAAGAGCTTTTCAATAGGGGTAGTGATATCTTTATTTCGGTATATTTTACTTTAATGTAACAATTATAAGAAATAGCTTTTGGAGAAATACAGCAAAAACTTATAGAAGCACCTACTTTCACGTGTCCCGATTTTTCTAGTACCTTTATATTGCAAACTGATGCTAGCGATTTTGTTCTGGGTGTTGCTGTGTATATGAATTTCATCATATATCGTAATACCAACAGAGAATTGTAGAAATGTGTGTGTGTGTGGGTATGTGTTTATGTGTGTGTGTGTGTATGTATGTGTGTATGTATGTATGTATGTATGTAGTGTGTGTGTGTATGTATGCAGTGTGTGTGTGTGTGTGTATATGAATTTCATCATATGTCGTAATACCATCAGATAAATTAGATTTGATGACTACTACGCGATTCTCATATAAAGTATATAAGAAGAAGAAATAATGTAGATTGTCATCAGTCTGCTCTGATATCTCAACAAGTGTCAATCTATTTTCCCAACCAAAATTTCTAAGGTGTTTGAAATCCAAAAACTATAAAAGTGCTATAACTAATTATTGTTTACTAAACAAGTTTATAGTGCATAAAAAATAATTAAATAAATTGTTTATAACTAAAATAAATTGTTTATAAATAAAATAATTAAATTAATTAATAAACAAATAAATAACTAAATAAAATGAATACAACAAGTTGTAGCATCTGCAATAAAGTCTTTATGACCCAAACAAAACTAAGTCAGCATATTGGAACGCACTCATATGCTAGCCAATCGAAGGCTGCCCTTGGAACTAGTAAGCTAAATCTTCAAAACAAATATTGTGAGGATTGTGACGAGATGATCCCATCAAATAGTTATATAGCTCATGTCAGAACCACAAAACACAAAAACAGTTGTCAGCAAGAACGGATTGGAGATTTTTTCACTAAGAGAGCAAGCAACTTCAATGGAAGGATCGAGACATATATCCTCCGCAACAAAAATGTGGCTGTCTTGTTTCCGGAGGAGTTTTTGAAATCTGGCAAGAGCTCCATAGTACAACAACTCTATGAACGTAGTAGGGTACATACTACATTTAAATTTAATATGGAGCTCACGTGTGATTATATGAAGATGGTGAATGATGAGATGAATGTTTCCCAACTTGTTCATATTTCGAAAATGATGTTGGTGACTTTGTCTGATGACATAGATGATATGTACAAGAAACAAGCCGAGGAGCTGAAAGCCAAAATGGAAGAATTTCAAGAGAGGGATAGCGGATGGACCTTGATTTCAATAAATTCTCTTGAAGTTAATATAAACAAGGCGTCCATAATAAGAGGGTCGAGCTTTATCCCTCTCCCAAAAATTATTGCAATGAAACGTGCATGCATAAATGTCGAGAACTGTGATGTTTATTGCTTTAAATGGTGTCTTATTGCGGCTTTGAATGTAAACAGTGGTCTGAGTCCTAAACAACGGAAAAACTATAGAAATTTCAATATTGCAAACATTTCTGATGAGAATATTAATATAGGACAAGTTGTATTAAATTTTAAAGACCTAGAGTTTCCACTCCCATTGAAGCAGATACAAAAATTTGAAAGTCAAAATTATGTGAGCATCAATGTATTTGGTCACAATGGAACATCGCTTATAGGACCATACTACATAACAAAAGGAGAAAAACATCTTCATATTAATCTCTTATTGCTCCAGTCTAATGAAAACTTCCACTATGTACTCATCGAGGATATATCAAAGTAAGTTTCATTTGTGCATTTATGCAAAATTTGTTTTCATCTCTATTTAAACAGTTACTTCTTATTATTTTATTTACTCATATCGTATTGGTATTTTCTATATTTTCTTCAGACTCCTTCGTTCCAGCATAACTTCGCATGATCATCAGATCCTAATATGCAACACCTGCCTATATCATACACATGATGATTATATGTATAATCATCATAAAAACGTTTGCGGGCAAAAAATCATCAGAATGCCAGAAGATGGATCTATTATCAAGTTTACGAAGCACTACAAACAGTTAGATGTACCATTTGTAATCTACGCAGACTTTGAGTCCATTTTAGAAAAAGTCAATGATTCTGTAAGTAAAAGCACTACAAATGTACAGAAACACCATGCGTGTGCATTCGGGTATTTTATTAATTGTAGTTTTAAGAGAGAAAATAATTTATATAGGAATTATTTTGGTGAAGATTCGGCAAATGTATTTATTAAAAAAATAGTTGAAGATTGTACCGATATTTATCTAAATTATTTAATTAAAGTTAAGAAAATGTTCATAACCCCAATTGAAATAGCTCAATATAATAATGCAAAAAATTGTTATATATGTAAGAAAATATTAAATAACGATAAAGTTAGAGATCATTGTCATCTTACGGGCAATTATCGTGGGGCAGCTCATAGCGAATGTAATTTGAATTATAAAACACCTCAGTTTATACCGATTATCCTGCATAATCTTTCTGCATATGATATACACCTATTTTTCAAAGAACTTTCTACTATAAAATACTCCACAATAAAAGTGATTCCCCAGAACACAGAGCGTTATATTTCTCTTTCAATTTTCATCAGATTAGATGAAAAATATGGATTCGAAATAAGATTTATAGACTCGTTTAGATTTATGGCTTCGAGCTTAGATACGTTAGCGAAAAATCTTGATAGCAATGATTTCAATACTATTCGATCATGTTTCGTTGATGAAGATCATTTCAACCTGATTAGAAGAAAGGGTGTATTTCCGTACTCTTACATGGATTCCATGACTAAGTTTAAGGAAACTAAGCTCCCTAGTAGAGACGAGTTCTTCAATATTCTAACGAATGAAGAATGTGATGTATTCGAGTATGAACATGCTCAAAAAATATGGAGGGTGTTTAACTGTAAAACCCTCCTTGACTATACTGAGCTCTACTTAAAGACAGATGTTCTACTTCTAGCCGATGTGTTTGAAAATTTTAGGAAAATTTGTAGAGATATATACGATTTGGACCCCTGCCACTATTATACAGCACCAGGCTTATCCTGGGATGCAATGTTGAAAACCACAGAAGTTTCACTGGAACAGTTCACTGATTCCGAAATGTATATGTTTATGCAAAACGGAATTAGAGGTGGACTAGTTCAATGCTCGCAAAGATATTCCAAAGCAAATAACAAATATTTGGAAGATTTTGATCCATCAAAGCCATCAGAATTTCTTGTATATTTAGACGCTAACAATTTGTATGGTTGGGCGATGTCGGAATATCTTCCTTGCGGTGAATTTGAGTGGGTATGTGATACTGATTTTGATGTTAAAAAAATTTCTGATACTGCAGAGTATGGGTACATTTTGGAAGTGGATATAGATTATCCGGATTCAGTGCATGATCTTCATAATGATTTGCCATTTTGTCCCCAAAATAAGACCGTGGGAGGATCCAAAATCAAAAAATTAGTTGCAGACTTACACTCAAAAACAAATTACACCATACACTATAGAGTTTTAAAACAACCCATTTCAAATGGCCTCATTTTAAAACAAATCCATAGAATACTCAGATTTAAGCAATCCCCATGGCTTAAAAAATATATTGACTTAAACACATTTCATAGGACAAATGCTAAAAATAATTTTGAAAAAGATTTCTTCAAACTTTTAAACAATGCTGTTTACGGGAAGACAATGGAAAACATTGAAAAACGTAGGGACATTAGAATTAGAATTCATCTTGGGAAACAACAAATAGGAATCATTTAGGTCTCAGAGCATTAATTGCGAAACCAAATTTTAAGCAGTTGACAAAATTTTCTGATGATATGTATGCGGTAGAGTTAGAAAAAATGGAACCACTATATGATAAACCCATATATGTTGGTTTTACAGTACTGGAGTTATCCAAGTGGAGAATGTATGACTTCCATTATGGCTTCATGAAGCCTAAATTTGGAGACAACATTTCTCTCAACTATATGGATACTGACTCATTTATTTATTCAATTAAAACTGATGATTTTTACGATGACATCCGTAATGACATTAGTTTGAATTTTGATACGTCAGAATATCCTATAGATAATCAATTTCGTTTGCCGCTACTAAATAAGAAGGTTTTAGGAATGATGAAAGATGGAAACCATGGGGATATAATGACAGAGTTTGTTGGTTTAAGAGCAAAAATGTATTCTCTGTCGACTCTTCGCTCGGAAGCTGTTAAAAAATCAAAAGGGATCAAAAAGTCTGTAATTAAAAAGTTGTCCATTAATGATTACAAAAGTTGCTTATTCGAATCCAAAATCATCTCGGATGAAATGTTTTTGTTTAGATCTAAAACACATCAACTATATACACAAAAACTGCATAAAATAGCACTTAGCTTTTCTGATGATAAAAGAAATATAATGAAAGATAAAATAAAAACGCGTGCTTGGGGACATTACATAGACCGAAATAATGATGCAATGGATGTAGAATAGAATGATTCCTACTAAATTGCATGTAAGATGTCAATGAAAATTTAATTTTGTATTAATTGTATTTATTTATTAATGTATTTCTTTAATTATTTATTAATTTATTTATTATTCACTTATTTGTTTATTAATAAATTTATGTATTTATTATTTATTTGTTTATTAATTTATTAATTAGTTTATTCCTTTATTTCTTTATTAATTTACTTATCTATTAATTTATTTATTGTTTATATATTTGTTTATGAATTTATCTATTAATTTTAGTATTTTATTCACACAAAAGTATGTAAAAATTTAATGCTTTAAAGCTTTTATCTTTTTACCTATACCTAAGTTACCTTTAAATAAAAATTAAATATTAGATTAATGATCTTTTTTCTTTTTATATCTGTATATTTTTATTTATAAATAGAGTTAAATTTGTATTGGTACTAAGATTTTTAAGAAAAAATGTTAAATAAAATATTGAAAAAATAATAATATATATAAATGGTTTTTATTTCAACTTAAATTTACTTAATAGAAATTTTAACTACAAATGTTCACATTTTTATACTTTGTTTCTTTATGGGCTTTACTTCGCTAGATCAAAAAATTTTTCTTTTTGCTTATTTACAAATTCTTGTTTTTTCTTTTCATATCACTTAAACATGAACAGTCTTGTTATCTTTGAAAGGTTCTACACAAGAGGAATTGAGTTTCACAATATTATGAAATTCCATTATATTTCATTAGGTATTTTCTTATCGACACCAACTGCTTTAACACCATCTCATTTACGTTTGCTAACAGCAAATAGTACAATAGGTGTCAGCTATTAGATCAGCTTATCAGCTATTAGATCAGCTTATTAGCACTACTATATCACGTTTAAAAACATATATTTATACTAAAATTATCTATATACTACTACAAATATGAATAGTTAAAGAAATTACATAATTTCATAATTAAAAGAATGGGTTATTATACATTTATTTTTTTCTGGTAATGAAGCTTAATACATTTCAATTATGATATTTGCTGATGTTGCATGTGGAAAGCAGAATAATATACATACATATGTACGTGTACGTGTATATTTTTTTTTTTACGGGGCGACAGAATAATGATGACTCATTCTACTTGTGCCAAACATAAGCATAATTTTTAATACATGCATACATACATACATACATACATACAGGCAAAGTTAAAAATACAAATAAACATGAAGCAAAACTACAACGACGTCAACTCAAAATTATTTTAGATATGGGTGCATTTAATTTATAAGATTTGGTGATTTACGCAAGTTAAAAAGCGTTTTTTTAAGCTAATATTCTATTATGAATACAATTTTAGCGAATTTTGCTCAAACAACATTTGAAATGCTGTTTAAAATTTTTATGAATATGGCTATAAGCATTTAATAAGAGACAATGCAAATGTAATTATAATGTTTAAGTAAGATGAGAAAAATATGAAGCATGTTTACAAGGTTCATGTTGGCAGTAATATGAAATTTGACAAGTTTTAAAAAATTTGTAGAGTGTTGGAAGGATAAATATGGATTTTTGATTATAAGCAAATATATTGAATTAAACGATTTTCGTTATAGAAAAAAAAAAAAAATACTGCTAATAAAAGATAGACTTTAGTTATTTCATCTGACCTGAAAACCAGACCAGCTCCTAATAAGCTGACTTGAAAATCAGATCAGCTCCTAATAAGCTGACCTGAAAATCAGACCAGCTCCTGATAAGCTGATCTGAAAACCAGACCAGGTCCTGATAGCCTGATCTGAAAACCAGACCAGGTCCTGAAAAGCTGATCTGAAAACCAGACCAGGTCCTGATAAGCTGATCTGAAAACCAGACCAGGTCCTGATAAGCTGATCTGAAAACCAGACCAGGTCCTGAAAAGCTGATCTGAAAACCAGACCAGCTCCTGAAAAGCTGATCTGAAAAACAGACCAGGTGCTAATAAGCTGATCTAATAGCTGATAAGCTGATCTAATAGCTGACACCTATTGTACTATTTGCTGTTAGCAAACGTAAATGAGATGGTGTTAAAGCAGTTGGTGTCGATAAGAAAATACCTAATGAAATATAATGGAATTTCATAATATTGTGAAACTCAATTCCTCTTGTGTAGAACCTTTCAAAGATAACAAGACTGTTCATGTTTAAGTGATATGAAAAGAAAAAACAAGAATTTGTAAATAAGCAAAAAGAAAAATTTTTTGATCTAGTGAAGTAAAGCCCATAAAGAAACAAAGTATAAAAATGTGAACATTTGTAGTTAAAATTTCTATTAAGTAAATTTAAGTTGAAATAAAAACCATTTATATATATTATTATTTTTTCAATATTTTATTTAACATTTTTTCTTAAAAATCTTAGTACCAATACAAATTTAACTCTATTTATAAATAAAAATATACAGATATAAAAAGAAAAAAGATCATTAATCTAATATTTAATTTTTATTTAAAGGTAACTTAGGTATAGGTAAAAAGATAAAAGCTTTAAAGCATTAAATTTTTACATACTTTTGTGTGAATAAAATACTAAAATTAATAGATAAATTCATAAACAAATATATAAACAATAAATAAATTAATAGATAAGTAAATTAATAAAGAAATAAAGGAATAAACTAATTAATAAATTAATAAACAAATAAATAATAAATACATAAATTTATTAATAAACAAATAAGTGAATAATAAATAAATTAATAAATAATTAAAGAAATACATTAATAAATAAATACAATTAATACAAAATTAAATTTTCATTGACATCTTACATGCAATTTAGTAGGAATCATTCTATTCTACATCCATTGCATCATTATTTCGGTCTATGTAATGTCCCCAAGCACGCGTTTTTATTTTATCTTTCATTATATTTCTTTTATCATCAGAAAAGCTAAGTGCTATTTTATGCAGTTTTTGTGTATATAGTTGATGTGTTTTAGATCTAAACAAAAACATTTCATCCGAGATGATTTTGGATTCGAATAAGCAACTTTTGTAATCATTAATGGACAACTTTTTAATTACAGACTTTTTGATCCCTTTTGATTTTTTAACAGCTTCCGAGCGAAGAGTCGACAGAGAATACATTTTTGCTCTTAAACCAACAAACTCTGTCATTATATCCCCATGGTTTTCATCTTTCATCATTCCTAAAACCTTCTTATTTAGTAGCGGCAAACGAAATTGATTATCTATAGGATATTCTGACGTATCAAAATTCAAACTAATGTCATTACGGATGTCATCGTAAAAATCATCAGTTTTAATTGAATAAATAAATGAGTCAGTATCCATATAGTTGAGAGAAATGTTGTCTCCAAATTTAGGCTTCATGAAGCCATAATGGAAGTCATACATTCTCCACTTGGATAACTCCAGTACTGTAAAACCAACATATATGGGTTTATCATATAGTGGTTCCATTTTTTCTAACTCTACCGCATACATATCATCAGAAAATTTTGTCAACTGCTTAAAATTTGGTTTCGCAATTAATGCTCTGAGACCTAAATGATTCCTATTTGTTGTTTCCCAAGATGAAGTAATTCTAATGTCCCTACGTTTTTCAATGTTTTCCATTGTCTTCCCGTAAACAGCATTGTTTAAAAGTTTGAAGAAATCTTTTTCAAAATTATTTTTAGCATTTGTCCTATGAAATGTGTTTAAGTCAATATATTTTTTAAGCCATGGGGATTGCTTAAATCTGAGTATTCTATGGATTTGTTTTAAAATGAGGCCATTTGAAATGGCTTGTTTTAAAACTCTATAGTGTATGGTGTAATTTGTTTTTGAGTGTAAGTCTGCAACTAATTTTTTGATTTTGGATCCTCGCACGGTCTTATTTTGGGGACAAAATGGCAAATCATTATGAAGATCATGCACTGAATCCGGATAATCTATATCCATTTCCAAAATGTACCCATACTCTGCAGTATCAGAAATTTTTTTAACATCAAAATCAGTATCACATACCCACTCAAATTCACCGCAAGGAAGATATTCCGACATCGCCCAACCATACAAATTGTTAGCGTCTAAATATACAAGAAATTCTGATGGCTTTGATGGATCAAAATCTTCCAAATATTTGTTATTTGCTTTGGAATATCTTTGCGAGCATTGAACTAGTCCACCTCTAATTCCGTTTTGCATTAACATATACATTTCGGAATCAGTGAACTGTTCCAGTGAAACTTCTGTGGTTTTCAACATTGCATCCCAGGATAAGCCTGGTGCTGTATAATAGTGGCAGGGGTCCAAATCGTATATATCTCTACAAATTTTCCTAAAATTTTCAAACACATCGGCTAGAAGTAGAACATCTGTCTTTAAGTAGAGCTCAGTATAGTCAAGGAGGGTTTTACAGTTAAACACCCTCCATATTTTTTGAGCATGTTCATACTCGAATACATCACATTCTTCATTCGTTAGAATATTGAAGAACTCGTCTCTACTAGGGAGCTTAGTTTCCTTAAACTTAGTCATGGAATCCATGTAAGAGTACGGAAATACACCCTTTCTTCTAATCAGGTTGAAATAATCTTCATCAACGAAACATGATCGAATAGTATTGAAATCATTGCTATCAAGATTTTTCGCTAACGTATCTAAGCTCGAAGCCATAAATCTAAACGAGTCTATAAATCTTATTTCGAATCCATATTTTTCATCTAATCTGATGAAAATTGAAAGAGAAATATAACGCTCTGTGTTCTGGGGAATCACTTTTATTGTGGAGTATTTTATAGTAGAAAGTTCTTTGAAAAATAGGTGTATATCATATGCAGAAAGATTATGCAGGATAATCGGTATAAACTGAGGTGTTTTATAATTCAAATTACATTCGCTATGAGCTGCCCCACGATAATTGCCCGTAAGATGACAATGATCTCTAATCTTATCGTTATTTAATATTTTCTTACATATATAACAATTTTTTGCATTATTATATTGAGCTATTTCAATTGGGGTTATGAACATTTTCTTAACTTTAATTAAATAATTTAGATAAATATCGGTACAATCTTCAACTATTTTTTTTAATAAATACATTTGCCGAATCTTCACCAAAATAATTCCTATATAAATTATTTTCTCTCTTAAAACTACAATTAATAAAATACCCGAATGCACACGCATGGTGTTTCTGTACATTTGTAGTGCTTTTACTTACAGAATCATTGACTTTTTCTAAAATGGACTCAAAGTCTGCGTAGATTACAAATGGTACATCTAACTGTTTGTAGTGCTTCGTAAACTTGATAATAGATCCATCTTCTGGCATTCTGATGATTTTTTGCCCGCAAACGTTTTTATGATGATTATACATATAATCATCATGTGTATGATATAGGCAGGTGTTGCATATTAGGATCTGATGATCATGCGAAGTTATGCTGGAACGAAGGAGTCTGAAGAAAATATAGAAAATACCAATACGATATGAGTAAATAAAATAATAAGAAGTAACTGTTTAAATAGAGATGAAAACAAATTTTGCATAAATGCACAAATGAAACTTACTTTGATATATCCTCGATGAGTACATAGTGGAAGTTTTCATTAGACTGGAGCAATAAGAGATTAATATGAAGATGTTTTTCTCCTTTTGTTATGTAGTATGGTCCTATAAGCGATGTTCCATTGTGACCAAATACATTGATGCTCACATAATTTTGACTTTCAAATTTTTGTATCTGCTTCAATGGGAGTGGAAACTCTAGGTCTTTAAAATTTAATACAACTTGTCCTATATTAATATTCTCATCAGAAATGTTTGCAATATTGAAATTTCTATAGTTTTTCCGTTGTTTAGGACTCAGACCACTGTTTACATTCAAAGCCGCAATAAGACACCATTTAAAGCAATAAACATCACAGTTCTCGACATTTATGCATGCACGTTTCATTGCAATAATTTTTGTGAGAGGGATAAAGCTCGACCCTCTTATTATGGACGCCTTGTTTATATTAACTTCAAGAGAATTTATTGAAATCAAGGTCCATCCGCTATCCCTCTCTTGAAATTCTTCCATTTTGGCTTTCAGCTCCTCGGCTTGTTTCTTGTACATATCATCTATGTCATCAGACAAAGTCACCAACATCATTTTCGAAATATGAACAAGTTGGGAAACATTCATCTCATCATTCACCATCTTCATATAATCACACGTGAGCTCCATATTAAATTTAAATGTAGTATGTACCCTACTACGTTCATAGAGTTGTTGTACTATGGAGCTCTTGCCAGATTTCAAAAACTCCTCCGGAAACAAGACAGCCACATTTTTGTTGCGGAGGATATATGTCTCGATCCTTCCATTGAAGTTGCTTGCTCTCTTAGTGAAAAAATCTCCAATCCGTTCTTGCTGACAACTGTTTTTGTGTTTTGTGGTTCTGACATGAGCTATATAACTATTTGATGGGATCATCTCGTCACAATCCTCACAATATTTGTTTTGAAGATTTAGCTTACTAGTTCCAAGGGCAGCCTTCGATTGGCTAGCATATGAGTGCGTTCCAATATGCTGACTTAGTTTTGTTTGGGTCATAAAGACTTTATTGCAGATGCTACAACTTGTTGTATTCATTTTATTTAGTTATTTATTTGTTTATTAATTAATTTAATTATTTTATTTATAAACAATTTATTTTAGTTATAAACAATTTATTTAATTATTTTTTATGCACTATAAACTTGTTTAGTAAACAATAATTAGTTATAGCACTTTTATAGTTTTTGGATTTCAAACACCTTAGAAATTTTGGTTGGGAAAATAGATTGACACTTGTTGAGATATCAGAGCAGACTGATGACAATCTACATTATTTCTTCTTCTTATATACTTTATATGAGAATCGCGTAGTAGTCATCAAATCTAATTTATCTGATGGTATTACGACATATGATGAAATTCATATACACACACACACACACACTGCATACATACACACACACACTACATACATACATACATACATACACACACACATACACACACACACACACATAAACACATACCCACACACACACACATTTCTACAATTCTCTGTTGGTATTACGATATATGATGAAATTCATATACACAGCAACACCCAGAACAAAATCGCTAGCATCAGTTTGCAATATAAAGGTACTAGAAAAATCGGGACACGTGAAAGTAGGTGCTTCTATAAGTTTTTGCTGTATTTCTCCAAAAGCTATTTCTTATAATTGTTACATTAAAGTAAAATATACCGAAATAAAGATATCACTACCCCTATTGAAAAGCTCTTCTTATCAACCTGATCGGATTCAAAACATTTAACATCTGAAATTCACTTGAACATATATGAAACCTATGCCGACACAATATTTTCTATCTCCATAATAGCAACGTCAATAGCCTTAAAAACATATATACATGCATTTGTAAATATGTATGAAAAAGTGTTGATGTAACTCACACAAGCAATGACATTCTTCAAAGCAAAAATAGATAAGATCACATACATTAATCCAACAACATATACATACATCACCAAATACATTCCCTAACGACTTCCATTCGCAACAGGGTTGCCACTCTCTGCAGCTATTAGATTATTTCCCCCCCTAGAGATCACAAACATAAATGCATACATACAATAACCCTACATAAGCATACCAACTATAACTCAAAACAGCAACCATAAGTCTATCAAATAACAATCACACACACACGCACACACCCATACATACATACAAACACCCACATATACATGCACACACAACCAAAGAATTAGACTCACACACACACACATACACATCCCACACGTACATACATCCATGCACTGTAAGCACAACGTTTCTCTACAATAACAACAAAAGCTGTGCACACAAGTATACATACATACACATGGCCAAAGAATCAAACTCACACACACACACACCATATCAGCATGAAAATCCCCAAAATCCCCCCATTTGTAACAGGGTTGCCATCGTTTTTGTTTTTTCCCGGTTTTGAATTCCCAAAACAGGACTATCTCCGCCATTACTAATCTACTTGCCACGTTTGATGAAATTATACATTTCCAGATCTGTTAGAAGTTCTAATTCAATTTTTGTATGCTTCAACATTGCATCCAAAGACAGACCTGGGAGTATATAATAATGAGGTGGATCAAGACAATGTATTCTTTTGCAAACTTTTCGAAAGTTTTCAAAAATATCTGTCAGCAAAAGAACATCAGTTTTAAGATACAAACTCATGTAATCACGTATGGTTCTACAGCTAAATGTTTCCCATACTTTTTGTGCATGTGAATAGTCTTCTTCTGAACATTTTTTATTATTCAATTGAGAAAAAAATTCATTAATTCCAGGGAGTTTGTCATCATCCAATTTGGAATATGTATTAACATACTCATATGGAAAAGTACCTTTTCGCTTCATGAGATTAAACTTATCTAGTTGTGGGAAAAACCTTTTAACTGTTTTTAAATCTATATCAGATAAATTTCCAGCTAAAGTATCTAAACTAGATGCCATAAACCTGAAAAAATCTAGAAACCTTAACTCAATATCTTTCTGCTTTTTTCCAATGTCAAGTTCTTCGGAGCTATATATGAGATAAAGAAATATAACGTTCCTTAGTCAAAGGTATTACGTTGGTATTTCCTTTCAAATTTAACAATTCTTTTACGAATAAGTGACAATCGTACGAGGAGAAGTTGTGAAATAAAATTGGTATAAACTTTGACACTTTATAATTTAAATTACACGAGTTGTGTGCTGCCCCTCTATATTTTCCTGAAAAATGACAGTGATCTTTTACTGTTAATTCATTGCCTAAGGCCTTACCGCAAATATGGCAATCTCTAGCACTTTCAAAAAGTTCTTCTTCTAAAGGAGTTAAAGGGGACATTGGTAAAATATTTTCAAAATGTTTTTTGTAACTATCTCTACATTCAATAATTATACTATTCACAAAATGTGCACCTACATTTACGTTACTATCTCTATTCACAAAAGTTTTAAACCTATCTAAACTATCATTAAAACTGCACTTAATATAAAATGCATAAGCACATCGTATGTGCTTCTTAATAAACGAATGCTCATTATCACTTATATTTTCCAATATACATTCAAAATCTGCATAGATTATGAACGGAACATCCATCTGGTTTCGGAAGTTGGTGAATTTTAATGTCGCCTTGTGATAATATAATATATAATAATATAATAATAATAATAATAATAATAATAATAATAATAATAATAATAATAATAAAAATAATAATAATAATAATAATAATAATAATAATAATAATAATAATAATATAATAATAATAATAATAATAATAATAATAATAATAATAATAATAATAATAATAATAATAATAATAATAATAATAATAATAATAATAATAATAATAACAATAATAATAATAATAATAATAATAATAATAATAATAATAATAATAATAATAATAATAATAATAATAATAATAATAATAATAATAATAATAATAATAATAATAATAATAATAATAATAATAATAATAATAATAATAATAACAATAATAATAATAATAATAATAATAATAATAATAACTAATAATAATAATAATAATAATAATAATAATAATAATAATAATAATAATAATAATAATAATAATAATAATAATAATAATAATAATAATAATAATAATAATAATAATAATAATAATAATAATAATAATAATAATAATAATAATAATAATAATAATAATAATAATAATAATAATAATAATAATAATAATAATAATAATAATAATAATAATAATAATAATAATAATAATAATAATAATAATAATAATAATAATAATAATAATAATAATAAATAATAATAATATTAATAATAATAATAATAATAATAATAATAATAATAATAATAATAATAATAATAATAATAATAATAATAATAATAATAATAATAATAATAATAATAATAATAATAATAATAATAATAATAATAATAATAATAATAATAATAATAATAATAATAATAATAATAATAATAATAATAAATAATAATAATAATAATAATAATAATAATAATAATAATAATAATAATAATAATAATAATAATAATAATAATAATAATAATAATAATAATAATAATAATAATAATAATAATAATAATAATAATAATAATAATAATAATAATAATAATAATAATAATAATAATAATAATAATAATAATAATAATAATAATAATAATAATAATAATAATAATAATAATAATAATAATAATAATAATAATAATAATAATAATAATAATAATAATAATAATAATAATAATAATAATAATAATAATAATAATAATAATAATAATAATAATAATAATAATAATAATAATAATAATAATAATAATAATAATAATAATAATAATAATAATAATAATAATAATAATAATTAAATAATAATAATAATAATAATAATATAATAATAATAATAATAATAATAATAATAATAATAATAATAATAATAATAATAATAATAATAATAATAATAATAATAATAATAATAATAATAATAATAATAATAATAATAATAATAATAATAATAATAATAATAATAATAATAATAATATAATAATAATAATAATAATAATAATAATAATAATAATAATAATAATAATAATAATAATAATAATAATAATAATAATAATAATAATAATAATAATAATAATAATAATAATAATAATAATAATAATAATAATAATAATAATATAATAATAATAATAATAATAATAATAATAATAATAATAATAATAATAATAATAATAATAATAATAATAATAATAATAATAATAATAATAATAATAATAATAATAATAATAATAATAATAATAATAATAATAATAATAATAATAATAATAATAATAATAATAATAATAATAATAATAATAATAATAATAATAATAATAATAATAATAATAATAATAATAATAATAATAATAATAATAATAATAATAATAATAATAATAATAATAATAATAATAATAATAATAATAATAATAATAATAATAATAATAATAATAATAATAATAATAATAATAATAATAATAATAATAATAATAATAATAATAATAATAATAATAATAATAATAATAATAATAATAATAATAATAATAATAATAATAATAATAATATAATAATAATAATAATAATAATAATAATAATAATAATAATAATAATAATAATAATAATAATAATAATAATAATAATAATAATAATAATAATAATAATAATAATAATAATAATAATAATAATAATAATAATAATAATAATAATAATAATAATAATAATAATAATAATAATAATAATAATAATAATAATAATAATAATAATAATAATAATAATAATAATAATAATAATAATAATAATATAATAATAATAATAATAATAATAATAATAATAATAATAATAATAATAATAATAATAATAATAATAATAATAATAATAATAATAATAATAATAATAATAATAATAATAATAATAATAATAATAATAATAATAATAATAATAATAATAATAATAATAATAATAATAATAATAATAATAATAATAATAATAATAATAATAATAATAATAATAATAATAATAATAATAATAATAATAATAATAATAATAATAATAATAATAATAATAATAATAATAATAATAATAATAATAATAATAATAATAATAATAATAATAATAATAATAATAATAATAATAATAATAATAATAATAATAATAATAATAATAATAATAATAATAATAATAATAATAATAATAATAATAATAATAATAATAATAATAATAATAATAATAATAATAATAATAATAATAATAATAATAATAATAATAATAATAATAATAATAATAATAATAATAATAATAATAATAATAATAATAATAATAATAATAATAATAATAATAATAATAATAATAATAATAATAATAATAATAATAATAATAATAATAATAATAATAATAATAATAATAATAATAATAATAATAATAATAATAATAATAATAATAATAATAATAATAATAATAATAATAATAATAATAATAATAATAATAATAATAATAATAATAATAATAATAATAATAATAATAATAATAATAATAATAATAATAATAATAATAATAATAATAATAATAATAATAATAATAATAATAATAATAATAATAATAATAATAATAATAATAATAATAATAATAATAATAATAATAATAATAATAATAATAATAATAATAATAATAATAATAATAATAATAATAATAATAATAATAATAATAATAATAATAATAATAATAATAATAATAATAATAATAATAATAATAATAATAATAATAATAATAATAATAATAATAATAATAATAATAATAATAATAATAATAATAATAATAATAATAATAATAATAATAATAATAATAATAATAATAATAATAATAATATAATAATAATAATAATAATAATAATAATAATAATAATAATAATAATAATAATAATAATAATAATAATAATAATAATAATAATAATAATAATAATAATAATAATAATAATAATAATAATAATAATAATAATAATAATAATAATAATAATAATAATAATAATAATAATAATAATAATAATAATAATAATAATAATAATAATAATAATAATAATAATAATAATAATAATAATAATAATAATAATAATAATAATAATAATAATAATAATAATAATAATAATAATAATAATAATAATAATAATAATAATAATAATAATAATAATAATAATAATAATAATAATAATAATAATAATAATAATAATAATAATAATAATAATAATAATAATAATAATAATAATAATAATAATAATAATAATAATAATAATAATAATAATAATAATAATAATAATAATAATAATAATAATAATAATAATAATAATAATAATAATAATAATAATAATAATAATAATAATAATAATAATAATAATAATAATAATAATAATAATAATAATAATAATAATAATAATAATAAATAATAATAATAATAATAATAATAATAATAATAATAATAATAATAATAATAATAATAATAATAATAATAATAATAATAATAATAATAATAATAATAATAATAATAATAATAATAATAATAATAATAATAATAATAATAATAATAATAATAATAATAATAATAATAATATAATAATAATAATAATAATAATAATAATAATAATAATAATAATAATAATAATAATAATAATAATAATAATAATAATAATAATAATAATAATAATAATAATAATAATAATAATAATAATAATAATAATAATAATAATAATAATAATAATAATAATATAATAATAATAATAATAATAATAATAATAATAATAATAATAATAATAATAATAATAATAATAATAATAATAATAATAATAATAATAATAATAATAATAATAATAATAATAATAATAATAATAATAATAATAAAATAATAATAATAATAATAATAATAATAATAATAATAATAATAATAATAATAATAATAATAATAATAATAATAATAATAATAATAATAATAATAATAATAATAATAATAATAATAATAATAATAATAATAATAATAATAATAATAATAATAATAATAATAATAATAATAATAATAATAATAATAATAATAATAATAATAATAATAATAATAATAATAATAATAATAATAATAATAATAATAATAATAATAATAATAATAATAATAATAATAATAATAATAATAATAATAATAATAATAATAATAATAATAATAATAATAATAATAATAATAATAATAATAATAATAATAATAATAATAATAATAATAATAATAATAATAATAATAATAATAATAATAATAATAATAATAATAATAATAATAATAATAATAATAATAATAATAATAATAATAATAATAATAATAATAATAATAATAATAATAATAATAATAATAATAATAATAATAATAATAATAATAATAATAATAATAATAATAATAATAATAATAATAATAATAATAATAATAATAATAATAATAATAATAATAATAATAATAATAATAATAATAATAATAATAATAATAATAATAATAATAATAATAATAATAATAATAATAATAATAATAATAATAATAATAATAATAATATAATAATAATATAATAATAATAATAATAATAATAATAATAATAATAATAATAATAATAATAATAATAATAATAATAATAATAATAATAATAATAATAATAATAATAATAATAATAATAATAATAATAATAATAATAATAATAATAATAATAATAATAATAATAATAATAATAATAATAATAATAATAATAATAATAATAATAATAATAATAATAATAATAATAATAATAATAATATAATAATAATAATAATAATAATAATAATAATAATAATAATAATAATAATAATAATAATAATAATAATAATAATAATAATAATAATAATAATAATAATAATAATAATAATAATAATAATAATAATAATAATAATAATAATAATAATAATAATAATAATAATAATAATAATAATAATAATAATAATAATAATAATAATAATAATAATAATAATAATAATAATAATAATAATAATAATAATAATAATAATAATAATAATAATAATAATAATAATAATAATAATAATAATAATAATAATAATAATAATAATAATAATAATAATAATAATAATAATAATAATAATAATAATAATAATAATAATAATAATAATAATAATAATAATAATAATAATAATAATAATAATAATAATAATAATAATAATAATAATAATAATAATAATAATAATAATAATAATAATAATAATAATAATAATAATAATAATAATAATAATAATAATAATAATAATAATAATAATAATAATAATAATAATAATAATAATAATAATAATAATAATAATAATAATAATAATAATAATAATAATAATAATAATAATAATAATAATAATAATAATAATAATAATAATAATAATATAATAATAATAATAATAATAATAATAATAATAATAATAATAATAATAATAATAATAATAATAATAATAATAATAATAATAATAATAATAATAATAATAATAATAATAATAATAATAATAATAATAATAATAATAATAATAATAATAATAATAATAATAATAATAATAATAATAATAATAATAATAATAATAATAATAATAATAATAATAATAATAATAATAATAATAATAATAATAATAATAATAATAATAATAATAATAATAATAATAATAATAATAATAATAATAATAATAATAATAATAATAATAATAATAATAATAATAATAATAATAATAATAATAATAATAATAATAATAATAATAATAATAATAATAATAATAATAATAATAATAATAATAATAATAATAATAATAATAATAATAATAATAATAATAATAATAATAATAATAATAATAAATAATAATAATAATAATAATAATAATAATAATAATAATAATAATAATAATAATAATAATAATAATAATAATAATAATAATAATAATAATAATAATAATAATAATAATAATAATAATAATAATAATAATAATAATAATAATAATAATAATAATAATAATAATAATAATAATAATAATAATAATAATAATAATAATAATAATAATAATAATAATAATAATAATAATAATATAATAATAATAATAATAATAATAATAATAATAATAATAATAATAATAATAATAATAATAATAATAATAATAATAATAATAATAATAATAATAATAATAATAATAATAATAATAATAATAA